>CM019148.1:147935812-148038266 GCA_009733165.1 Naja naja
TTCTCTAAGTCATGTGTTGAGGGTTTCCCCTTAACCAGTTGGCAGATATATAAAATGCTTCATTCGCTTTACATTAGAAGCCAGGAGCCATAGGAACCAAAGATTGGTACAGGTAGTCCTCAACTTACAACCATTCAAGTTACAACTGCACTGAAAAAAGAATGCTGAAAACTAGTCCTCACAGTTACAACTGTCACAGCATGCCAGTAGTTATGCGATCAAAATTCAGGCATTTTGCAACTGGTATGTATTTACCATAGTTTCAGCATCCCAGGATAATGTGATCACCATTTACAACCTTCCCAGGGGCTTCTGGTGAGTAAAGTCAGTGGGGAAAGCCCGATTCACCAGTCACTATGGAAGAGTATCAGCAGATAGCCGAATCTGAAATGTTGAAGTCAGGAAAGCACTCAGAATGAACAAAGACTTGCAACACAAGTCAAGGATAATTTTTTTTACAAATTCTTTCAACATATAAATAACAAGAAAAAAGCGAAGGAAACAGTAAGTCCACAAGAGAGAAGGTGGCAAGGAAGTAACAGGCAGCAGAGAGAAAGTATATCTGCTTAACTCATTCTTTGATTCACACAAAAAGTCCAACCTACCAAAAACAAAAGACAGACAAGAAATAAAAATTAAAATAAGCAAGAAAATGGTTAGAGAACTGCTATCTGATCTTGACAAATATAAATCACTGATGGATTCCATCCCAGAGTTCTGAAAGAGCTGGCAGATGTTAATCTCAGAACCATTGTATCGTCTTTCAAAAATCCACTGGGGAATTACCTGAGGATTGGAAAGGAGCTGATGTGGTTCCCATCTTCAAAAAAGGAAGAAAAAAAACAGACCTAGGAAACTAGAGACCGATCAGGCTAACATCGGTACCTGGGAAGATTGTCCCACACCAAGATGATCCAGTTTCACACAACCCATTCAACACAAACAAATCTAGTATGTGAATTTTAGTTCATTTAAGGATCAATGAGGACGTACAATCTATCCTCCAGATGTGTTGATCTATAACAGGGGTGTCGAACTCACAGTCCACAGCCCAGATCGTCCTGCACGCTGGCTATGCCCACCCCTGTTTTAGCAAAGGGGAAAGTCGCGATATGTCATGTGGCAACGTGATGCCGCATAAGTTTAACAGCCCTGATCTATAACTACCATTTTCTCAGCTAATTGTAGTCACTGGCTGAGCTAACTGAAAAATTAGAATTTGGATGGCAGCTGTTGAGGAAAACTACATAAATGATAACCCATGTCCCTCGTCTCAAGACCAAGTTAGATATTCTGCAAATTACAGCAGTCTGTGTTTCTTCCATTGTACGGCTGCTGTGATTTCTAATTAAGATCCCACCTTTCATTTCAAAGTAAATCTATCCATTAGTAGCAATAACAGTTTCCTTCTCCTAAAATGAAATATACCTTTGGGAGGAGATGCTTGTTTTCTGATATAGTAATTGTTTATTAGCATTCTGAAGTCTTCCAAACCTACTGAATGTGATTAAGAATAAAATCTTGACCTCATTAGAGCTCAGAAGGTTTTTTGGTAGAAGTAAAGCTGGTGTGGGAATCAAAACTCTTCTCCTTACTGACCACAGGGAGTTTCGTTTGCATTTCTGCATGTTTCCCAATAAGAGGATAATAGAAAGTTACTTCTGAGTAAAACGAGGCATTTTCTGGAACAAGAAAAAAAACAGTTCAAAACTACCGTAAGTTAACAAGCTATTTTTACTTATGGTTAAAAAGGAAATAAAATAATGTTATTAGATACTAGGCTAAGATGTAGCTACTGGGTAGGCTTAAATTTATTAAATGTTTTTAGAGCTGTAGCTATTCTTAGAAATAGGTTTTGGAGGCATTTGGAAGGTGGTCACTTACAGCTATTTTGTAACTGACCACTTTCTCTAACATTCAACCCAACCCAACCCAACTCATTCCATATCTCATGTTTTAACAAATATAGCTTCATTGTTTCATCTTAATCAGTAAAAGTCCATTACCAGAAATAACAACATATGCATTTTAGCCTTAAACAAATCAATTTCGTATTTGTTGATCATTTTCTGTAAAGAAACAACAAAAAAGTCTCTTCTACCCATATCTCATGTCTATATACAAATCTTTAAAACTTTGTCATTGAATTAATCAAGAAAATATTAAAATCTCCCAGAAACAATAGTTTTAAAATCTTAATCTTTAATCCCTTCAAATAGTGATTTATAAATTCATTTATTATCTTCTCTTCATCTTCTCTTAAAAACTCTTTCACAAGTTCTACACTTTGTTTCAATTTTAACACCATAACTTATCATAACTTTCTCTAAACATACAACCAAAAAATCACCTCTTCCCATAACTTACCTATAAGCAAATGTTTAAAGTCTCATCATTAAATCCTGGTCATGAAAAACCCATTAAAATGTCAAACAAAATTACAAATTTGAACAAAGAAAATAGAAAAATCAAAATATGGTTGGGATGATAGACACATTAATGCCTTACACATGCCCCTTAGGGACCTCTTAAATATGGAGCGAGGTCCACAGAAGTTAGAATTAAAACTGTGAAAGTTAACGGCTGAGACAAGGGACTCAGGTAAGATATTCCAGGCAATTTCTTTTTTACAAATTGAGTTTAGAGCAGTTTACATTAAGTTTAAAGTGGTTGTTCGCACATATTACATTATGATTAAAGATATAAAAGTCATTTACAAGTAAAGCGTTACTGTGTACAATTTTGTATGCAATACTTAACTCTGACCACAAGTGTCACAGTTCTAAACTATCCAAACCAAGAATTTCAAGCCTAGTAGCATAAGGTATTCTATTATGGACAGAAGAATGCAAGAATTTTTCTTGTAAATACTTCTGAACTTGCTCAGTTGTATTAATGTCTGATATTCAGTAATGATTCCAGATAGTTTTGACCTTGATCAAATAAGCCAACACTCTATTCCTACTTTTGCTTTCAACAGTATTGATGACAAAAGAAAAAAAATGGAAAATCAGTTTTGGGACATACTTAAAAGGAATAAAGTATGTCTTAAAAGTTGATTTTTCATTTTTTCTTTATCTTTCTCAGGAAGTCCTTCATAAGTACAGTATAACACATCTGTTTTGTGTGTCCAAGGTAAGAAAGTTATCCAAGGCACTCTTGTAAGTTGAAAGCCATACATCCAAGTCACTGCTTGCATTTATTATCAGCATGTTCCTTTTAAGTCATTAAAACATCAGCCAGTTCCAGTTTTAAGTCCTGTGTCACGTCTTTGTCCATAGCGTTCATAGTTTTCTTGATAAAGAGGAAGTCATTTCTTTAAATATTTTTCTTTATATTTTCCTTCCTCCTTTTTTTCTCTTTGTACTTCTTTCTTTTTCATAATCTTCTTACCTTGTGTTAGCTTTTTATCTTTCTAATTAAAATCTTAATAAAATGTTATTAAAAAGAAAAGAGTTATTCTGGAGGGATAATGGTGAATGATTTGATTCAGGGACTATTTAATTTCATTTGTTGATGTTATTCTTGTTTTTATTGTTTTTTAATTGTACTGGGATTAGTTTGTATGCCTTGGTTTGTATGGCTTAGCAGCTATACACCACTGAAATATACACATTTGCATCAGATACAAGCAGGTCATAATTTATATAATCAATAAAAATTGAAAGGACAGGTAGGGCTGAAACTGGTTAAATTTACTTGTTCCTGCTTTAGAAAATTATAGAGCACAAAAATTCATAGATGGTATTATTGTCTTCTTTTCTTTGTACTTATTGAATGGCATCAATGTTATTCATCCAGCCATTTCTACTAATATAACACAGGCAGAGCCATATTTAATAGCTCTAGTACCTTCAAGATAACATCTGTATGATTCACCACTTATATATAATAATGAGATAGGCCAGGGATCAGTGTAACAGTGTTCTAGGACCAACTCTCTTCATACTCTACATAAATGACCGCTGTGATCATATTAAGAGCAACTGCGTTCTCTTCACTGATGATGTAAAGCTATTCAACACCACAGAAAATTCTGCTACCATTCAAAAAGACCTCGACTATGTTATGTATGTAGGTTTGAAGTCATTGGTTTAGTTTGAACTGTTCTTGTAAAATGTTGGAAATGATTGGTTTAAAAAGTGCGGGAAAACCCTGCACTCTGATTGGCTGGCAACTGCGGCTGCTGACTATAAGTAGCAGCCACAGCCCAGCCAAATTGGGTCCGTTCTGAGCTGTAGTCACTAATAAACTAAGAGCTTGAAGCACTCCGCGTCTGTCTCTTCATGTAAACTTAACAGACTATATATCAGAATAGTCAAACAAATGGCAACTTCAAATCTCAACAAATAAATGCTCTGTCTTACATATTGGCAAAAAAAATCAGAAAATAAAATACAAGCTGAATAGTCAAGACCTTGTTGATAATCCAAACTCTGTCAAGGACCTTGGAGTACTCATCTCTAATGATCTAAGTGCTAGAGCCCACTGTAACTACATAGCCAAAAGGCATTAAGAGTTGTTAACCTAATCCTATGTAGCTTTTTCTCTGATAATATCACACTACTAACTAGAGCATACAAAACATTTGCTAGACCAATACTTGAATACAGCTCATCAGTCTGGAACCCGCATACGATCTGATATTAACACAATTATTATTTATTTATTATTTATTAATTCGACTTATATGCCGCCCCTCTCCCAAGGACTGGGGCTTACAAAGTAAAAACAACACAACAATAAATTAGATAAAACCAGATTAAACAAATCAAGGAATTAATACTAAAATCCCAGAATTAAAACTCTAAAAACCACCCCACCCCAGGGTCACAGCCGGGTTGATTAAACAACCAGGTCTTCAGGTCGCGACGGAAAGTGCGGAGGTCAGGGGCCAGGCAGAGCTCCAGGGAAGTTGATTCCAGAGGTCAGGGGCACAGAGTAGGCCCGTCGTCAGGGGACCGCCAGCCGGCACTGCCCGGCCGACGGACCCCAAGGAGCCCCTGTCTGTGGGTTCACAGGCGGTTAGTGTTCGATGTCGGCAGCAGTCACTCCCTTAAATAATAAGGACCCATGTCATGAAGGACTTTGTATGTTAAGGTTAAAACCTTGAATCTCACCGGAGCGCAACCGGCAACCAATGCAGGCAGCGCGAGGAGGGCAACATGGGAGAACTGGGAACTCCCATCACCACCAGCGCGCCGCATTTTGCACCAGCTGCAATCTCTGGATGGTATGCAAGGGCAGTCCTAGATAGAGAGCGTTGCAGTAGTCAGTCGCAAGTAACAAGGGCATGAGTGACCGTCACGCAGGGCATCGCGGTCCAGAAACGGGCTGGCTGAACCAGCCGGACCTGGGCAAAGCCCCCTGGTGGCGGCTCCCACCTGCTCCTCCAACCGGAGCCGTGCATCCAGGAGGACCCCCAGGTTCCTTGCCCTATCCACAGGGGTAGCACCACTCCCCCTATGGTCAACGATGGACATTCCAAACTGGACCGCGATGCCGGTATGTACAGCCACTCAGTCTTGGCGGGTTGAGTCGAAGCATGTTTCCGTCCATCCAGATCCGTACCGCATCCAGACAGCGAGTCATCACGGAGAGAGCATCACTGATCTGGTTTGGGGTGGAGATATATAACTGTGTATCATCAGCATATTGATGATACCTCACCCCAAAACCACGAATGATCTCACCCAGCGGTTTCATGTAGATATTAAATAAAGGGAGAGAGGACCGACCCCTGAGGGACCCCACAAGTGAGTGCCCTCGGGCCGACCTCTGCCCCCTGCCAACACCGATTGCGACCGCCCCAGGTAGGAGGAGAGCCACCGAAAACAGTGCCCCCACCCCCAGCCCGCAAGGCGTGCAAAAGGATACCATGGTCGATGGTATCGAAGCTGAGAGGTCTAATAGGACCAGGACAGAGGAAAAACCCCTGTCCCGTGCCCTCCAGAGATCATCCATCAGTGCGACCAATGCCGTCTCCGTGCTGAAACCAGGCGGAAGCCCGATTGGCACGGATCCAGATAGTCCGCTTCATCCAGGAAGCGGAAATTGCCTGGCCACCACACTCTCAACAACCTTGCCAAAAGCGAAGGTTGGAGACTGGCGAAAGTTATCTAACACGGTCGGATCCAGGGCAGGCTTCTTCAGGAGGGTCTCACCACCGCCTCCTTCAGGGCGGAGGAAAACACCCTCCCTTAGCGGCGTTGACAACTGCCGGATCCAACCGCAGGTGACCTCCCTGGCAGCATAAGACAGCCAGGAAGGGCACGGGTCCAACAAACATGTGGTGGAACTCAGGCGCGCATAATCCGTCCACTTCATCCTCGGAAACAGGATCGAACTCATCCCAGAACGTACTGGCCAGACTACCTGTATCGCTCTTCAGACCGCTGCAAATCAGTGGACAACCCGCTCCGAATTCGAGCGATCTTAACCAACAGATATTGACCGAATTCCTCAGCCCTTCCCAGCAGATCCGCCCCTCCCAGGACAAAGAGAGCGAAACCTGGAACAGGGGCTGGGCGGTTATCTGTGGGCTATGAGGGTGGAGAGATAAGACCTTCTCGCTACCCTCGTAGCTCCCACGTAAGTCCTAATATGGGCTCTTAACTGGGTTCAATCGAGCTGAGAGTCCAGAAATATTTCACAAGAAGAGTTCTCCACTCCTCTACTCATTGCAGAATGCCACCAGACTTGACATTCTAGACCTAGAAAACCTAGAACTATGCCACCTTCAGCCCGATCTAAGTATAGTATATAAAATCATACATTGCAATGTCCTACCTGTCAATGAATACTTCAGCTTCAACCATAACAATACAAGAGCACACAATAGATACAAACTCAAGGTTAACCACACCAAACTTGACTGCAGGAAATATGACTTCAGCAACAGAGTAGTCAATGTCTGGAATACTCTAACTGACTCTGTGGTTTCTTTCCCAAACCCCAAAAACTTTAACCTTAGACTGTCTACTATTGACCTCACTCCTTTCCTAAGAGGTCTGTAGGGGGCGTGCATAAGCGCACCAATGTGCCTACCGTCGCTGTCCTATTGTTTCTTTATATTTTTCTTATATGTATCCATTTCATGTATTCATAACTATGTTTATACTTATACCTGTTATCTTATAATCGCTTGACAAATAAATAAACAAACAAATAAATAAACTAGAGCCTTATAGGAAGACTTCAAGGTGAACTTGAGCACTCTATGCCTCTCCAACCAAGTCTGCTTATATCAGTACAAGAAATATGATCTGAATCTGTCAATTATGTACAGTCATTGTGACTAATATTTCAATGTTCTACAAATTTGCCTAGTCCTCCTCAAAATTCTTTTAAGGAAATGGCTATGCACAAATTGCGTGGCAATCACAACCGTCTTCATTCATTCATTCATTCATTCATTCATTCATCCATCATTCATTCAATCAGGATCCAGATTGTTGGGGGCAATATGCTGATTCCATAAACCACTTAGAGAGGGCTGTAAAGCACTGTGAAGTGGTATATAAGTTATAAGTACTATTGTTATTCTTGTCTATGCAGCTATTCAAGTTCACAGGGTAGCAGGATAATACTGTATATCACTGTATGTACCCATGATGGTGAACCTATTGCTGTGTGTTACAGGTGGCACGCAGAGGCATTTGTGCCGGCACGCGAGCTGTAGGCAAACTTACCTCACTGCACATGCACGCACTTCACAGCTGATTTTTGGCTTGTTTGAGGCCTTTTTCAGGCTTCCAGAGGCTTGAGAAAGCCTCTGCAGGCTTTTCAGGTTGAATAATAGGCCCATTTTGTTACTTCCTGTATTTCCGGAAATACTGGAAGTGATGAAATGGGCCTATTATTTGGCCTGAAAAGCCTGCAAGCTCCTCAAGCCCTGAAGGAACCTCAAACCAGCTGAAAATCAGCTGTAAGGCACATTCCAGGTAAGGGGGCGAGGAGGGGGGAATGCACGTGCATGCACGGGGGAGAGGCATGCGCATTGCCTTCTGGGTGCTGGCATGCAAGCGTGTGCGCACAAGTGCATGCACAATTTTTGACACAGGAGCCCAAAAAGGTTAGCCACCACTGGTATATACTGTCTATTACATAACTGTGCTATGTAAAAAAAAACTATATTCATGTTGAAGTATTTAATTTGTCTGCTGCAGTTTGCCCTGGAAGTTCTTAGAAGGGTGGCTCATAATTTAAATTTGAAGAAAGGAATGAATTCATACACGGAATAAATAATAACAGAGATCTGTACTATAGTTCTTATTTGCCCCTGTTCTGTCCTATAGTAACTCCATACTATGTTCACAGTAGGTTTAAAGATAGATGAATCACACAGTGTGAACCATGGAAATGCTTAATCCAATTATCATCAAAATGTATCTGACTAACGCAGAGCTGAGCCAGGTCCCAATTCCAATTCCCTGGAAAGGATGGGAAAACACCTCATTAACGAACATTCATTTGCTGCCATGTCACTTCCTATTTTGAGGTTTGAGATTTGAGCTGTATTTGGAACTGAAAAGGCTACAGGCTGAGGTTCCTGCAAATCAGGATTTGTAACTTAAAATAAATCTGTCACAAACCCCAAATTGCCGCACATCTTGTTTAAAACGTAGTATTATGCTAGAGAGGAGAAATAAAAGTTTAACTATTATGGCAGTAAGATCATAATGATGGATCCCCAAAATGCAACTTCAAAAAAGCCAACTATGATCTCATAGCTGCTGACCTATCATCTCTTGATTGGCACATTCTGTTCTCTGACTGCCATTCTACAGAAGACCATTATAACGCATTCTTGCTTGAACTTGAAAGAGTCATTAAACTATATGTACCATTAGTAACCCCCAAAAACAAACAAACAAACAAAAAACAGATTACCCATAAAATAAGGAAACTTCAATCAAAAAAAATTGCTATGGTGAAAAAACAATACTAGCTACGTAGCACACTTTAAAAACTGACACACCACCTTATGCCGGCCGATAAAAGCAGAATGCACCAATTATCACTGCAAGCAACTCTCACTCTTACTCTCACTCTTACGCACAAAATCCACCTGCGCCTTCTACAATTTTGAAAACACCAAATTTAAAGACTCAAGAACCATCCCACCCCTAAAAGGACCAAATGGAAAAGACTGTAGCAATGAAGCAGTTAAGGCCAACCTCTTCAACACGTTCTTCAGTTCAGTCTTTGTAAACAGCAATGGCTCATGCCCCACATTTCCTAGTTGTACCACAACTAACTGCAATGATCTACCACATATTGACTTTACAAAAGATAACGTAGAAAAGGCACTATGTAACCTAAAACCATCCCTATCTATTGGCCCCAATGGACTATGTGCATACTTCTTAAAAAAGATCTCCATTGCCATAGCAGAACCCCTAAGCATAATATACGAGATATCATTCAGAACCAGCTCCTTACTGAACCTATGGTCCTTAGCAAAGGTCATCCCTATCTTCACAAAAAATCCCAGCCTGATTGAAAACTACAGACCAATCTCACTGTGTTGTGTCATGTGCAAAGTTATGGAATCAATCATTAACCAATCCATTACTCTCCACTTGAGTCAAACAACCTACTCTTCAAAAAACAATTTGGTTTCAGGAAAAATTGTCCTGCAATCTGCAACTCCTACACATAAAAACATATGGACCTACGGTTGGACTTAAGCATAGTACACAAAATTATCTGCTACAATGTCCTTCCAGTCAATGACTACTTCAGCTTCAACAGCAAGAATACAAGAGCACACAACAGATACAAACTCATTGTTAACCGCTCCAAACTTGATTGCAGAAAGTACGACTTCAGCAACAGAGTGGTCAATGCCTGGAATGCACTACCTGACTCTGTTGTTATATCCTCAAACCCCCACTCCTTTAACCTTAAACTATCTACTATTGATCTCACCCCATTCCTAAGAGGTCTGTAAGGGGCGTGCACAAGTGCACAATCATGCCTACCATCCCTGTCTTATTGTCCCCATTTATTCATACCTATTTCCTGTATTCATACTCATGTTTATTCTTATACCTATTATCTTGTAAGCGATTGACAAATCAAATAAAATCAAATAAATAAATTGTGCATTAGCGTGGTTGACATGTTACACAGTATGAACTGTTCAGTTCAACACAAGATGTCAGTACCATTCCAAATGACTACCATATGACTCTATGCCCATCTTCAAATCACCATATATCAACAGCACTGCCAGTAATGGAGATCCTTCATTAACACAATTGCCTTGCCAATAATGGCCAATTTTTAATATCTGCCGGTGATGAATGAACCTGCAGTGAAATTAAAGGTTGCTGAACATCAAAAGGGGAACCAGTAAAAACCAGCAAACCTTGTGGCATCTGAAAAACTAAGGACTGTGTTTTGCTGTCTCAGATTGTGCAGACTGCAACTTGATGAAAGAAGCAATAGTCCACAAAATCTGATAGCATAGGAAGTTGGTTAGCATTTAAAGTATTGCAGGACATTTGTGTGTGTGTGTGTTTTAATTAAATTTATATGACGCCCTTCTCCGAAGACTCAGGCTTTACAATTTTGGGATACAACCCAGTGTGCTCAGCAATAGCCTTCATTCCACTGTAAATGCCTGCTTATTACTAAGCGGCATTTTTACAAAGTCAGCTTATTGCCCCCAACAATCTTGGGTCCTCACTTTACCTACCCCGAGAGGATGGAAGGCTGAGTCAACCTTGAGCCTGGTGGGATTCGAGCCTACAGTAATTGTAGGCAGCTGGAACTTAAGTGCAGGCATTAACAGCCTGAGCCACCAAGGCCCCTTTGAGGATCAAGGTGCTATTTGTTGGGATTATTTGAGGGTTAATCTACTTATTCCCAACCATGATCAAATCATGGAATCTCATACAAGAACTCAGAGGTTCTTTTTATTTGGTTAATAAAACTCCAAGCAGCCTTGGATCATATTGTTAGGAATTATCTTAAGAATGTTCTGCATTGGGCAATTAATTTTTTTGCCTCACTTTGTTTCCCCTTCTTTATAAGCTTCTGTAGAGGGCCCTATAGTGATGCAGGGACATTACTCAAAGCTTTCCTCCTATTTTCCTAGGGTTGTCTGTTTATCAAATTGGATTTTTTAAAAAGCCTAAAATTGTGTCAGCAACTTTTGCTCTCCGTCCTTAATTAAGCATCATGTTGAGTTCAGTCAGGGACTGCAGGATGCAGAAATAGGACTCATAGCCATATGTGACCCTTTCATTGCCCACTTCTATTCTACATCTTCTCTGAATTTGAAGGTGCTTTGTTCCAAATCCCTATTTTCTCTGATAAGAGATGGCTGGAATGTGGAGTTGGAATTCGTCTTGAGAATGTTTGTCCTGGTGAGGAAGAAAAGATTAGGAATGATCTTGTAAGCTTTCCAAATATCTGAAGGATTTTCAGGTAAGAAAGAGGTAGAGTAATTTTTGTTGCTCCAGGAAAAGGAAAATGGTGGCAGTTGCAAGGAAATTAAGTTTTACTAAATTGATGGGGAATACAAGCAATAGCCTTATTTGTCACTGGAAGAATTTGGCTCAAGACATTATGGACTCTCCATTAAAAGCCCTTAAAGTCAGCAGCTGTGGAATTATGGGATTTGAAGTCCACACTTCTTAAAGTTACCAAGTTTGAAAAACACTGTTCTATACAGAAGAGCACTAAGGTGACCCAGTCTTGAGTTTCTTCCTCACTTTCTCCTGCCTTTCTGGCCTAATCTGATATTTTTGTAATAGTTGCTACATACCTTCTTTAAGACTGTTGTCATTATCCTCTACCTCAGGAGCAGATTTTGTTAAGTTTGCATGAAGAGTCAGACGCGAAGAGCTTCAGTGAAGAGTTTATTAAGTGACTACAGCTCGAATGGACCCGACTTGGCTGGGCTAAGGCTGCTTCTTATAGCCAGCAGCCGTAGTTGCCAGCCAATCAGAGTGCAGGGTTTTCCCGCACTATTTAAACCAATCCTATTTGACATTTTACAAGAACAATTCAAACTAAACCAATGACATTCAAACCTACATACATAACACCCTCCCACTAGGTTCAGTCCATACCAAACCCCAACCTATCTAATGTATTCTTTTAAATAGGTGGGGCTCTTGCGTGTATGTTGAGACCTTCGTGGTTCAGAAGTTTTAACATTCTCACCCAGTGAGAGAGGAAATGTGTCTGCTGACATTTCCCCACTGGGACTTCCTGTGAAAGAAGACCCTGTTTGATTGTTAGAATCTGGTCTCTCCTCCCAACCCATCTCCAGCCCAATGTCAGCACCCAAGTCAGGTAGTGATGTACAATCTTCCACTTCTAAGGATGGATTTTGGCATTGTGACAGGTTTTGGAATGGTTCCTGTCGTAATGGCTCGTTACACATGGGGTTGATTCTTGCTTGCTGATTTTCCTCCTGTTCCTCCCTTCCCCTAGAATTGACATCAGGTGAGGGAACTAGAGAGAACAAGTGCGATGTTCCTGAGAGAACCTGGATCTAAGTTGATCAATGTGCCTGCTCCAGAGGAGTCCATCCTCTGTTTGCACCCTGTAAGAACGAGGGCCTGTGATCTGAGTTATCTCAGCAGGAATCCACAAAGGTTCACCTATAAGGTTCTTAGCATAAACAGAATCACCCACACTGAATGTGCGAACTTTGGAAGTGGAATCTAGTGGAGCGTTGGGTGCGTAAGTGGGATGAAGGCGTCAAGGGAAGACCTAAGTTTCCTACCCATCAACAACTCTGCTGGGGATAAGTTATTAGATGGGTTAGGAGTGATGTGCTGAACACTAAGAAGTTTTCAACTTTCTCAGTGATGTCCCCAGGACCCAGTTGCTGAAGCTTCTCCTTGGTAAAACGTACCATGTGTTCAGCCCGCCATTAGCCGAAGGGTGCCCAGGGGCAGTAAGGGCATGTCTGATACCCTGTTGTGCTAAATAGGATTCAAAAAGGTTGGATGTAAATTGAGGGCCATTGTCAGAGACAAGAACATCAGGTAACCCGTGGGTTACAAAAAGTTTTTGAGCTGTTTGATGACAGCATCAGTTGTGGTGGATGCCATGGGGATTACCTCTAGCCATTTGGAATATGCATCTACTATAATGAAAGGTGTGTGCCCTCTGGTAGGGCCAGCAAAATCAATGTGAATCCTGGACCATGGGCCCTAGGACATTCCCATTCCTGTTGGGGGGAGGTGGGCAGGCCTGACTACCTGACAGTTGGGACAAGATGCAACCCAGTTTTCAACCATTTTTCAATACCTGGCCACCATACATAACTCTGGCCAATCCCTTCATCCTTACAATACCAGGATGACCCTCATGTAACATTTCAAAACCTCTCTTTGCAGTTTTGCAGGAATAACCACCCTGTTACCCCACAAAATACATCCTCTTAATACAGATAATTCAGTTTGCCTGGACTTAAAAGGTTGGGCAAGGTGAGGTAGATCTTGAAGAGGCCAACCTTTCTTAATCCAGCCTATAACAGGAGCCAACACAGTGTCTTTGGCAGTCTCTGTGGCAATTTCAGCAGCATGAACTGGAAGCTTGGCAACAGTTTCTAGGAAAAGGTGTGTGTTTCAGGTTCAAAGTCCTCCTTGTGGCAAGGAAGTGGGCAACGACTCAGTGCAGCATGTCCAATGTCCTTGCCAGGCTTGTGGATAAGTTTGTATGAATAAGCAGCAAGAAATTCAGTCCACCTCAGCATTCTTGGTGACAGGATAGTAGGTGTAGGCTTGTCTCCTGCCACAATGCCTAACAAAGTTTGTGATCTGCAATAGTAAATGTTCCCATACAGAAATTTCTTCATGAAAATTAATCAATAACATTCCAATGGTCCAAGTGAGAGGAAATGCAATAGGGCCCACTGGAAGCCCAAAATCAAAACCATCCTGGAACAGGCAAATTCTCAGAGAACTGTATCAGTACAGCATCAGACGTGATTAGTCTTTTAATACTGTTAAATGCTGATTGTTCCTTCCTGCCCCAGACCCAAACAGACTTTTTATCAAGTAATCTGTGCAATGGTTCAGCAATGGTTGCCTTCTGAGGTAGGAACATGTGATAAAAGTTAATGAGTCCAAGGAAAGCTTGCAAATCTGTTTTGCATTTAGGTCTAGGGGCTTTGATTTTTAACCTTGGCATCTGTAGGGTGGATGCCATGCTTGTCAATCATGTAGCCCAGGAACTCAATCTTGTCAGTTTTAAGAGTGCATTTTTCTTCCTTGACTTTAACCCGCTTTCCTGAATCTGGTAAGGACTTCTCTGAGTCTTTCTTGTAACTGAGTGTCATTTTCAGCAGAGATTAACACATCATCAAAATAAGGCACTACCCTGGCAGTCCTTGGAGCATTCTTTCCATAAGGCTTTGAAAGATGCCTGGTTCCACGCTTACTCCAAATTGTAACCTTTACATTTGAAAGCACCTCTATGAGTCACAATGGTTTGAGCCTCTGCAGTGGCATCATCAACTGTTAGTTGTTGATATGCCTGGGCCAAATCCAATTTGGCAAAGACTGTACCCCTGCCAAGTGAATGTAACAGATATGCACCACTGGAACTGGATATGCCGCTGCAGCGCATGGTTCAGTGTCCCCTTATAGTCTCCACAGATTCTTCCTGACCCATCAGCCTTGACTAGTGTGACTATGGGTGTCTACCATCTGGAGTGGTCAGTGGGCTCTAAAACCCCTTGAGCTATTAATTTGTCTAATTGTGCATCAATTTTTTCCTTTAAAGCAAATAGAACCCTTCTCGGCTTTAAACGAATTGGGGGCACCTTGGGATCTAAGTTGAAAGTGATAGGGGTCCCCATATACTTGCCCAATCCGTCGCTGAAGACCTCTGGAAACTCAGACTTCAAGGCCTCCTCCCATTCAGAGTTGCTCATGTGATTGATGCCAGTCACCTTGATGCCTAGTGGATTGAACCACTCAAGTCCCAGCAAGCTTGGGCGATCCTTGTCCACGATGGTCAGGGGCAAACGTTTGGTGTGGCCTTTGAACTTCATGTTGAATTCTCTTGTTCCAACCATTAGAATCTTGTTCCCTTGGTAGTCTTTAAGAGTCAGTGCTTGCTTCTGGAAATGTTTCTTCTGAATGTTGGGAAGTAGCTGTGAATAGTGTCCCATGACACCATAGATAAATAGGAGCCTGAGTCCACTTCCATTTGGCAAGGCCTTCCTTCAATGAATACCTTCACATGTACTTTTCTGCTTCTCAAGGGTGAAGAATGACCAATGGTGACTGTTTGATGAGTTTCATTCTTCCCATTTGCTTCTGAGTTGCGCCCATTTTCTCACTGAAATTGTTGGGCTTGAATTTTCTCAGGAAATTTCTTCCTACTAGGTGGAGTTCTGGATGATTTGCAGATTCTTGCTGGGTGACCTCTTTTCACAACGTAGGCAGATGGTGTCTAAAAACTTGTCATTCAGGGGGTGGCCCCCACAGCCTCTGCAATAAAATTCTTGCCTCTTTTTTCAAGGTCTTTCCTTTTCTTCTCCATTCTGAGTCTATAAATTCCTTCCTCCACCTCACTACAGTCTGAATCAGAGTCTATTTGCTCGCAATGGGTTGTTGTGGACTTTTCCACATCAGAATGGCTTGAGGCCTTGTTAATTTTCTTCATGGCTGCTGCTGAGGACTTGGTTGCTTCCGCTGAAACAGCTTCCTCTATGGCCTCCTTAAACGTGATCTTAGGTTTCATTAGTAACTTGCTCTGTAAGACCTTATCTTTAAGGCCTAGAACAAACCGATCACACATGGCCTCTTCTAAGTTGGTAAATTCACAAGCACCCCAATGTCCCTTAAACTTGCCAAAGTCATTAACATTTTCGCTTTCCCCTTGATCCCGACGATAAAACTCGTGTTCTTAATGAGGCATGATACTTGTGGGACGTAATGGGCTCTAAAAGCTTTTCTAAATCAGGCCATTCCATTACCTTCAAGTCTGCAGCTCCGCCAATGCCTTCGCCATCTTGAAGACTGCCAGACCGCAGTGCATGAGAAATACCGCCCTCTTCCGCTTCTCAGGGATATCGGCAGGTCGTTTCCTTCCAAATACATTTGGAAGCGATCCGCATACGATTCCCAGTCTTCTGCCGGATCGACCGGGCTGGGGTGTTCAGCGCAGCCATCTCGCTCTTCTGCTTGTCTTCCGCGTCGTCTCTTTTTCAGGGGAATCCCACCTTCGTCGCCAGTGTTATGTTTGCATGAAGAGTCAGACACGAAGAGCTTCAGTGAAGAGTTTATTAAGTGACTACAGCTCGAATGGACCCGACTTGGCTGGGCTACGGCTGCTTCTTATAGCCAGCAGCCGTAGTTGCCAGCCAATCAGAGTGCAGGGTTTTCCCGCATTATTTAAACCAATCCTATTTGACATTTTACAAGAACAATTCAAACTAAACCAATGACATTCAAACCTACATACATAACATAAAGAGGCTGCCATATTCAAATCAAAAACATCGTATAAAAAATAGTAAAAACTGGACGGGTAAAAATTAAGCTAGGGTGGGGATGGGGGTGGAGCTGCCCTACAAGTTACCTTTGGACAGTTGTAGCCAGGCTTCACACACCCTGACACCTGCCTTGCTGGCCCATTTCTTCTACAGCCAGCAAGGCTTTCCTGAAGGCCTCTGTAGCTGATAATGAATCTCCAAATCAATTTGGAGTTCTGTTATCGGCTGCAGAGGCCTTCAGGAAAGCCTTGCCAGCCACAGAAGAGGTTCCTGAAAGCCCCTGACAGTGAAAAGGAGGCCAGTGGCGATGCACGCAAGTGAGGTTAGTCAGTGGATGACATCCCCCCAAAATAAGACCTGGTGCCTTTTTTTGGTGGCAAAAAATATAAGACTGGGTCTTATTTTTGGGGAAACGTGGTACATCATCATCATCAACATTACATACTCCTGCCTAAATGTTATTCCCACTGAATTTGTGTTTAATGGTTATTTCATGTGTACAAGATCAAGGTGCACACATATTTCCAACCTCAATTAAATTATAATCATTTTACTGGGCTTATACAAGTTAACATCAATATATTGTTGCCTTACTTAAACTGGGAGGAAATAAAAGTAAATTAAAAACTTAATTCAAATCTCCATGGCTGGGTTAGAATACTCTGCCTTTATCCCTCCCTTCTTTTGCCTAGCTTTGCTTGCACCCACTGCATTGGAATGAACCCATTTCTTAATTATATCATGTATCGTCTACATAAAATGCACAAGTTGAAAAAAGAAAGAGCTGGAAGGGAACTGGAGTTTGGGTAAGATTTTTTTTCTTTTTTTTCTGGAAAGGCTGAAATTAGCTTAATTATAATCAGTTGCTTGAAGGGTTATATTACAGTTGCAGTGATACCAAAATGCAACCACCATGATTAAAGTCATAAATGAGTGCCAAAGGAAATAATACTTATTAACTTCCTTTCATAGGGCAAACATTTCCATTAATGCATAGAGAACCATTATAATTTTTTTTAAACTTTCCACTTCACAGTAGCAAAAGTTGCACTATTAAAGAGGCAGAGCACAATCTAGCTAAAACTGAGCACTTTTGGACTCTGCTGCAACTGATTTAAGGGAGCTGAGGAGCTCTGCAGGCAAGACAAGAAACAATGGATGGAAACTAAACAAAGAAAGAAGCAACCTAAAATTAAGGAGGAATTTCCTAACAGTGAGAACAATCAACCAGTGGAATGGCTTGCTTTCAAAGTTGTGGGTGCTCCAGCATTGGAGACTTCTAGGAAGAGACTAGACTCCATTTGTCTGAAATAGTATTAGGAAATCCCACTTGAGTAGGGGGTTGAACTATTAAACCTGCAAGGTCTCTTCCAGCTCTATTATTCTATGTTTTATCATCCTGTGTTCAGGTTGACTTGCCTGTAAGCAAGTTTGAGAAAATCCTGTCTAGATTGAAGTACTTGGGGAGTGCCTTGCAAAGTATTAAGTCTAGAGTAGACATATAGCAGGCTGCCAGTGCCTCCCATTGGACAATTCCTTTGCTTCTGGGTTTTCCCAACTTTCTGTATTGAGGAATTGCTTTTCTCTATGTGGGCAAATGAGGCTGAGAGAGTTGGGAGTGGGTGAGAGAGTTGGGAGTGGGAGGCACCGTGTTATGGTGGTTCACCTCCTATCTCTCTGGCCAGTCACAGTCAGTGTTGGTAAGAAGACAGAGGTTGACCCTCCGGCCCCTCATCTATGGGGTGCCTCAGGGCTCGGTCCTCTCTCCCCTCCTATTTAATATCTACATGAAACCACTGGGTGAGATCATCCGACAACATGGGGTGGGATATCAGCAATACGTGGATGACACCCAGCTGTATGTTTCCACCCCATGTCTGTTCAGTGAAGCAGTGGATGTGATGTGCCGGTGCCTGGAAGCTGTGAGGGTCTGGATGGGAGTCAACAGGCTCAGACTTAACCCAGACAAGACTGAGTGGCTCTGTGTACTGCCCCCCAGGGACCATGTTGATTTTCCATCTTTGGTTCTGGGTGGGGAGAAATTGTCCCCCTCAGAACGGGTTCATAATCTGGGTGTCCTCCTAGACCCACAGCTGAAATTGGAGCAACACCTATCAGCCATGGTTAGGGGAACTTTTGCACAGGTCCGCCTTGTGCACCAATTGCAACCCTACCTGGACTGAGAGGCTTTTCTCACAGTCACTCATGCCCTAGTCACCTCACGATTGGAATATTGCAATGCACTCTACATGGGGCTACCCTTGAAGAGCATTTGGAGACTTTAGTGGGTCCAGAACGCAGCCACGCGCGCTGTTGTGGGTGTCCCGAGATACGCCCACATATCACCAATTCTCTGCGAGCTGCACTGGCTTCCTATTAGTCTCCAGGTGCAATTCAAGGTGTTGGTCATTACCTATAAAGCCCTATATGGCTCAGGACCAGGTTATCTCCAGAATTGTCTCCTACCTTGCGTCTCCCTGCGACCAGTAAGATCCCATAGAGTCGGTCTCCTCCGGGTTCCATCAGCTAAACAATGCCAGCTGGTGGGCCTGCAGGAGAGGGCCTTCTCTGTGGCTGCTCTGGCCCTCTGGAACCAGCTACCTCCCAAGGTCCGGACTGCCTCCACCCTACTGGCCTTCCGCAAAGCAGTCAAAACCTGGCTTTTCCGGCAGGCATGGGGCTGTTGATCTTGTGACTGAGATCTAGCAAGATCCGGCCCTTCTGTTGTTTGCTGTTTTTTAAATTGTTTTTAAACTTTTTCTAATGTAATTCTTTGTGTTTTTTGCTGTGAGCCACCCGGAGTCCTTTGGGAGTTGGGCGGCATATAAGTTTAATTTAATAAATAAATAAATTCTCCTGGGCAAATATGCTACATGCATTCCAGTTTATATGCATCAGTTTATTCATACATGTGTGACACACACACACACACATGCACACATGCACAGAAACTAAATTTGCATTTACAAAGTTAAACAACAAAAGGCAAAAGGCTTCTATTTATAAGAATATCTAGTATAGAAGATGATTAGATCAGCTCCCCCAGTCATTACTAAACCAGAAGGCTACATGAATTGATGGAATCTATACAGCAATATAGTAAATGGTCATATCTAAAAAAGAATCAATAGATATTCCAACTAAACTCTTCCAGCAAATCTGACACAGTGATTAAATCAGTGGCCAAGATCAGTCTACATACCAGTATGAAGAAAGAAGATTTAAAGAAATGCACAAATCACATTTTAATTTAACTTTCTACCAAAATAATACTTAAGATCATCTTACGTGGATTAGAGCCCTCCCTCTAAAATTCCAGATGTTTAAGCTGGTTTCAGAAAGAACTGAAGAATGAGAAACATTATTGCTGATTCATGACAAATAATTGTGAAAGCCAAATAGTACCAAGAAGTAAATATGTGCTTCAATAATTGCAGAAAATATCTTCAATTGTGTAGACTATATTATGCTATGAAATGTCCTTAGAAAAATGGGAATCCCAGAACCTTCACCTGTGGTTGTGCACAATCTGTATATGGGAAACCATTTACAGGAAACTACAATCTGGACAGAACATGATGATCCTTATTTAATCAACCTGTATGCTGCATATATATTGATGGAGCTTGGATTGGAAGATAAAGGAAGAAATTGAACAATGTTCATGGGTAATTGTCCTCAATTTACAACCACAATTGAGCCTCGTACCTTCCACCACGAGTTAAAAACCTGGCTGTTTTTACAATCTGGGCTATGCTGACTCCTTGGGTTTTCTTGATTTTAATCTATGGGGGTTTTAATGTTAATTCGGCTTAGTTTGTTTAATACGCTTTTTAGGTAATTTATTGTTGTATTTTCTTTTAATCAGTGAGCCGCCCCAAGTCCTTTGGGAGAGGGGGAGGCATATAAGTCGAATTAATAAATAAATAAATAATAAATAAATAAAATTTCTGTTGCTAAGCAAAACATTTGTTAAATGAATTTTGTTCCATTTTATGACCTTTCTTGCCACAGTTGTTAAGTGAATCACAACAGTTGTTAAGTTACTAACATGATCCTTAAGTGAATCTGGCTTCCCCATTGATTTTGCTTGTCAGAAGGTTGCAAAAAGAGGATCACATGAATCTGGTACACTGCAACTGTTAGGAATCTGTACACCAATTAGTTGGTTTGGCAATATATAAACCAACAATGTAAGTTTGTAGCTTTAAGACAAAATCACTGTATTGATATATACTATATTCCGATTGGTTGATTATATTGCAAATTACCATAAGAGGGAGCTAGAGATCATAGCTTGCTCTCTCTGACATTCTGTTGCTATCTAAGGTTCTCTGTTGTATTTATGCTGTGCTTATACTTTGATATCTTTGTTTACTGTAAATGACAAAGGAAACCGGTAAGAAGACTTTGTTATTGGATATTATTTGGACAGTTAAACGTATATGACCTGGACCATTTATTGGACTGTGCTATTTCTTAGAGTAAACTTTAACTCAATTTAGTGTATCTGTGTGTGGCTGAATTCATAACTACTCTCATAAATGTTTCCATGTGCATATCCTTGTTACTCAAGGGTTATTCTGTACATTTCATAACAGCAACAATTATAAATATGAGTTAGTTGCTAAGCATCCAAAATTTGATCACATGAACAACGGTCGTGTGAAGAACAGTCATAGATCACTTGTTTCAGTACCATTGTAACTTTAGTGACAGTACCAGTCATTAAATGAACTCTTGTAAATCGAGGACTACCTGTATTCTGAAAACTGAAAATGCAAATTATCTGTACTTATTTATAGTTGATTTCTGGTGTGAAGAAACATTTTATTATATGTTTGTTGGCTATTATTTGTTAGACATTGTAACTGGCACCATTAAAAAAGGGTTGAGTCAAGTGACAGAAAAAAATTGCTAAAAATAAATACTACATTTCTATGCGTATTCTGCATGATGAAAATATTAGTAATATCAGTATAGCTTTTTTCACAGCAGTGTCTTCCAAAGGAATCCAAACAGTTCTTTCACTTAAGGGCTTTAGGCAAGAAACAGACAAATTTTAATGGGATCTTATTGTGCAATTTTTTTTTAACTCTTGCTTTTAAGAATTATGGGAGTTATATCCCCCACACATCTGGAGATACAAAATAGTGGAATGTTGTACTGTAATCTTCTTCTACCATGAAAGGTCTGTTTTGGGACAATGACAGCAACAACAAAACCTGTCTCAGATTTCTGTTTATGTTCCAAGTCCCCAAATTGTTAAGAGTTGTTCATAAAAGTAATTTTAAAAAATGAAGCCATAAATGAACAGAATAACATGGCAATCATCTTTAAGTTATCAGAAGAAAATGCCCAGAAGTTACTGGCCTGATGAATCTAAATTTGAACTTAAAAACAAATCAAAAGAAAATGGTTTTGGAAAGGAAAGGACAGTTAGAATGATGCAGTTGACTCTTTAAAAAAATAAGCTAAAAATACATGGATTGCCCAAAATACATGAATTGCTCAACATGGATTGAGCATGAATGTTTCAAATATTCATTGCGATGGATGCTACATTTAGCATGGATGTTACATCCCTTGATATTTATGTACAAAAAAGAATGACATAGTGAAACACTTTATTTTCAGAAGACCATCAACAAAATCTCCCAAGGATGCTTCTAGATGATGTAAGACTCTAAGCAGACAAAGAAATTAGATTCCCAGAATTCTCTCTACTATTTGTGAAATGGGAGGCAGAGATAAATTCAGTGAAAAAGCCTCAGAGGAGCATGATTTTTTTTTTCTGAGATATCTTTCTTTTCTTAAAGTCAGATGAAAATGTGTTCACCCACATTTAGAAGGAATACAGCAATGAACTAACAGACAACAAGCAGAAGGAGCATGCGAATAAATGCATGATTCTTTCAAAACATTAAAATAATAGTAAGAATATCAGATCAGAATCATGATGCAGCTCAGTGCTGTTTATGGATGATAAAACATAAACGCCTTTCTTCCAAATATCCTCTAGAAAAAACTGAAATTCTGCAAAAGCTGAGGAGAAACTTGAAAAGACACAATTGCAAATTATTTATGTTGAAAAAGCTGAAACATTTTGGCTCAATAATAGTTTCAGCTAGGGAATGGAAGCAAATAATAATTTAATAAAATAATAATTCAGTAAAAGCAGGAAATTGAAGTAAATAATTATTAGACCACAAAAAAGTTTTTTCTTAGATTTCCATCACATTTTTTCTTGAGGAACTCAAAGCTGCTTTGAGCCAATGTAAGTCATGAAGCAAAGAAAATAGCATCTTTGCTAGGTTGTTTATCTAGCTCAACAGATATATTCAGTCCTTCTTAAATAATCTGCATGTACATTTTAACCATATGAGACACTCTCTGGGGAACAATTTATTTGGGAGGGGTTAAGCCAAAATGTCCATTAAATCCATGAGTGACATAATTTACACCATTTCAATCCATTTCTGTCATTTGTGTGGTTGCAATCTACAAATGGCATAAATAGAAGAAAATAATGTAATTTACATGAATTACCTTGAATACTACTTATATTATTTTGCAGCGCTGTCTACAGGAAATTGTATGACAGGAAACAGGCAGCCCTGTAAGAGTTCGCTATCTTAATTCTCTTAATTTTTGGTTTAAGATCAAGAATCATTGGAATTATCTATGGAGATTCTCAGTCATCCAGGTCATGGTTGTCCCAAATGTGCTTTTTCAAAAGGCAACTGGACTTTGTTTTTCCTTGGAGACATTTCACTTCTCATCCCAAAAGTTTCTTGCATGAAAAGTGAAACATCTTCCAGGAAAAACAAAGTCCAATTGCCTTTTGAACAAACTTTGGGATAATCATTGGAATGGTAAACAAGAGTCTTGAAGCTTCCCGGCTGCAAGAATTAGCACCTTGATGGCAGACTGACTAAGACTATATAAGTCATCCTATTGCCGTTATCTACAGTACCATTAGAGAGACTACGTTTTTATTTAAATTATTTCACTTCATTCTAAACTTTTAAGTAAATATAGAATCATAGGCTCATTAACAAATCTATCCCCCATCTTGATCTTTTCTAATGATTTGTAAGTAGCTACTATGGATTTCCACAAAGCTTACATACATTTCTAGCCAGGATATTGAAGAGGCTAGCCATTTCGGGCTTCTTTTGGTCTTCACTGAGACCTCTGGTGTTTTGAATGAATAATATTTTTCCACATGCTCAGCATTTAAGAGGCCTCCTACAGAATTTAGGAAAACCTGAATGGTCTGGGGTGCAGTACTAAAAAAGAATGAGGCAATTGGTTTAAGCATTTCAAGATCTTGCAAAAATATTTCCAGCTAGATCCAAAAAGAGCATGACTTTTCCATTATAATACCATCTAGTGCAGAAAACATAAATTTTCATTTGAAGTATAAATATGAAGTAGAAGCAGCATTATAAGATAAAGTTACACATCTTAACAAGAAACAGAATTTTGGATTGCTCTGGTGGAAAGAATGGATACAAGTCACCACCACAGAGAAAGAAAGAAAGAAAGAAAGAAAGAAAGAAAGAAAGAAAGAAAGAAAGAAAGAAAGAAAGAAAGAAAGAGGAAGGGGAGGAAGGAAAGAAGGAAGGAAGGAAGGAAGGAAGGAAGGAAGGAAGGAAGGAAGGAAGGAAGGAAGGAAATAAATTAGCAATTAACACCCATCTTCTGATAACCAAAGAATCGTTGTTGGCCTGACAGGACGTGAACAGATTTTTTAAAACATTTACATCAGTCCTGTTTGGAAATCAAACAGCAGTTTGGTCTAGTGGTTAAGGCACCAGACTAGAAACTAGGAGACCTGTCTTAGCCATGAAAGCCAGCTGGATGACCTTGGGCCAGTAACTCTCTCTCAGCCCAACTCACCTCACAGGGTGGTTGTTGTGGGAAAAGGAGGAGGAGGAAGGTTGTTGGATATGAGTTATTTGTAAAAACTAATAAAGGCAGGATATGAATAAATAAATTTAAAAAACCCTAACTGCTCAATGCTTTGTACAACTATGGAGGAGGAAGAGAAATGAAAATATCATTTGTATTTCTTTAATGAACGGTATCTATATAATATCAGAGACTGGCCCATGGAACCTGCATGGATGCTTCCTTGCTATATGTGTGCTATGCAGTAACCACAACATCAAGGCAAATTGTCAAAAGACATAGTCTGAAGTATTGTAATAAAATTCCAAGGCAGAATATCTAATTATGGCTTTTGCATTAAGGTGGGGGGGGGAGGGGGAGGAATTTCTACATGGATAAAATAAAATAAAAATACTTATTTTTTCCCCTCAGAGCAGACAGGCAAAGGTAATTTCATCAGACTTTGGATAGCTAGGTTATCTCATAAGTATTTTCCAAAAAAAGAAGTGGAATTCCTTTCATTTTTTTAAAGTTATTTTTTGTTTACACAAAGCCTGTCTATAATGATTAGCAAAAAAAAAAATGTTTATAGTAAAACAATCAAGTAATTTATATTTCATGACTGAATCAACAGTCACTATCATTATTCAATAAGCTTATGAAAATACTAGGGATTTAGATAAGAGTAAAAAATATAAGAAGAATCAAAATACATGTTAAAAAATGAAACAAGCAAAACAACCATCGCTTCTGAACTTCTATTTTAAAAATGGGTAGAAAACGGCTGTAATATAAAATGAATATGGCTGAGGAAAGACAGTAAACTTAAAAGAATAAAATGACGCAAGTTGCTTAGCAACAAAGAGAAGATAAACAACTGGTAAGTATGTATGCATGTATGTGCATATATGTTTGCACTTAAATGAGAACCATATCCTCACAAAGACTTTGTGGAAACAGTTTAAGGCCACAAATTATTGAGAACCAATTTACTTTTAATTTATCAATTGCATGGCTATATGTACCAAACCAGTATAAGTACAAACTGGCTCTACTGACCCATTCAGCTGTTTTCCTATTTTTAAAATTATAGGTTATTGTAGAATCCATTTTGGCCATCCTCTGAAGAATTGTTTTTTTTAATTTGACATTATAAATCAGTAAGAGTTCAGGCTCTACAAAGATTTAGTGGAAAACAGTAAAAACACAAAAGAAATAGACCAACAATGCACAAATGTACCATTGCTTTCTGAGGAGATCAGAATGAACTGTGTACAAAACAACAACCATCTTTGCCAAGCATTGATATTGTAGGAATCTAACTACATCTGTAAAGGAAGAATCGTTTCTGTTTTTTCCTTGCCAGTTGAAGCAAGCTCCTTAATTTTATTTGACTCTGTTGTGTTCAACACTTCTGAGAGGCTAAAATACAGCGGTAATCCCCAAATTACAAAATTGTTGTTGCTATATTTTCAGGATCAAATTATAAGTGTGTTTGTATGTACTGTAGAGATTACAGTACATACACGGATTATTTGCATATTATTTTTCAACTGTAATGTTCCTTAGAGCACATCAGAATAAATATATATTCTTTGCTGAATGCTTTGTATTTGGTAAGATATGATGTGGATACTTCTGAGTACGTGCAATTCAAAACTACAGACAGCAATCTGCAGGCACACATATAATCTCTCTGCGGATAGCAATTAGCTGCTGAACATTTCATAAAAGTAGCTCTATGCCTACTGTAGGAGTTTAACAAAAGTAGCGAGGTGGGGATGGATGCAAAATTGCCTTCAATTGTATGCAGGTTCTATAAATGAGGCTTTTATATGAAGCTCCAGTAGCCCTACAATTCATCTCTGCTGGGGGTGAAACAGCTGGTCCAGATTGTGCTGCTTTTCAGCATTAAGATCAATTTTCCCAAAGGTTGTAGCTATTGGATCGGTGGAACTGGGTCTTTCAAATACCCAATAAAGGCTTGTAACATACAGTAATTCATGTAGGCCCAGGTCAGATCGTTCTCAGGCTGTCCCTCAGCATTTACCCATTTAATAGTCCATTACAGGGGTATCAAATTGGATTTATTCGAGGGCTGGAACAGCATTGTAGTTCTCCTCTGTGGATCAGTGGGGAGGGGGAGCAGGGGGAGCAGGGATGGGAGCATCCTGCAGCATCCTGCTGGCCAAAACGGGGTGCGGGAGCCCCCACTTTTCCGTGGGCCCATTTTTGGCCAACAGAGCCACTGGAGACTGGTCCTTTGATATTTCCAGGCCAGCCCCGTAGGCCAGATTTAAGCACCCTGCAGGCTGGATCTGGCCCACAGGCCTTTACTTTGACACCCCTGATCTATTACAAGGGTCCCCAAACCCTGCACCACAGCTCATTACCGGGCTGTGGCCCATTCAGAACTGGGCCATGGAAGTAGCGGGTGACTGGGCACACGCACACAGCTTCACTTGTGCACATAGCTCCATTTGTGGAAGCGGTGGGTGCGCATGCCCACCACTCCTGCAAATGGAGCTGGATGCACACTTGCCAACCACTCACATTGAACCATTGGATCCATCCCCTCTCCCACCCACCCCCACTGATCCACAAGACCAGAAAGTGTGGAGCCTGCTGGTCTAGTAGCTTTCTCACAGGCCAAGAACCAGTTGCTCCTAAATTGTGAGCTCTGTACAAAACTTAGAACACTTTTCTTATTTTTATATTCAAGAGAGATGAAGAAGAAAGGAATATTCAGTAATGCAATACTGAATATTGCATTATTGCTGATGAATGGCTACTACATAATAAACATTATGTTTCAGTTTCCATAATAATTCCAAGATATCATTATCTATAGAAATGGAATGAAAGCAGGAGAAGACACTTTTTCTATTGCAACATGTTCTACCCGCGTAAATTATATCCTTCGTAATGCCAGTTATCAACGTGTCTTATCTATAAAATAAATATAACAGTAAATGTGCATTAAAATAGAATATCAGAAGAGTATTTTTCCTCTAAAGTAGCAGAGAACATTCTTAAGATTTCTTTTAAAATAAACATGTTTTCAGTATCCAAATAAATATGGGAAGAGGATTTGGTTGGTTGCTCCAGAGGGAGAAAAAATATATAATTATGGAACCACCACGCACATAAAAAAGATTGTGTTTTTGGCACTCATACATCAAATAATAACTATAGATGAGCTAAACCATGGACTCTGTTGCCAATCTTGAGGCTTGAACATGTTCATATTTCTGAAAGATCCAAGTTTTACAGTGATAAATGAAATAAATACATATTCAATATAATTGAAAATAAGGCCAATAAAAGTTCTCTTCCTGATCTATAGGCAGCAGTACTTTGTTCAGATTGTTGTTTGTGAGATATCCATTGTGGATGTAATTAGTGAGTCAAGCAGCAAACTTAAATGAGGGCAGTTGGACTGGGAAGATTAAGAAACAAGAATAAGTGGAATGGCAAAAGGTTTTTTTTTACACCATGTGCCTATTTGAAGAAGTGTCCTTTATCTCTATGCTAAACATTGCAGACTAAAAGAGGAAATAAAATCTCAAAGATCAAAAACAATGGAAAGTTTAAACACAGAATGTGTCTCAGTCCTAAGCTTCATTCTGTACTTTGCAAAATGGCCTGATTTAACTCAGGTTGAGTGACAGCCTGTCAGTTTTTGAATCAGGCCAAAATATAAACCTAAATCCAGAGACAAGAACTTTTTGCCTCCACCTCATAATTCCCAAGATTGAAAACTAGTAATCAGTAATAAAATATTTATATTTGAAAAAGATAGGATAACACATGCCAACATATTAGATGCTTCAGAGGGATGTAACCTGCCAAATTTCAGAGTAGGATTTGGATTATCATTTTGAACAGAATGTTTTTGCTATGGGGATTTCAAATAGATAAGCACTTAAAAAAAAAAAAACCTCACCTATTATAGCAAACTTCGGAAAAAAAACAGGGAAAAATATTGTTATGTCCCTGCAGTTCTAATTCTGCCTCAATCTCTTTCTCTATAATGAAACAAAAAATTGACAACATGATAGCAAAAGTCATAATCACATACAGTTAAGCTTTCCAGTATTACAATATGCTTATTTGAACAATGATAGCAATATATTCTTCCCTTATATCTGAGTTTTTACTGAAATATTACGTTTGTATGCCACCAATTTCGGTGGTCTGACTCACAAGGGTTTACATAAACATAAAATATTCGTAGTAAGGGAAATATCCAGAGTATCTTTTAAAATAAAGCAACTTAACATTTAAAATGTGGAACAGTAATAGCATCAGCAAAACCTATCTTTAAAAAAGGTGACCCCAGCCTGGTTGAAAACTACAGACCAATCTCACTGTGTTGCATCATGTGCAAAGTCATGGAATCAATCATCAACAAATGCACTACCCTCTACCTAGAGCCAAACAACCTACTCCCCAAGAAACAATTTGGCTTCAGAAAAAAATTGTCCTGCAATCTGCAGCTCCTACACTGCAAAAACATATGGACTTCACTACTTGACCAAGGTAAATAGTAAATAGTAAAAATAGGAAATGCCCTATCAAACCCTAAACCAGTTTACAGCTATGTCACCCAAGGCAGCATTCTAGGACCCACACTCTTTATATGCTGTATAAATGACCTTTGCGATCACCTTATAAGCAGCTGTGTCCTCTTCATTGATGATGAAAAACTATTCAACACCACCGATAATGCTACTGTCCTTCAAAGTGACCTGGATTGTGTCTGAATGATCAAACAATTGGCAACTCCAAATCTCGACCAACAAATGCTCTGTCCTACACATTGGTAAAAAAAATCAGTACACCAAATACAATCTAGGCGGATATGACCTCGTTGACAACCCTTACTCTGTCAAGGACCTTGGAGTATTCATATCTAATCACCTAAGTGCAAGAGCTCACTGCAACAGCATTTCCAAAAAAGCTTCAAAAATTGTAAATCTAATCTTAAGAGGTTTCTCCTCTGGTAATACTGAATTACTAACTAAGGCATACAAAACCTTTGCTAGACCAATACTTGAATATAGCTCAGCTGACTGGAATCCACATTGTATATTAGACATTAATATAACTGAGCATGTCCAGAAGTACTTCACAAGAAGAGTACTACACTCCACTGTTCGCAACAGAATACCCTACACCATCAGGCTTGAGATTTTGAATTTCGACAACCTAAAAATACACCACCTACGGTTTGACCTAAGCATAGTTTATAAAATAATCTGCTTTAATGTACTACCAGTCAATGACTTTTTATTTATTTATTTATTTATTGGACTTGTATGCTGCCCCATCTCCGAACACTTGGGGCGGCTCACAACTAAAAACCACAACAATAAATAATTAAAAGAGAATTAAACCAAATTCACAAGCCCAAAAATAGACACTAAATTTTCAATACCTAAAATCATTTAAGAACCACCCCGCCCCCCGCAGAAAGGGTCACAGCCCGGATTGCTCAAACAACCAGGTCTTCAGATCATGGCGGAAGGTGCAGAGGTCAGGGGCCAGGCGGAGCTCTAGGGGGAGTTGGTTCCAGAGGTCAGGGGCCACGACAGAATAGGCTCGTCGCTGGGGGACCGCCAACCGGCAATGGCCCGCCGACGAGACCCCGAGGAGTCCTTGCCTATGTGCTCGCACATTTTTCACCTTCAGCTGCAACAATACAAGAGCACACAACAGATACAAACTTAATGTACACCACTCCAAAATTGATTGCAGAAAATACAACTTCAGCAACAGAGTGGTCAATGCCTGGAACACACTACCTGTCTCTGTTGTCACATCCCCAAACCCACACTCCTTTTCCCTCAAACTAATCATTATTGACCTCACCCCCTTCCTAAGAGGTATGTAAGGGGCATGCATAAGTGCACAATCGTGCCTACTGTCCCTGTCCTATTGTCCCCAATTATTCGTACCCATTTCCTGTATTTATACTTATGTTAATTATTTTGTAAGCTATTGACAAATAAATAAAAAAACCCTGATGGCATCCATATTTTAGGGCAAATCCTTAGAAAACAAAGGATTTTTCTTTGGTTAGTTTCTGAAGATGGGAGACTGGACTAGAGCTGTCAAGAATGATTGCATCCAGGGAGGATATCTTTGGAAAGAGACATAGCGGAGCTCATTTCAAAGCTATGGGCAGCCCTATCTCTTAAAAAGATAGCATTGAAAATCACCCACATTCAGTTGGTTACACTCACCCCTGAACCCCAAAGGAGCCAGCAGGGCATGAGTCAAGATAGCAGAGGTTATATTAGAAAGCAACTTATCCACTATCTTGGAGTTCACAAGCCAAGGAATCTTGATTAGACAGTGCTCCTGTCATCACATTGGATTCACATTGGACAACTATCAAATATACTATCTAGGCTAGGCATGACCAACCTTCTGAAGTTTTCTCCCAGGACATACCTAGGTTAGCAGACATAGATGGTTCTTAGTGCCTCACTTCTCTCCCCCCTCCCCCAACTCTCTCCAGCAACTTTACAAAAGTCCAATTGGTCAACCAGCTGAACTCCCCAAGGCACCACAAGGTTGCTTGATGTTTCTACAACTTGTAATCACCACAAGCCTCCACCCATCCCTTGGAGAGATGGTCAGATAGGCCAAACATCTGAAATTGAGACTCTAATTCTGTGCCTCAATAGTTCTTCAGCTGCACTACTCTCCCAGTTCTTATCTTAAACAAGGAGGCCTTTAGCAATGTCCAATAGGTGCCTTGGGAATAATGGCAACACCACATCAGAAAGTATGTTCCACCACTGTTGCTCTCACCATTACCACTGAAGCTGTCCTTGTGCCACAGTTCCGTGTTTTCACTATTGTAGAGAGCTCTCCTATTTTGAACCCAACACCAATACTGGAAGAAATCAAGACACAAGGAGGTGGATCTTCATCTAAATAAAGGTGTTTATGGAAGACACATGGATGAATGTGACCATAAAAAAACATAATAATCAAACAATGCATACCAAGAAAAGATAGATTAAAAGAAAGTAATCAAAGATGAAAAGAAGAAACCACAGGAATATAAAGAGAAGATTTATTACAAAGCCCAAGAAAATGTGACAACTGGGCACTGAGACAGAGAAGAATAATGACCAGAAGCAATACTGAAACTGGGCAGGATGGATTGTTGGGGGGAGGGAATACAATTATATTCATCAGTAAACTTTAAAGATTGGCAAACATTTAGGTTTTTTGTTTGTGTGTTTTCATTAAACAGTGAACTTGTACTGGGATGCCTTTCAGCTGAAGTGTTGGTTAATAAATAATGAATGAAATATGGGAATTTATAGAAATGTGTTAATCTGCTTTCATGCAGAGAGAAAAAAAAACTTGAAAATTGTTCAGGAAAATATGGCTTTGGTAAAGTAAAGGGGAACAGTACCAACTACTGGAAGCTAATCTCTTCTAATCCAGAAAGCAAGTTTCTTTCTTGTCAAGTTCTGACTGAAATCTTTCCAAATGCAGTTGCATTTATATTAAGCCATTGTATTCATGACAATAATTGAAGTAAATCATAATCCTTGAGATGCCTGAATCCTCAACCATATAGATATCTCTCATCTGTAGCACCACTTTAAACTGGGTGCTTTCAAGTGTTAGGGCAGGACTGTCAAATTCTGGCCCATGGCCTGGATGCATTACGTGCTGGCCATGCCCACACCTGGTTTAGCAAAGAGCGGGGAAGTCCTGATGTGTCACATGACACTGCCGTGACGTTGTGAGTTTGACATTCCTGTGTTAGGGGAAGAAAGGAAGGCATACGAAGCCAATACTGAATTATCTGAATGCATTTTAATCTAGAAATGTGGTGGCTCTGATTTTCCAGAAGAGCATAACATAGAAATTTTGAAATGCATGGAATATTGAAGAATAGATGTTGTTATGTATGCAGGTTTGAATGTCATTGGTTAAGTTTGAACTGTTCTTGTAAAATGTCAGAAATGACATTTTAACAGTTGATGATGCCACTGCAGAGGCCCAAACCATTGTGACTCATAGAGGTGCCTTCAAATGTAAAAGGTTACAGTTTGGAGTAAGCATGGCACAAGACATCTTCCAAAGCCTTATGGAAAAGATGCTCCAAGGACTGCCAGGGGTAGTACCTTACTTTGATGATGTGTTAATCTCTGCTGAAAATGACACTCGATTACAAGAGAGACTCAGAGAAGTCCTTACCAGATTCAAGAAAGTGGGGTTAAAAGTCAAGGAAGAAAAATGCACTCTTCAGGTTGAGTTCTTGGGCTACATGATTGACAAGCATGGCATCCACCCTACAGATGCCCAGGTTCAAGCAATCAAAGAAGCCCCTAGACCAAAATGCAAAACAGATTTGCAAGCCTTCCTTGGACTTATTAACTTTTATCACATGTTCCTACCTCAGAAGGCAACCATTGCAGAACCATTACACAGATTACTTGACAAAAAGTCTGTTTGGGTCTGGGAGAGGAAGGAACAATCAGCATTTAACAGTATTAAAAGACTAATCACGTCTGATGCTGTACTGATACAGTTCTCTGAGAATTTACCTGTTGTACTGACTTGTGATGCATCCCCCTTTGGAGTGGGGGGGTTTGAGCCACAGGCTTCCCAGCGGGAGGGAAGCCCCTATTGCATTTTACTCTCGCACTTTGACCAAAGCAGAGAGGAATTACAGCCAATTGGACAAGGAAGCATTGGCAATTGTTGCAGCTATCAAGAAATTTCATGAGTATTTATATGGGAGAACATTTACCATTGTCACAGATCACAAACCTTTGTTAGGCATTGTGGCAGGAGACAAACCTACACCCACTATCCTGTCACCAAGAATGCTGAGGTGGACTGAATTTCTTGCTGCTTATTCATACAAACCTATCCACAAGCCTGGCAAGGACATCGGACATGCTGATGCCTTGAGTCGTTGCCCACTTCCTTGTCACAAGGAGGACTTTGAACCTGAGGCACACACCTTTTTCCTAGAAACTGTTGCCAAGCTTCCAGTACACGCTGCTGAAATTGCCAGAGAGACTGCCAAAGACACTTTATTGGCTCCTATTATAGGCTGGATTAAGAAAGGTTGGCCTCTTCAAGATCTACCTCACCTTGCCCAACCTTTTAAATCCAGGCAAACTGAATTATCTGTATTAAGAGGATGTATTTTGTGGGGTAACAGGGTGGTTATTCCTGCAAAACTGCAAAGAGAGGTTTTGGAAATGTTACATGAGGGTCATCCTGGTATTGTAAGGATGAAGGGATTGGCCAGGAGTTATGTATGGTGGCCAGGTATTGACAAAATGGTTGAAAACTGGGTTGCATCTTGTCCCAACTGTCAGGTAGTCAGGCCTGCCCCACCTCTCGCCCCCACACAGGAATGGGAATGTCCTAGGGGCCCATGGTCTAGATTCACATTGATTTTGCTGGCCCTACCAGAGGGCACACCTTCCTTATATAGTAGATGCATATTCCAAATGGCTAGAGGTAATCCTTATGGCATCCACCACAACTGATGCTGTTATCAAGCAGCTTAAAAGCTTTTTGTAACCCACGGGTTACCTGATGTTCTTGTCTCTGACAATGGCCCTCAATTTACATCCAACCTTTTTGAATCCTATTTAGCACAACAGGGTATCAGACATGCCCTGACAGCCCCTGGGCACCCTTCGACTAATGGCCAGGCTGAACGAATGGTACGCTTACCAAGGAAAGCTTCAGCAATTGGGTCCTGGGGACATCACTGAGAAAGTTGAAAAACTTCTTAGTGTTCAGCACATCACTCCTAACCCATCAACTAACTTATCCCCAGCAGAGTTGTTGATGGGTAGGAAACTTAGGTCTCCCTTGACCACCTTCATCCCACTTACGCACCCAACGCACCACTTGATTCCACTAGCAAAGTTCGCACGTTCAGTGTGGGTGATTCTGTTTATGCTAAGAACCTTATGGGTGAACATTCATGGATTCCTGCTGAAATAACTCAAATCACAGGCCCTCGTTCTTACAGGGTACAAACAGAGGATGGAGTCCTCTGGAGCAGGCACATTGATCAGCTTAGATCCAGGTTACCTCAGGAACATTGCTTTTGCTCCTCTCTGGTTCCCATACCTACTTCCTCTTCTAGGGGGGAGGGGGAGGAACATGAGGATAATCAGCAAACAAGAATCAACCCCATGTGTAACGAGCCATTACGACAGGAACCATCCCAAAACCTGTCACAATGCCAAAATCCATCATTACAAGTGGAAGATTGCACATCACTACCTGACTTGGGTGCTGACATTGGGCTGGAGATGGGTTGGGAGGAGAGACCAGATTCTAACAATCAAACAGGGTCTTCTTTCACAGGAAGTCCAACTAGGGAAATGTCAACAGACACATTTCCCCTCTCACTGGGTGAGAACGTTAAAACTTCTGAACCACGAAGGTCTCAACGTACACGTAAGAGCCCCACCTATTTAAAAGAATACATTAGATAGGTTGGGGTTTGAGTATGGACTGAACCTAGTGGGGAGGGGTGTTATGTATGTAGGTCATTGGTTTAGTTTGAATTGTTCTTGTAAAATGTCAAATAGGATTGGTTTAAAAAGTCCCTGCACTCTGATTGGCTGGCAACCGCTGCTGGCTATAAGTAGCAGCCGCAGCCCAGCCAAATTGGGTCTGTTATGAGCTGTAGTCACTAATAAACTCTTCACTGAAGCACTCCGTCTGACTCTTCATGCAAATCTAACAGATGTCATGAGGATTAGAAGAATCTTTCCCTTTACAACTGGAAACAGCAAATGTGTCTGATGACCAGGGAGAGAATAATAATAGGAATACCACTTAGACTTAGATACCACTTCACAGTGCTTTACAGCCCTCTCTAAATGGTTTACAGAGTCAGCACGTTGCCACCAGCAATGTGGGTCCTCATTTTATTAATCTCGAAAGGATGGAAGGCTGAGTCAACCTTGAGCTGTGAGATCTGAACTGCCAAACTGCTGGCAGCTGGTGATCAGCAGAAATAGCCTGCAGTACTGCACTCTAACCACTGCACCACCGCGGCATGACCACATGGATGCAGGCACTGATTTATTGATGATATACCACCAAATCGGTGTCAACTCTTAATCTGTATCTTCCAACAGTGCAACCATTGCCACTGTGTTTGAGTCCATTCACCTTGACATTGTCATCCAAATAATTACTCATTTGATACTATTTGGTAATTCATGGTAGCGTAGCCAAGTACCGTTCTTGCTATATATTTACAAGTATAAAAGCAATGCCATTCCTTCTTTGTTTTTCCATGTCCTGAGTAGTGAACTATGCAATCTTTTTACTGAAAGGGTCCAATTTTAATTCCTTTCAATTTGTTGATGCCAAGGATTACCGTTGTGCAGGCAATTTATTTAATTTTTTATAGTGTGGGGCTTACATTCCATATTCCGCTGTAACTGTGCCTTTGCAACTTCTGATTTTCTTTTCTTGCACGACAGGATCAACAACTAGATGCCCTGAACACTTTAATCTAACCATGTCATAAACACCATTAGTACTTAGAAAAACCCTCAGCAATTCCTCAGTAGCATGTTGAATGCCATCTGGCCTATCTCATCAATCATTTTATATTTTCTGTCCATGTGGTTTTCTTGGTAAAAATACTTGAGTGATTTAACATTGTCTTCTCCCACACAGTTTGAAATGATGCTTTTGCTATTGTCAGTAAATGATCTTCCAGCATCTTCCTATGTCACTGCTGCCCAATATACATATCTTGCCATAGCTGAACAACAGAATGTCTATATTGCCTTAGGTGCTGGGAATATATACTCTTGAAATACACTCCCTTCATCCTTCCCAAAGACACCATAATTAAGCAGCAGCGAAGGACTTGGGGAGAAGAGATATAGGCACTTAGCAGATTTGATCACTCAAGTCTTTGATGCAAGGAAATGTACTATTTTTTGATGCCTTAAAGACTTCTGATTTTTTTTAAATAGACTTTTTTGTGGGATTATTGATATCTGTCAATGCAATTTTTAAAAAAAGAACAAATGTTAGTGCATGCATAATAATATTTGAGTTAAGAGCACCTTTCTTTTGCTTTACCTGTAGGTGTTAAATAAAAAAAAATGCTTCCTTAATCTCTTCCTTTCCCTTTTCCTTTCCTTCTGTGTACCACAGGAGTGTCAAACTCATGGTGTTAAGTTGGCACTACGTGACGTATTGGGACTTTTCCCCCCTTCGCTAAACCGGGAGTGGAGATGGCCAGTGTGCGACACATCCGGGCCGTGGGCCATGAGTTTGATACCCCTGGTGTACTCTATGAACTACTGATGTAAGGAAGAAAATAAGAGCATTTTCTCAAAGAAAAAATATGCCAGTAGATAACATAGCTCCTAAATTTACTGTGTGGATAAAATGTAGTCAAATCTAGAAAATATAATCATAAATCAACTGTAATATTCCCTAATTCAAAACAAAACACACCAAAACAACATACATTCAGTTGTATTTCTGAATTTACATTTCAGAATGAATATTATTATGAATTCATTTCTTTTACATATGAATACTTACTGCTCTTGTAAGGGATTTGCTGTTCACTTTAACAGGATGGTATATAAACTACATGCAATGACAACGCTGAGGATTAAAATTATCCAAATTAAGCTGTCTAGTTGTTCAGCAGCAAACCTGTCATGTTCCTTTTGCTAAGCTAGGAAGGGTTGAGATCCAATTTGGATGGATATCTTTAGGATAGCCGTACGTTCTATAGATTGCATGATAAATTCCTAAAATATATTTTCAGAACACTGTAATGCACTGTTTGGGCATCTTGTTTGAGGGGTTTCTCTCCACTTCCCCCAAACGTTTCAATAGACAGGAAGGCAGTTTTAATTTTCCCCACGTAAGTTTATATTGCTTGGTAAATCACCTTTCTTGGGTTACAAAATGCAAATTCTGTCTACTGCAAACTTGCTGTCTTAAACTATCTTGGAATCAGCATATTGGCGCACCGTGTAAGTTTGTCATAGCCGACTTGGAGAGTATTCCTACCTTAGGAAATAGGTAAGCATGCAGGCAAATAGCACAGTAGCTCTGTCTTGATCCTTATGAGCATGTTAAATGAACATTATGGGAAAATCCAAACCTGAAAAAGAGCACGGTCTATCCTTTTGTTAAACAAGGTGGTCAAAATGCAGGGTGTATAATCCTTAAATCGCTTAACAGGATTTGATGATGATTTTTTATGACTTGTGGGACTGCAACAAATGTATTTGATCACAAGTGCAGAGTGACAGTATTTTCACTTAGTTATTTGGCTGACAACTCAGAATCCCCTCTGGTACTAAAGGATTCAGCACGCTTTTTACAAAATAATTCTACAATAATTCTTTATAAAACAGTTCTTAGAGCATAGTGTTAACTGTTCAGAATGATTTAGGAATTGCATCCAGTATTCATGATTTATGTAATGATCTCCTTATGTAAGAACAGGAAGAAAAGAAAGACATTACTACTGTCACCATCTACATAATTCTGCTGGAAGGGGAACCTACATGTGGAGAAGTAAGAAAGAAAGTAAGTAAGTAAGTAAAGAAGGAAGGAAGGAAGGAAGGAAGGAAGGAAGGAAGGAAGGAAGGAAAGGAGGAAGGAAGGGGAGGGAGGGAGAAAGGAATTGATAGGGAGGGAGGGAAGGAAGGGGGGGGGGAGGAAGGAAGGAAGATTTCTGATGCTTCTTTCCAGCTTCCCATGAGGAGACTCAATGGAGAAGCTGGCAGGAAGTCAGAAGTTGCTCCTACTACTCCCACTGTTTTTTGCCCACTGTAGTAATTCTGCTCCTCTATTTAAGTAATGAAGTATCTCTGAAATGATGCTCCAGCAGGGCATGAGTTGTATAGTTTTAAATGAATATATTCAAATGGAATTTAGATTTGATTTAGTCAGAGAAAAATAAAGAATAAAAAACAACAATTTTAAAAAATAAAAACAGTAAGGAGAGAAAAGAAAAACCATTTTTTACAAAAACTTATTATCATTGTAGTAGCAAACTGCTCGGTTTTTAAATCCAGCATTAAACTTTGACCATGTGGATTCATATTTATCAGTCTTTCATTATGTCAGTTGAAGATCAGCTAGAAATAGATTGTAAAAATGTACCGGTGTTGTGAAGAAATTAACATAAAGATGTAATAAACAATCTACTGATATTCATACAGACTAACTGTAAATCTAAAAATGTCTGTGCTTAAATTTAGTAACCTTGGGTGATTTAAAAAAAACTAGATCACCTCAGAAGTAGGAGCATAGGCATCTGCACGTAACCACAAAAAAGTGCAACAATATTCAAAGGATGATACCATAATATAAACCACACCCTCTCCAAGTGCTGGATGCAAGCACATATATTCCAAGGCTTTTGTCATGGTATCACCTCACAATTTCCATCACTTGCCCCTTTACTGCTACAATAGTTCAATGCATGTAACATAGGGGTGAGGCTTTGATCACAGTTCCCAGGACTGAGAGAATGTGACTCACCCATGATCAAACAGCTGGCTTTGTGCCTAAGACAGGACTACAACTCACAGTGTTATGTATGTAGGTTTGAAGTCATTGGTTTAGTTTGAATTGTTCTTGGAAAATGTTGGAAATAATTGGTTTAAAAAGTGCGGGAAAACCCTGCACTCTGATTGGCTGACAACTGCGGCTGCTGGCTATAAGTAGCAGCCGCAGCCCAGCCAAACTGGGTCCGTTCTGAGCTGTAGTCACTAATAAACTAAGAGCTTGAAGCACTCAGCGTCTGTCTCTTCATGCAAACTTAACACAGTCTCCCAGGTTCTAGCCTAGGGGTGGGCAGCTATAGCCCTTTTACAACCTGTGAACTTTGATTCCCAGAAGTCTATGCTGGCTCAGGAATTCTGGGAGTCAAAGTCCAAAGGACATAAAAGGGCCATAGTTGCCCACCCCTGTTCTAGCCAGATACCTTAACTACTACACCAAGCTACCCAATGGGGTGACAGTCTTTAAAATCATCCATTTTTCAGTGAGCCTTTAACCCTGTCTAGTTACACATGTTAACAACTGGATCTTTAAAGTTTAAATATTGTTAATACAAACTCATAAATTACTTCATGGTGGCATTTGTTCTTATGCTTGATTTTAGGAGAACACCCAGAGACCCAACAAAGTTGCTCCACTGATTTCCATGAGAACTAAATTTAGTCACCTTAGTTTGGCTCCAAGTGCCGAAAATAAGACTATAAAAAGAAGAGGACTGAATCTATCAACTTTGCACCTTTTCTCCAAGCCCAATCTTACCATACTTCAGTTTCTCACTGACATATTAAGTACTTTCACTAGGCAGTCAATTTTTAACTAGAGGAGTTGTGGAAAAGCACAAAACCTGCCAGCACTGAAAGATTTTAGCCAAATATTTCTAAGTGAAGCCTGATTAGGCCTCATCTGCCAATCCATAAGGGATTCATAGACAACAGAAAGGAACATAAGCCCACATGTTTTAATGGATCCATCTGAAACCTCTATCAGACAATTCCATTTTCTAACTCTTATAGAACAGCTTGTCCAGGAAGATACTACCTCCAAAAGCCTGCAATGTTAATGAGTAATGAAATAATATTTATATAAAGAGAAATAGAGTGGTAGCACAAGCACACATCAACAAAACAATATTTGGAGGTATTGAGATACATATAGATAGTGTTGGAAGTTAAAAGGCCTCTGATCTGCCCCCTCCCTTTTTAGCACCTCACTAGCTCAATTGAGGAGGCAAGAATCCCCTCAAGATAAAGGAAGGCAACAGATCCCCTCATGGTAAATCCACCCTGAGGGAAGAATCTACATATCTGAGGGTGATCTTCCTTTCCAGATTTCACAGGCATCTCAGGATCAAAGCCTAGGGCATGAGCACCTGAATCTGCACAGGAAGGACAATTACCTTTTGACAAAGTCAAAATTAGTCAATATCTTTTGACAAAGAACCAGCACGTGCGCAAATCATGCGCCTCCAAGACCATACCAAGGACCAGTCCCTCCATAAAACCAAATCTCTGCACCCCGTTTTCTCTGTAGGCTATCTCCCCAACTCAAATCTCCTTGCTTTTGGGAATAAATACATCTCCTTTCTCATAATATGTTTGCATTTTCTTTTTGATTTATTCTTGAGCAGCCCCAGCTCGTAGGACCCCCAAATTATTCTTCTAACAATAGTTTAAAAATAAGAGTAACCCAACTTGGCTAACTCTGTAAAACAATGATGGCCCCTTGTTTTGTGCATTACTTTTTTTAAATCACCAGTTTAAGAGAGAGAGAGAGAGTGAGAGAGAGAGAGAGAGAGAGAGGGAGAGAGAGAGAGAGATGCTTTTGGAAGATGTGGCTCTGGAAGACAACTTTCTTCTGATCAGCCACAAAGAACTTTTTACAGCGCGTCTGTTGAGCTCAGCTAGTAAGCACAATTTATAAAACAATGAATGACTAACCCCTGTAACCATTTTAATGACCCTAAAATAAAGTGCTTAGAGCAACATCTGTCCCAGCAGCTGGGTTCTCTGCATGAGTGGGCAGAGCGACACATTGGGACAAATTCTGTTCTCCCTTTTGACAGAAACAATTGCAGCAGATCATTTTTATCGTAATCAATTTAGGTACAGTTTCTTGGAAACCATCTGTGTAGTGTTCATAGATTGTGCTTAAGAATTTAAATGTGTATATTTTGGGTTGCTTGATGTAGCATCTGCTAATGACCACATAAGTTCTACTTTTTATGCAGAAAGCTGTTTCCTTGTAAAGGGATTAGTAGAATGACTACTTGATTTTATCCTTTTAACTACCCCATAAGCAGCCGCAGCTTGAATGGCATCTACTACTGAACACAAGTTGCCGAATTAATTGCATTTCTGAGCCAGAGTTGAAGTCAGAAGGATAACAAAGAAATATCAGAAAATCATTCCACTAAAGCTATCTCAAACTGGTAATTCAAAATTCATATATGTTTTGCACAGGCGGGTTAATTTAAGGAAAGGGGGAAAATGCTTTTTAGATAAAAGCTACTTTCAAAATTCCTGCTTGTTCTCTATATTGTCCTTTTGTGGATTTTTCTTTGTTTGTTTGTTTAGCACCTTAGCAAGTTATTACAATAAACAGCTCTAAAAATGGATCAAACATATTGTATTTCCCAGGTTTATTTCAGAATTACGCAAAAAGGTAAATACTCCTAAAACAAGACAAATTGTTTAGAAGTGCATTTAAAAAAAAAACCCAAAGAAGTGGAAGGAATTTATTTTCTCCCAGCAGAAGAAAAAAGTAGTAGTAGAAGACTAGCAGAAGGAAATATTTATTTTTGCTCAAAGGGTTGAGTTGTGTGTGGTTTTTTTTTTAAAGAATCTTCCATTGATTCAATTTTTTTCAGTAATTTTTATATTATGCTCTTCAAGTTTAAGATACAAAATATAATCAGTAGAAGGAAAATACAAAATTTTATCCCTTTTAGGAATTTGAGAAAATCATTCTTCTGCCCCTTGATATTTCAGATTCTTTATTGTTGTTATCAGGAAGTTCTTATATTTTATTAGAATGAGCTTTTGTTAAGAAAAAGTTTCTTATGCTTTTATTTATTTTTTAATCCTGTCACTTATCCTCTGGAAAATCAAATTTTGAGTTCAACCCATTTTAGTAACTCTGAGCCATCAACTTACCAAGGCCTCTGAGTAACTCTGGGAATCTACATCTACAAGGTTTTCTTCATAGCAAAGGGCCATGACAAAAGTCAACTTAGATGGGGCAATTTTCTTGGGCCTCTAGTGTAGAAGACAGAGGGATAAATCTCTCTAGTTTTTAAGGCTGTCACAGAACAAGGCACCAGTATGGGCCCAGCTATCAATTAGGTAAAACAAGAAAGATGGCTTAAAACAGCTTGAGCAGATACATTCTCTTTTTCAAATTATGAAATATTTAAAAAGCAAGGATTGCCTTTCCATAGAAGTTCCTGCATTTTTGGAAACCTTACTTAAAAAGAATACTCGTTCATAATCTTCACCCAGATAATGGTTTACTGCCCACAGCTGAGCCAAAGCATGGCCAAGTGGGGAATGAGGTAACTGGAGTGCTTTTGCAAAAAGCTTGTCTGACTTTTTTAAGAGCCAGAAACAACTTTTTGTTTAATGAAGTCTTTAATTGGTAAAGTATGACTTAATACATATTGCATAATAGTCATTGCATTCCTTATATTCTACTAGACAAGATTAAGAGAATTACATCTCCATGATGGAGGATACTGTATTGCTCCTAGTATTTGCCCAGGAGTTGGATTCTACCCAATTTTAACAAGACTATCCACAACAATTGGGTGTGCAATGCAATTGGACCTATCCAGAAGTCCCTTCCCATTGGATTGGGTTTCTTGACAATCTAAAGAGAATATTAGACACATTCTTATGCCATCTGGGTAAAAATATAAGAAGCTGCTTTCTGCTTAACTTATTGATTTATCTAGTTCATTAGCTATTGTAACTAGATAGGAAATTGAGCCTGGAGAGAAAGGCTTCCATAAACTCACAAAATATCCAAGTCTTCACTTCCAGTTAACCTTACCTTTTTCTAAGAGTTCTATAATATGCATGCATTAATAAGCTAAGGGCTTAACATGTACTGATATACTTGATCTCTGTAATCCAATTTTCTTCCATCAAGAATAGATGCATCAATCAGACATACTTCCATACAGATCTACTGCCCTTTAATGCACAGCAATGTCTAATTGGGAATGTTTAAGGCAGAAGATGGACCATAAAGTTCTGAAATGATGGATAACGTATAATAATTATAATATCACTGTTATCTATATTTCCATTTTAAAGGATTCATTGCTGCATTTTCTTTCTGTTCAGCAACAGGATAGTAATTTTTCAACAAGAAATACTTCACTTAAAGATCAGCAATCTAATTGTATTTATAATTAGTTAGAAGTAAATCCTTCTGTGTTCATGATGATTTACTAGTACATGAATCAATGACTTGTAGACGAAAAGTGCAATCCTACTCATGATTACTCAGGGTAGGTCACCTTGTCTTCAGTGGAACTAATTTGTACCAAAGATAGCTCTTTTTAAGGCTAGCAGCCTTAAATTGGTTTCTATATATGCACATCATTATTAAAGGTTGCTAAGTATGTAACCATAATACTTGTGGTTCTAAACAAAGATTCTTAAATGACCCATGCAACGATATGCAAGAAATAGTTGCTGCCTGGGGAATTCTGGGAGTTGAAGTCCACACATTTTCAAGTTGCCATGGTTGCGAAACACTGATTTAGGCCATCTCAGAGTCCTGGGGAAAAGTGTCATTCCAGAACTCACTTGATATATCCTCCTATCCTTCATACTTTCCTGAATGGAAGTTTCTGCCTTTTATTTTATTCATTTGTTTATTTATAGCATCCTCACAATGTAAATATAAGAGGCATCTTTCATTTCATCATCAGGCAATTGTTTAAGTGTGGTAATGGCAGTCTTTCTTCCAACAATGTTGCTCACTTTACTTTGAAATGCCTAATAAAAATAAATTTGATTATGGTTTATTTGAAACTGATTTAATTTTTTTTTTCATGTTGGATGAAATGTTTCCTATTTCAACCCATGATAGATCCATGGAAATATGGTCTTTGGCACATTTGTTTATATACAGTATTTTACTTGCTGTATAATTCAGACTAACGCAGCATGACTTACTAATACACATAATAACATTTCTTCTTTTTAGAAAAACACATATATATTATTCCAGGAAAACTGGGGGAAGGGCAGAATTAGATAGTAGCTCCTCATTAACAGAGATTGCACATAGCCCATCTGAAAAGCAGGTGGGTTTGGCAGATGGATGGAAAGTAGTAAAGCGGATATATCAATAGAATTACAAGCTGGTGAATGTTTCCTGCCTGAGTTACTTTAGAGCAGTTTGGGAAATTTCTATTTTCTATAATGACAAGTATGTTGGCTTCATTCAGTTTTTAAAAACTCCTGTTAACATCATTTGTCTTTTAATCCTCAACTGCAAAGTACAGTTTCAAATGAGCAAAATGTATCCTATGTCAAAAGAGCACTGTAGAAAAAAAAAAGAAAATATAAAATGAGAACTTTGGAATGACCACTCGAACCAGACCAATAGCTTATTCATTCAGTATCATTTCTGACCACAATAAGTAACAGGTATTATTGTTTCAGAGGGGGGGAAATCTCTTATTTATTCTACTACCCTTGTTCTGCTTATTACGCTCTGGATGGGTATAAAGCAGACAGAGCAACTCCACAAAGCATCCATACAAAGTCTTTTTTATTGGTTCATCAGGCATCCTGTCAACTCACATTTATGACGAGGTTCTTCTTAATGTCCAATCCTTTGCATATCTGAATTGTGGTGTAGAAAGATATTAAACTCTCATCCCCATGATGATGACTATGATGATGATTGAAGCGACTGCATGGTAAAAGATTCAGGCTAGAGTGAGGGAGCCACCCCCAACCCAACAAGGGTCAATTTAGTGACCAATCAGAATTACAGATGTGACCACATGACATGGACTACATTTCCCAGGATACCTTAACTACATTTACCATGATGCATTCCCTTAAGGGGACAGCTCCCAATTCCTAAGTAACTATCCCAAATCCCATTAACTCTAAACTGGCTGGACAGCACAACCCTAGATCAAGGATAGAAGATATAGGGATGGTAAGACCTTTCCCTTTGGTCCGAATTGCTCTGAACTTGTTCCAGATTTAGGGAGAAGAGTCAGAAAATGGATAAGCGAAACACAACATTTTGGGACATTTTTTTTATTTGTGTTTTAGCAGAATCAGAAGAAGGATAAGGGAAGTCAAGGACAGCCTTATCAAAGAATAAAAAGGAATTTAATTTACACAAAAGCAAGGTGTTTACAGTAAGCACTGAACTTTGTAGAGAAAATTACACACAAAACTCAATCAATTATTTCAGGTCATTTCTAGTAGCATTACTGATACCATCTGAAATAAATATGTAAAGAAATAAATTTTAGGACTTCTTCATAAATGACAACATGTTCTAACTGTTAAGTTTGCATGAAGAGTCAGACGCGAGGAGTTCCAGCAAAGAGTTTATTAAGTGACTACAGCTTGGCTACGGCTGCCTCTTATAGCCTGTAGCCGTGGTCACCAGCCAATGGGAGTGCAGGGTTTCTTCCCGCACTATTTAAACCAATACCATTTGACATTTTACAAGAACAGTTCAAATAAACCAATAACATTCAAACCTACATACATAACACTAACCTACCTGTGTTTGATTCTATATCCATCTGATTGCTTCCCCCCCCCCAATGCATTTTTATCCTGTTACTTTCTTCTGGGAGGGATATTTATATTGAGGGACACAGAGAAAGTTCAAACTGACATAATTCAACTGCAGACAAGCTTCTCGCTCATATAATACAAATGTCCCCAACCCCACTGGCCATCGGGAAGATGGTGGAGACCTGTTTTTATCCCCCCCAAAGCACTGGTGCCAGGATGTTAATGAGCTTTGACAAGTTGAATGTGGGATATGATGGATATGATTATTTTTACTGGGGCTTCAACTTTGTCTTTTACAAAATGATTTGAAAATTGTGATACGTTTTTATCATTTGCCATCGAGAGTTTGGTAGATAGGCAGCCAGATTTGATAGATAGATGATAGCAGATCAGTGAAAAATGAGAAAGAGACAGAGAGAGAGAGAGACAGAGAAACAGATAGATAGATAGATAGATAGATAGATAGATAGATAGATAGATGACAGCAGATTGGTGAAAAATGAGAGAGACAGAGAGGCACAGAGAGAGAGACAGTAATAGATAGATGATAGATAGATGATAGATAGATAGATAGATAGATAGATAGATAGATAGATGATAGCAGATTAGTGAAAAATGAGAGACAGAGAGGCACAGAGAGAGAGACAGTAATAGATAGATGATAGATGATAGGTAGGTAGGTAGATAGGTAGATAGATAGATAGATAGATAGATAGATAGATAGATAGATAGATAGATTATGTGCTTAAATCAACTTGTCTATTTTCCATTTGTAAAGCTTTTTTTGTAAAAAAAAAACCTGGCAAATATTACAATATTTTCAGAAAGAAAATCTTCAACCCTTGGCAATTCTACAGCCAATGTGCTCCAAATTTTGAACTGTGATGGAAAGGTGCTTAATACAGATTCCCAGACTAACACATTTCTGAAATTTAATGAGAAAAAAATGTTCAAACATTATATAAAGTGATTTAATCATTCTTGGCAAGTCATTGCTCATCTTCCACTCTCCTATGAATTTAAGATTCACTGAAGCCTTTCCTTAGCTGAGTTCCATTAAGCTCATTTTATGGGCATGTTCATTCCCACTGCAACCTTATGTAAGACATTTCTGCTTGGGAGACTTATTCCGGCCTTGGATTTTTTTCACCCATAAGAAATATTACTATAGAATATGACCACTGAAGTGATCAGTAACTAGTCGATAAATTATAAGAATCTGATAATATGCTCCCATTAATATTTTTTGGAATTTTTAAAAATACAGAGTAATAACGGGATTGAGAAGGATAACACAATTCCATAAAAATATTGGTTTTGAAGTGAGATAAATCATAAGATGGTAATTTTTTTTCAAAATTTAGATGAGGACATTTAGTATTAGAATAAAAGAAAATGATAGACAAATAAAATATTTGGAAAAATAGAAAAAACAGAAATTTCCTTTTAATGTATGCCAATTAGTGTACATTTAAAGTAACAAAGTTATTCTAAGAACATTTAGTAAACAGACAGAACATTTAGGAAGTTTTGGCTTAACATTTAGAGCCTAGAGTTTTTATGATACTGAATTAGGAATGCCTTCCTCTCTCCTTAAGTGGTCCTACCTTATCTTAGCTATATGGCAGGTAAGTTCAACCCAGTTATTTACATCAGTAATTCCAAACCTTGGCAACTTCTAGATGTATGGACTTCAACTTCCAGAATTCTCAATGATGGGTGTGCCAGCTGGACAAATTGAAATTCATATATGGAAGTTGCCAGAGTGGGGAACACTGATCTACTGTATGTATTCAGAATAGCCAACCCTATTAAATTTGGACAAGCCTAATAAATGAGAAATCAAGTTAATTGGTTTTGTATACAAGCTTACCAACTTTTTACATTCCCTTTTCACTGCATGTATGTGCTTGTACACATCTGTATTTATACAAACCGATAGCACTGAGAGATGTCCTGTTCCTGTCAGTCAGGAAACGGTCTATGCCTAGAAATCATGGCATGCTAAAAAGGCCACGTAACACAAACATCTAAAGATATTTGTGGTAGGCCCAGCAACTCCTTTGTTTCTTCTGGCAAGAGAAGCCAGAAGGTCGCAGCAGCATAGCAAGAAAGAGTGCCCTTGGATTCGAAACCAATTTTGATGATATACTCCTGGGGGGAGGAAATGGCACTTTTCATAAGAGGAAACTATTGCCATACTGTTGAATAATGAATTCTGCATCACTTTGCTGCTGCTGCTGCTACTTCTGCTGTTGCCATCTCCTGCAATATGTTGTCTACAGAAGGATACTTTCACAACTCTTTCAACACTGATCTCTCTTTATTATTAGTGTCTCCTTTATGGACAGTTGACATAAATCTCTCAATGAGAGAAAATGCCAACAGAATGGTTTGAGGCCTGAAATACTTAATTAGAAGTTGGAATAACAACTTTTTAAATCTTTCAACATGTAGAAAGGCACAGAAATGTTGCAAACTCTTGGACATATAAAGAAGGAAAATACTCCAGCAGTAATATAAAAGCTTACACAGTGCTATTAAAGAAGTTAATTTTTATAAACATTATTGGGTCAACAAGGTTACAAAGTTATTTCATTGTATGAATTAAAGAACATTTAATTGTTTTTTTAAAGAATAGAATAGAATAGAATGGAATAGAGTAGAATAGAATAGAATAGAATAGAATAGAATAGAATAGAATAGAATAGAATAGAATTCTGTATTGGCCAAGTGTGATTGGACACACAAGGAATTTGTCTTGGTGCAAATGCTTTCAGTATAGATAAAAGAAAAGATACATTTGTTAAGAGTCAAGAATCATCAGGTACAACACTTAATAATAGTCATAGGGTACAATAAGCAATCAAATCATACTAGGAAACAGTCAATATAGATTGTAAGGTTACAAGCGATAAAGTTACAGTCATGCAATCACAAATGGGAGGGGATGGGTGATAAGGAGTGATGAGAAGGTTAATAGTAATAGTAGTGCTATTTAATTGTTATTTATTTATTTGTTAAATTTATTTGCCACTTATCTCACTGGGGGGTTACTCTAGGTGGCAATATTTAATAATTTTAATTGGTTTGTAAAAATGGGTCCATCATGTGGTATTGGCATTGTATAATGTAAAGAAGGATGTGAAGTACATGTGGAATGTCAAATTTCTATAATATTGAGATGATTTTGGAATAGTCTTGTTCCTTTATTTCAAATTTTCCACATTCAAACTTTTGGCTATGTTTAAGGCTGACATTCAGTTAGGATATGCTTCACTGAAATATCGCTGGATGTTCCCATTCTGAAAAGGCTTGTTTCACTTATAGACATAATCATTTCCCAGAAAGAACAATGACTGGGTGGGATGAGCTAGCATTTCCAGCCCGTGTGTGAACCAGCAGACTTTAAAACTGTCTTACTTCAGTCAATCCACTAATTGTTTTGCCACCCAAAACAACAGGCTTAAGAAGCCAGGATGCCATGTATCTGTTTAAGAAGGCTGTCCAACCACAAAAGATGACAATGATTTGTAAGGAAGAAAGGAAGGGGGAAAGGATCCAACATTCTTTCGATGAGATCTTTGGAAAAAGGCATCTTTTTAAAAAATTGAATATGTGATGGAGCTCCGGCTGGCCCCCGATCTTCGCACCTTCCGCCACGATTTGAAGAACTGGCTCTTTTTACAATCCGGGCTGTGCTGATTCTCTGGGGTCGGTTTTATTTTAACTATGGGTTTTAACTTTAATTCGGCTTTAATCTGTTTAATATACTTTTAACTAATTTATTTATTGTTGCATTTTTTTTAGTTGTGAGCCGCCCCGAGTCCTTTTTGGAGAGGGGGCGGCATATAAGTCGAATTAATAAATAAAAATAAATAAATAAGTATGTTAATTGGAATAATTAGTTGTTGGGCTTTCCTGGAATTCTTCCAAGTTATATCACTTGCAAAAGTGATACAGAGAAAGCAATCAATAAAGATTCAGCTTAACTAATTTCATTAATGTATAGACCTATGGTTATAGATATGCTTTAAAAATTATAAAATTATGAGTTTAAAAATTCAACTAACTGGAATACAGTAACTGAGTATAAAAACCATAATATCTGAAATCATTTCAAAATCCAAATGTCACTGCTTACTGCCACAAACTATATGCAGAAATAAATACATTGATATATGATATATGAGAAATCTGTTGTAATTAGTAGTGTGTTTGTGATTTCTGAGGCAAAGATTGTACAAGAAATTGTGCTCCCAACTGTATTTTCCCTCAATGATTAATCTTTCATCAATGATACAATAAGAATTAACTGTACAAAATTTGCAATTTTCTGTCTCCTCACCAATATCATATGTTTACTTTTTCTTTCTTTTCATTTCTCTGGCCTCTAAAAACATTTAATTTTTTTTAAAAAATGAATAGCATTAATTCTGACCTTAGGCTAGTAAATAGTGTGATCATTGTGTTTCCCTATTTTTTATAATTATGTTGCTGTCAGTCCTACCTTTGGTCCAGTGTAATTGTACCTGTTTCTTGCAAACTGAGATATAAGATAAATGAGAAAAAAACTATGCACAGGTCCCCTGGAATTCAAGATGTTGCAAGATGTTTAGCTTACCTTTATATGTTTCAGTGGTGTTATTCCTGATGACTTTGAGGTTTTCTTATGCTACCTGCCTGTGCAGGAAGGGAGGAGCTATTTGATCAAATTTCCCTGGTGACCAGGTGGGATTCCAACAAGAATTGGGGGCTGTGCTGCATAGCCCTGCTGAGTCCCTGACCCACTGGGTAGCCAGTGGTTAATTCATCTTTGAGGGAGGAGGTATTTCTAGACATCACTAGACATTACAGGTGTGGATAATAAGAGTAACTTCGGTAGTGAGACAGGCGTTATATAAATGGAATCAGGTGGTGACTAAGACCTTGGATAGCCTTGGGAGAATCACTCCCAGGATTTCCCATGGTTTACAGGGCTGTTGAGGATGCTGAAAAAAATCAACAGATGTCTAGAAAATGAACCTCTGGAGAAAATGAAGGAACAAATCCAATCAAACATGAGTTAGAGCTGCTATTAAGGCCTGCCTTGTGGCAGTAAGAGTGGCAAAATGTCAATATTTCTCCATTCTTATTGTGCCTACAGAGGGCCACTCAGTGAACCAATTTAGGGAATTTTCCATGCCTCTGGCAGATAAAATTGCTTGGATCGACTCTCATTTGGAAGCTAAGCATGTTGCAGTTCTCTTAAAGATCCCTGATGAATGGTCTTACCCAGTTGTCTAGGAAAAGTTTAATTCGGTTGGTCTCAAGAAAACAAGAGCCTTGGTGGTGCAGGCTGTTAAATGCCTAGCACTTAAGTTCCAGCTGCCTGCAATTAGTGCAGGCTCGAATCCCACCAGGCTCAAGGTTGACTCAGCCTTCCATCCTCTTGGGGTAAGTAAATTGAGGACCCAAGATTGTTGGGGGCAATAAGCTGACTTTGTAAAAATGCCGCTTAGTAATAAGCAGGCATATACAATGGAATGAAGGCTATTGCTGAGCGCATTGGGCTGTATCCCAAAAATTGTAAGCCACCTTGAGTCTTTGGAGAAGGGCGGCATATAAATGTAATTTTAAAAAAAATGGGCAAGGTGCTTGGGACTGTAAGTGTGGTCACCTATACATTAGATGTTTCTCTCCTGGTTGGTCATGGCCGCCTGGAGGTGACATGTGGGTGGTTAATCCATCTTTGAGGGAGGAGGTACAGTATTTTTAGACATCACTAGACATTATTGTTGTGGATAATTAGAGTCACTTCAGTAGTGAGATGGGCTTATATAAATTAGATAGTCGATAGGTAGGAAGGTAGGTAGGTAGGTAGGTAGATAGATAGATAGATAGATAGATAGATAGATAACAAATAATTTAAGGAGGTAGCTCTGAATTCTTACAAGCGATCCATTTCCATTTCAGCTATTTCCATTGTGCACCACTGTTTTATCTAATAGATTGTTAAAAACCTACTCTAAATATAGAGTAGTGTAACTGCCTAATGATATGTTTACATTCAGCTAGGGGGGAAAAAAAGTAAGTGAAAAGAGTAACAGTTAACAGTGTCACCTCCTGTTGTGCCCAAACTGTGAGATGTGGAAACGAGAGACAGCAGTCTGCACAGAATAACCAAGTAGCTGATCCATGGAACCAAGGACTCAGCCCTCTCCTGTCTTCTGAGTTGTAACCAAGCCATGCATAATCTGCACATCACCAAAAATATTTCTGCAATAACTTACGTATGCAGTCGTAACTGTAATAAAACCAAGTAATACCGAGATAGATTTAAGCATTATTACAGTTTGAGGGGAGAAATATTAATGTAAAACTAATGGACAAAAAGCGAATTGGGGAACAGCATATTTCATAAGGAATGCAATGTTCATTTTCTCATTTTGGAGATGGCCGTGCCCTGTATGCAAAACTAATGACATTATAGGCAATATATGCTTCCTTTGGTCTTCCAACTTCCGTCCTTCTTTTTGAATTCTCAGTTGTCTAAATTGGTTGAAATACTCTTTAGGTAGAACATTGAAGTAGTATAAGTAGACTTCAAAATACAATCATTCGTTTGGTGACTGTTCTAAGCAGAGGTGGTATTCAGCAGGTTCTGACCAGTTCTGGAGAACTGGTAGCAAAAATTTTGAGTAGTTCACAGAACCAGCAAATACCACCTCTGACTGGCCCCACCCCCATCTATTCTCTGCCTCCCGAACCCCAGCTGATAGGCTGAGTCTTCTTTTGTTGCCCTGCACAGGAGAATGGAGCTGGAAAGCAGGTTAGTGGGATGGGGAGGGTATGGGATTTTGCAGTAACCTTCCCCTGCCATGCCCACCAAGCCCCCCTCCAAGCCACACCCACCAAGCCACGCCCACAGAACTGGCAGTAAAAAAAATTGAATCTCACCACTGCTTCGAAGTTACAATGGCCCTGAAAAAAGTGACTTAGCACCAATTTTGATCACAATTCAGAAGTTTGGTAACTGGCTCATATTTATGACAGTTGCAGTGTCCCGGAGTCATGTGATCACTTTTTGCAACCTTCTGACAAGAAAAATCAATGGGGAAGCCAGATTCACTTAACAACTGTGTTACTAAGTGTACAGCCTCAGTGGTTCACTTAACAACTGTGGCAAGAAAGGTTGTAAAACGGGGCAAAATTCACTTTAACAACTGTCTCACAAAATATCAAAGTTTTGAGCTCAATGTGGTAATAACTTGAGGACTATCTGTACCTGACCCACTGTTTCTATTTCAAGCACACACAAGTACTAATACTTTTTTCTTCTTCCAGTGGGGCTGAAAGTAAAGCACTTCTGCAGTCTGCACATTTATTTATTTATTTATTTATTTATTTATTTATTTATTTTAATTACATTTATATGCCGCCCTTCTCCGAAGACTCAGGGCGGCTTACAATTTTTGGGATACAACCCAGTGTGCTCAGCAATAGCCTTCATTCCATTGTATATGCCTGCTTATTACTAAGCGGCATTTTTACAAAGTCAGCTAATTGCCCCCAACAATCTTGGGTCCTCAATTTACCAACCCCGAGAGGATGAAGGCTTGAGCCTGGTGGGATTCGAGCCTACAGCAGTTGTAGGCAGCTGGAACTTAAGTGCAGGCAATTAACAGCCTGAGCCACCAAGGAGTAAATCTTCAATTCAATGTTTAACAGTTCATTCAAAAATTTATTTAGAATTAAAAAAGATCTAAAAATCATTTTTAACATTAATTTAAGAATTTCAAGCTTTAACATGTTGTTTTTAAAAAGTATTTATTTTTATCTCAATCGCTTCAAAATGACTGGACAAGATAACAATGGATGTGCTGCAATCATTTGTAAAATGCTGCTGAAAATATGAAAAATAAAGTGTAGAAAAAATGTGTAAAACATTGCCTTTAAGAGTTTATTTAGGGATGACAGAACATTATGTTCAGTATATTACCTGGTATGGGTTTCTTTGCTCTCAGAAGACAAAAATTATCTTTTCTGGTAAATGACAGTGGTGGTAAGCAATTAGATTTCACTTTTTGAAGCACTATAGATACATAGACCTGAACCTAAAGTAATGATTTCAACTTCCACTTTCACTGGACATGATAAGAACATGATTCCTTCTCTCCTGCAATTTTCTTTGCCTCCTTGATAGATGGGACATTAAGGACTCAACACAGCATAGAATTATTTTCTTTTTCACTATTTTATTGGAAGTGTTTCAATATTTTAAAATCTAAATTGTAAACTGAATTATACTGCAGCTCTCAAACATTCCCATTATTTCATGGTTCTCTGGAAATAATTACAATTAAACAACATTAATATTAAGAGAAAGCAATTAAATACTTAATCAATATTACCTTTCCAGCGCAATGACTGTTCATCCTTCCCTTCAGGAGAGAATGATAAACAGATCTCTTCAGTCTCTTTGACAGTTTTAGCATCCAAATCCCTGGGAATATAGGTCAGCATTATAGTCTTGGATCTTCTTTCCCACACTGTGTGTTACCACTATATTTTCTCTCTCCATCACTTTCAAAATGCTATTGATTTTGCTTCCTAATTCTCCATTTTCATCTCAATCCAAAGAAGTAATGGGCAATACACGTACATTTTTGCTTCTTTTAATGTAAAACATGTAATAGATGGCATGCTTAACAGTGAATAAAGATCCTGAAGTCTCAGCCCTGAAGAGCAGTTGCAGGAATTGGGTATGCCTAGTTTAAATGAAAAGAAAGACTAGGGGTGACATGATAGCAGTGTTCCAATATCTAAGGGGCTACTACAAAGAAGAGGGGATTGGCCTATTCTCCAAAGCATCTAAAGGCAGGACAAGAAGCAATGGATGGAAACTAATCAAGGAAAGAGGCAACCTAGAACTAAGGAGAAATTTTCTGTCAGTTAGAACAATTAATCAGAGGAATGACTTGCCTCCAGAAGTTGTAGGTGCATGACACTGGAGGTTTTAAACAAAGAAATAGGTGGCCACTAATAAACTATTCTTGTCTATTTCTTTCTAAGGAGAGGAAGATCCGCAGTCTTGCTTCGCCTAAGACAAGTATCCAATATCTATCTTGAATGCAGTGTTTCCTAAACTTGGCAAATTGAGGGTGAGTGGATTTCAGCTCCTAGAATTCACATAAACCTGGCTGTGGAATTCTGGGAGTTGAAGTCTGTATAACCTGGAAATTGCCAAGATTGGGAAATCTTGCTTTAATGGCTATTCTAGCCCTGTCCAACCCCAGTGAGATGCAGAAGTGAGAAGACAACCTGCAGTTGTGCATACGCCCTTCAACTGATTTTTGAAAATGAATTAAAACCACCCTGGAGGATAGAAATGCCGATTTTCTTTAGCAAGGATTAAGTTTATGGACTTAATATTGCTGGATTGCAGTGGGTGACATGCCTGATTTACTCTGCAACTGGCTTCCAATTTTGGGTCACCATATGGTAAAAAGATGTAGAGACTCTGGAAAGAGTGCAGAAAAGAGGACCAAGGATGATTAGTGGAGTGTTACAACATATGAAGAACGGTTGCAGGAATTTGGTTTGTCTACTCAAGTGAAAAGAAGGACTCAGGGTGACATGATAGCAGTGTTCCAATATTTGAGGGGCTGTCACAAAGAAGAGGAGGTCAACCTATTTTCCAAAATACCAGAAGCCAAGACAAGAAACAAGGGATGGAAATTAACCAAGGAGAGAAGCAACCTAGAACTAAGGGGAAAATTCATAATTAACGGAATTGGAATTGCTTGCCTTCCCAAATTATGGGTGCTTCATCACTGGAGGTTTTTAAGAAGAGACTGGACAACCACCTGTCTAGAATGTTATAGCGCCTCCTGCTTGAGCAGGGGGTAGGACTAGAAGACCTCAAAGGTCCCTTCCAATTCTGTTATTCTGTTATCTGTGCTATGATAAATTTATAGGGACCTAAGTACAAATCTGAGAACTGTAACATATTTTCACTGTTATTTTGGCTACGAGGGCAGCTCAAATGTTCTTGCCTTATAGACAGGAAGCTCAAGACATCCTAGAGCTTCTTTCTTTTGCTATTCAGTTTTATTAGAGTTTTTTTTTAACAGATAGAACTAAAAGGAGATACATACTAAAATAAAGCTAAAAGTAAGAAACAAATTTTCAAAGTGCAAGAGAAAGGAAGAAAAAAAGACAAGGGGGAGAGAGCAAGAAAAAGAAACAACAACAATAATAAAGAAGTTTTCAAGCCTCATCACACTAAGCTAACATAACAACTTGGCAGTCGTAGAAGTTTTAAGTTTGTTTTCTGAGACAGAGCTAGCTTATACATTCCCATTAGAAAGGGGAATGTAATATATTCTGAAGGCGTTTATTGGATTCTGATCTGCTCAATTTGGATTCCATTTTGTTGCTTATAAAGTCCATTATTTTGCGGTAATTTATTGCTATACTTTCTACCACACGATAAATAGAAACAACTCACATTGATGCTCTTACGCTGATAAAGTTAGTTAAGAAAATTGCTGTTGTGTAATTTTCTGACCATCCACTGGAGTTACAATGGCACTGAAAAAAAGTGACTTATGACTGGTCCTCACATTATGACCATTGTTGCGCCCTGTCAATGCTTACACTGAGTGGAATTATTGTCCTATTAGAAGATACATAATAATGCCATTTATATTTAAATAGAAGGGGAATGAGCCTTGCTGAATCTCTTTTTTGAGGTTGGAATTTGGCAAATGACCTATTTAATTAAAATAATATTAATTTAATATAATGTCTCTTCGTTGCTTCCCATGAAAATAATTTTGAAACAGTTTAAAGTAAATAACTTTGAATCAACTGGATGAGTTAAATAGCTGATAGAGTATGTGGTACATGTCATCTCAGATTGTCGTCTGCTTAACCAGGCAATACAATACACTTCCTACAAGAGAGGCATTGAATGTGCCTATTTCTCCAACTTCATGAATTTCAGCCAACGGAGTTACTGCTACCGCTTCTTGATGAACTAAATAGTCAGTAAGCCTTTATTTTTCTAAGATTCACTTTCTTGCATGATAGGCTCTCTAGCATAGCTTGTGTTAATATTGAACTGCTATCTTCCTTCCAATATCATGTGTACCTATAACCAAAATCTTTGCATTTCATCAGCATTTTCATCTCGGAGAAGGGGAGAAAACAAAGGGATAATTATAAGCTGTTTCACATATTGTTATACTGATATTCGACATGTGCATCTTTCTTGTTCTCTCTGTCTCTCTCTCTCTCTGTGCAAAAAAAGCACTACTGTTGTGGAGATAGCACCAGGTGCATGAGGGTGACCTCACATACACACCAAATCGGGAGCTGACATCCATCACACTTTGAAATTTTGGATTTCATCATTTCCTGATCTTTCTAAAGGGATCACAGCACCTGGCCCTCACAGCTGTAGTTCATTTAGAAAGCAATTTAAAAACTGAGGAAAAAAGCAAATGACATCTTGCTGCCTCAGCCTTGTCATTAAGAATAGCAGAATGGCCTTCATTTATGAGACACATGGCAAAGAATTAATATCTTTCAGCGTTTTCTCCAGTAGAGATTACAAAAGGTTTGAAAAGAGAAGTAAATATTTAGTGCTGCGGCTGACTTGGGGGAGGGGGTGGGAAGCATCCTTCTTTATTATGCAGCGGGGAGGATAAGAGATAAAGAACCACAAACCTCTACGTGTTGTGTGCAGTTTATTATATGTTCAGGTGCTACAACACTCAGTAATGCGGCCTTGATATCTTTAATTGATATCCCCATTTTGCACTCCTCTGTAGCATTGGATATACTATACATCTATAAAAGATGCATCCCCCAATCTGGATGTGTAATGCTTTGAAATTTAGAAATAGCAAACACTTAAATATTATTTTTCTAAATATTTTCTTTGGTTGTTATTATTGTTAATACAGTGATTACATTGAATTCTACAATGTGATTTATAATTTATGGTGATGCTTTAGTGCTCCTGGAAATGCATAGCTAATCCTATTGCCTAAAGCCCAGTAGTGCCTGGGCAGGTGCTATGCAGGTTCCCTATGTCCCTCTGCCAGCATGAATGCCAAATTGGATCTGGTGGGTTTCCAGATTGCCCTGGAGGATTTTTGAAGCTCATTCCGCCAATTCTTCTATCATAGTTCTGGTGACTTGTTGCAGAAAAAAGTTGACCAGAGTAATGTTTGACGCAATTGCTTCTAAATGCCTGCCTTCTTTAACTGAATGCAGAATAGCAAAGACAATGCATTAGGTACAGATAAATAAAACTATGGCTTATTTGCTTATTTTGAATCCACTCTGTGGAAGTCATAGTGGCAGCACTGTATACTTTCTGATTCTTATTGTATCTGTTTACCATTTTACCAACAGTGGCAGCTTCATAGCCATCTACTATCCCAATCATAGTCATTGCTCTTTCAGGTTTCTTTTTGAATACACTATCTGGAAATGAGGTGTCTGAGTTTTAATTTATCTGGTTTGTTTGAGTTTCAGATACTGCAGTTGGATAAGAGCCTGCATTTCTTTAGCCTACCTCTGGTGAATTAGTTTGGCTGCATAAAAACTAACCAAGAAGATTAAGGACACAATCTCTTGTGAAAACACATTGGGAAAAAAGCCCTCAAAATATGGGGTTGTTGGCCTGTAGTAATTATAAGATGGTATCAAATATATCATATTGACTGATTAACCAAACAATCAGAGATGAAAGGTACCACAATCTTGTTCTAGTCCTGGTATAGAGGAAGAAATAATCTTGATTTTACTAAGGATGACTCTCATCCGGATTTAGAAGATGGAGCTCATAATTTTCACTACTTTTATCAGCCAGAATGAAAAACATGATGCATTCAATCTATTCAATTCAATAAGTATATTCAATAAGAATATTCAATTCAATAAGTATCAGCAATGTGCTGCGTTAATTGCCATTACATTGAACTTACCTTGCAGAATTCCTCTAGATTACTTGAGAACAGTTCAGAGCTTCCGGAGAAGCTTTAAAATTGGAGGGTTTTCTTTTCTTCTCCTTTTTTCATGAATCCTCTGAGTGTGATGATGTAGCTAGATGAGAGCTAGCAAACTGAAAGCATTAATGTTGAGTGGTCAGCCTGGCCTTGACATGGGTACAGTCTCCTTGTAGATGCAAGTTCACAAGTGGGTGAAATGACTCCTAGACTCAGATGTTTGCATAGCCCAAGTAACAATCAGATGAAAAAATAGACTAAGCAGAGGGCTATTCGGTAACAATTCCCATACCCTCCAAGTCTGAGAATATGGTTTTCTGCCCTTTTGCTCTCTGAAGATGATATTCTAGTCATCTAGTACCATCATCTCTTCTGTCTCCTAGAAGCCAATATAACAAACTACACAAGCATCCCTTAAAGGGTACAGACCAATTCTTCATTTTCCTAATTAAGTTTATGTCATTATCCCAGAAAATAAATATAATTTAGGAGCACTTTTGGCTTCGTTTTGCCTGTTGCTAAACAACTTTATGATCTGTGCTAATGACCATAGCAGCACAACAAACCGTAGGACATGTAATATCCACAACACCTGATGTTTGTGCTACATGAGCATGGAAAGCTACATTCTCAAGGTTCATAAGAACTCAGCTATGGACATTAAAGTATTTAAATTCCCACAAAAAAGAGGGAAATGCTGAGGGTGTATCCCAAGGAACTTTATTCACAGAGAGAGGCAGTAAATATTGCTTCATGTTCATCTAAACCAAGAGAGAAAGATTGATTGGTTTAAATGCATTGCTACAGTCTTGTTCAAGTCTAACTGAGTTTAACAGTTGTTGTTTTTTGCAAAATTATTTTACTTGCTTCTCACTCACTCACTCCCACATCTGTACATGCAAATTCATCGTTGATCATGATGGAATAGAAATGCTTAGCCAGATAACCAGTAGACAGACATCAACAACAAAAACATCAACAGAGGTAGATTTTGTTGCAACTGGTCCTAAATATTAGAGAAGACAATGTAAAATGTTACCTTTCTACACAACTGTGAAGGGTTCAGAGACCTTTTAGATCTTGAACAATGAAGGTATAGTGAAAGCCTTTGTCCCAAAGCTGGTCAGGAGGAAAATGAGTTGATCTCATCTGAGAAAATTGTACAGGACAATAGAAATAGTTATAGCCATTTTTCTCCACAGACTTCATGTCATTTATAATAACTTCTCACTCCCCCCTGCCCTTTTCACCTCTTGCGAATTCAAGAAACTCTACACAATTTAGCTAAGTCTTTTGTAACTCTTTTCTATTGGCAGTGAGAATATAACATTCCCATGAAGAATCGCAAAAACTTGATGAGTTCACAAAGGGGAATTTTCAAGGGCAACTGGCAATAATCCAGTTGCTAGCCAGCTGCAACATGTTTTATAATAGCATTGTTTTTTTTAATATTGTTGATTATGGAACTCCAACATTGCCCTTGATAGGAAAAGAGAATATTGCAAAGAAAACTACTGGGGAATCAGCAGCAAGTAGAAGACAGTCCATCTGAGCATTTGCAAAATGCATTTCTCATCTTGTTAAAGATTGACGTTGGCTTTAATATTAGTATATAACAAATGGGGTGTGCCACAAACACTTGCCGTATGGAGTCCCCCCTTTTCACACCATTTAATTCCTGTTCTTATATGAGACTTTCTATTTTTTCCCCACTGGTAAACCAGGTTCTGTGCATGCTATCAGAATATATGTTTACATATTTGGTCATCACATCTGTTGCTTGGCTATCACATCTGTTGCTAGCATGAGAAGATAGTTTCCTTTGTTAATGTGAAGCCAACACCTATAGAAAAATGTCTTTGTATTTATGTTATTAATATAGTCAGTTTTTAAGGAACTCAGGCTGAGTTACAATCCATAGAATCCATAAAATTAAACAAAATAAAAATGGTGGCAACTACTTTAAAAGAGTAAAATAACAACCACTGCAATACTAGGATAGAAAGACACAGATTTTCAATAGGAACATGTCCATGTTGTAATTAATCCAAATGCACAGGTAAAAAGTCAGTTTTGCACCTGGTATCACAAAGCAAAAAATGATCAGTGCTAACATGGCCTGCATGTGAAGAATAAGCTAAAGTGCTATGACAGAGAAACCTGTTTCCTCACATCATACACTTTATCAAACCACAAATTGCTGAGAACATCATGACAACCATTCCAAATATTAATATTCAGGTGATCTCAGTATTTTATTCCCTGTGGACTAGTATGGGACTTTTAAAAAAACATGTTCTTTGATTTATTTAAGAAATCTTGATTTTGTTTTTTTTATATGATATTACATCAATATAAACTTTTCCCCTGCCCAGTGTTCATCTCTGTTTCTTAGCCGAAGGAACCAGTGTTGCCTGAAGATGCTCTCATGGTCATGTGGCTGGCGTGGTTATACACCGAAGGCACACAGAACACTGTTACCTTCCTGCCGAAATAGTACCTATTTATCTACTTGCATTTGCATGCTTTTGAACTGTTGACAGGAGCTTCACCTTTCATACCATTATTTCTACAATCTCCTTTGCCTAACACTTCTATTGGGTATTTCATTTGCAAAACCAAGGAAACATGAAATAACTCTTCAGTTGCCTCCATCCACAATATTGTATCTTCAAGGTGGAGCATGCTTTGGGTTCAGTCAGTTAAAAAAATCTCATCCATCAAGGTCCAGAGATGTATCCTTTCAGTCATAGGGCCGGCTGCCTTGAACACCTTACCACTTGAAATTAGACTGTTCCCTATCCTGCATGCCTGCCAGAAAGCACTTAAGACCTGGCATTGCAGTCAGGTAGAATCCTGGTTGGTTGGTTTTAGTCTGAGGTTTTATTCTTGGCTGCCATTTCTTTTTTATTATATTTTTATTTATATCTTGTTCCCCACTTAGAGTTGCTTTGGCAAAAGGGGTGGCCATATAAATCTAAATAAATAGACAAGATGAGACAAGAAAAATGCTCTGAACATGTGTCCATTAAAGCAGCTGGCAATGTTCAGCTTAGAGCAATCCATGAATACGCTGTAAGTGTGAGCAGGTTCTAGGGAGGGACACTCTTGAACTCTAACAATTGCTGGAGTCAATTGTCAGACGCTTCCTCTTCTCCCCCAACCCCCCCCCAAAAAACAACCTTAGCTTGCTTTGTCTTATCAAGGATTAAGCTCACCTCAGCTAAAATATCTGGCTTTGAAGATGCTTCCAAATCTCCTCCTTGCCAATTGACCTGCTTTTCTGGTCTTCAAATTCTCCTCATACTCTCCTCAAAAGTAAATTAGCATCTTGTTGGGCAATGATTAATACATACAGACATGCGGACGCACACCCACACAGACACCCACACAGACACACAAACATATACATAAAACCAAACAATTTTGCAAGGATTTTGCATTAAATCTCCTTGGATGCAGATAAAAGTGAAGTTGTAATGAATTTTTTGCCAGCCAAGGCTTCTTTACTTCTCCAAGACAAGGAGACTTCAGATTTTGAGAGGATAAAAACTCCTGGTGAAAGGCATCCTGGAGACAAGATATATTGCTTCAGTATGTGAGTATTAGGTTTTTCTTGAACTAGGGTTGATATATTCATGTAAAGAATTGTTTGGATACCTCAGAGATATACTGTAGAGGTTATTGTTGCTATCAGATCAAGGTGAACATGTAAGATGCATAGAAATGGAAAAATCCATCTTCAAGTTTTCTCACTTTTTTGTCCTCTGTGAAATAGATGTACTTATTCTGCAGAAGATTTTAGATTTCTCTTTTGCTTTTTGGGGGTGAGGGGAGACAGTCTTTGAGTTTACTTTATTGTTGCAAGCTGGCAGTATGTTCTGAATCTGTGATTTTGTTCTCCCTGTTATACATCTCTCTGTCAGTATGAATACTCATTGTCTGATCTGAAAAGGTCCACTGGAGTTCCCTCATTATATTTACTCTTGGAAAATAATTGAAAACCAAATTATACACTGGAAGACATGACAACTCTACTTCCCTCTACTATACAGTAAGTGTGAGAATCCTGAATTCCATCAATAAAACATTTTCAAAGATATTTTTTAAAAAACTTAAATAATCTTCATCAATTATTGGCGAAATGAAAAGCATAGCAGTAATTGATTTCTTGGATACATGTCAACCAATCTATTTCAGTACAAAAAAAGAGCAGGTTTTACAAGTGCCTTTCGTTTCTTGGTCCAGCACTCTATTATTAATCCAATAGTTTTAATCTGATTTGGTCCTCAATACAATAAACAGAACTTCACAGAGAAGATTCCCACTATGATAAATAGCCGAGGTTGACCTAACAGCTTCAGATGATTTAAGGAGCTACTGGTGCATTTGGTTATGCACACTGTACATTTATTAAAAGCACTTCAAATTTCATTCTCCTGAAACCTCCAGTGTTCCTAGATTATTGGATTAATGGAAGAAATAAGCAGGCCCTACAAAAAATTATTCTCCCTAAAATACACAGGGAGGGAGGGAGGGAGGGCTCGGAATACTTTAAATTTGAGAAAAGGAGAAAAACCCTATAAAGCAATATTATAAATATTGACTATATTATGGGATTTATGCTGAAGATCTATGAGTGCCTAGAGCCTACGAAGATTTCAGTCCAACCCCTTCCCCCAGCTGAGGTGCAATATTTAAGATGCTGTTGTAGGATAAAAAATATGTGTTTTTGGTGGGGTTTTCATTCTGATATTTATTCTGTTTTCATGGAATATTGCTGTGACTTGCCTAGGATGATCTTGTATAATATAGGCTGCTATATAACTTTTCTAAATGAACCCAGCTTCCTTTATTAAAATAAAGGCCTCTTTTCTGGCCTTTTGGAAATGGCTTGTAGATGACCTCTGATGAGAGCTGGTTCAGCCATCTTGCTTGGGGCCCACAGAAGAACGTGATGCAGCCATGGGGCTCTGAGGATCCTTCCCAGCCTTTTAATTACCTTGTGTTGAATTTTAATCATCTTTACCTCTTATTTAAATTTTATGTATAGTTTTTTAATTATTTTACTGGTACACCATCCAGAGGCCCTCTGTGAGAGAGATGGGCAGTTTCTAAATTTGAAAAAATAAACAAGTCCTTTCCTTTCCTGCCTCTTCTTTCTTTCTTTCTTTCTTTCTTTCTTTCTTTCTTTCTTTCTTTCTTTCTTTCTTTCTTTCTTTCTTTCTTTCTTTCTCTCCCTCCCTTTCCATCCCTCTTTTTTTCTTTCTTTCTTTCTTTCTTTCTTTCTTTCTTTCTTTCTTTCTTTCTTTCTCTTTCTTTCTTTCTTTCTTTCTTTTCTTTCTTTCTTTCTTTCTTTCTTTCTTTCTTTCTTTTTCTCCCTCCTCCTCCTCCTCTTTCTTTCTTTCTTTCTTTCTTTCTTTCTTTCTTTCTTTCTTTCTTTCTTTTCCAGTAATGATTGGTTCCCTCCAAAGATATTTTGTTGCAGGGTCTCTATGGAATTAAGCTGCCTGATGAAACATTTTGTTTAAGTAAAAGTGGGGGGGGGGCATATTGCTGATGTGATGATGTCGGGCCCCTCATGAACTAGGTAGTGCAGCTTTTCACGTGATGTGCTAGCAATGAGCTAGTGTGGATAACATTTAAATTGGCCAGGTTCATGTTAAGTCTGCATAGCTTGAGGGGCAAAGGCCCTACACGCAGGAATTGTACAGTGACAAACAAGTATTTTTATATGCACATTCCTTCAGACACTATAGGGCTTGTGGGCTTTCATCTCTTTCTCTCTCCCTGAGTTTTCTGTACCAGATGAACCGGTGTTCTTCAAATAAAATACTTAGATGCAAATCATCTTTTCCAGCTTAGGAAGGGGAGGGGAGGGGAGGAGGAGAGAGAAGGAAGAAAAAGCCATCGTCGGGCTCCAACCTCACATCCTCCGTCTGAAATTAGCTCCATTGTCAAAAGAAGACAGCTGTATCCTGATTTCAAGACTCCTGCCTTGGAGTCAAGCAGCTTTTGAAAATGGTTGTGTTCCTTCGAAACAGCCCTGTAATGGTCCCTCTGCAAACCATTTCCAGAAGCCTCGTGTAAGTAAGATAAAAAGGCGCCGTTTCTCTTTTGCGCTGCTTTTATGGGCTAGGTCAGAGTGCTCTTTCCATGTGGTTCATTCCCAGTCGAATTCCCTAATAGCCGATCTCCTCGGCTAACAGATGCCCAGCCTCATGTCGGAACCGACTCGAGCCACCGCTGAGATGGTATTCCAGCTCCTTTCTTATTGAGCCATTTCCCTAGCAGATGGTGCAATGCTGCAGGCACACTCCTTCCTGTTAATTACCAGCCTTAGCTACAGATGGAAATGTCAGTCAGCCTCACAGGTCCTGGTTCCTGCCATTGCCTCAGTCCATAGCCCTCTACCTTGGCAAGATGCTGCCAACACACACCATGTGTTTTGTGACTGCTGACTAGGCAGGCAACAAAAAACAACTTACTTCATGAATATTCATGGAGGAATGTTTCGAGTTCTGTTCATCTGTGAGGCTTATAGATCTGCTTAAAGGAGAACTGCTCTTTCCAGAGCTCCAGAAGCCCCATCTTTTTAACTCCGGTGCAGATATGTGAGCCAGCTAAAGTACGTTGCTATGGTAACCTATAAAGAGTGATTAAATGTCTGCCATAGAGGGACACCGATTTCTCACTAATATTCTTACCGTTACTTTATGTGCCATTTAATCACACACACACACACACACACACACAGACACCTCTCTGCAACAACAGATCAATAAGTCACCAAACCAAACTGATGAGCATGGAAAAAAATGAAACAACCAAAAAAAAAAAGATTGATTTTCATCAGCCTCTAAACTACTGGCATTAATTCTTTGTACTTCCTTAGCTTTTTTTAAAAATGGTTCAAATAAACACATTTCAAAGTAAGATTACATTCATTCTAATTTGTTACTCCCTCCCACCCAGGAAAAAATTATTTCTGGAGGCCATTTTTATTGCACACTCCAGTTTTTGATGGTCCAGATTGAAGTGACTGACAGGCCTGTAAGGGAAGGATTTGATCTCTAAACAGGAAGTCAGGTGTACTTGCTCCCTTCGTAGGGTTTGTGTTCAGGACACCGTTGTGGGCTGATGAACAGGAATGGCATTATTTCTTCTATATTTTTCATATTTCCTATTCAGTATGTTCTGTCATACTGAATTTACCATGATTTAATCATCAGTCTCTTCCCAAGGTCTGTACATATGGTCCTCAGTAAAAAACACAGAATGTGCATTGCTAAGCAAGATGGTTGCTAATTGAGTCACATCCGATTTTACAATCTTTTTTTCTTGCCATGGTTGTTAAGTGAATCATGTAGACATGAAGCAACTCTGGCTTCCTGCCATTCACTTTGCCTGTCATAAGCAGGCTAGGAAGGTCAGGAATAGTGATCGCATGATCTTGGGACACTGCAACCATTGCAAATACATGCCTGTTGCAAGCCTTAATTTGTGATTATGTGACTGTATGGATGCTGCAACACTCATAACCATGAGGACGAGTTGTAAATTACTTTTTTCAGTGCCGTTCTAACTTTGAACAGTTGCCAGATGGATGGTTGTAAGTCAAGGACCACCTGTATAGAAATACAGACATTGAGTTGGATCTACACATTTTCAGTATGGGGAAGAAGCTCACTGACTCACTGAATTCAGAGTCAAAAACAGGTTACCCTTTCTTCTCAATTAACCCTCCCTATATTTCTCTTGGCACAGCAACCTTTCTAGAAAAAGGCAAACTGTTCTTGTTAGAACTTCAGTCTTCTTGTTTTCCAAAGCTTTTACAAATTACAGCTTGAGGTTCACCTGAAATTCAGTTGAAGGTTAGATGGGGCCTGAAGGCTATAGGTTGCCTATTCCTTTGCCAAGGCCTCAAGCACTGTTTGGTAAACTAAAACAAAATACAATTTCTCTATAGCTAAGTGCAGGCAGTTGAACTTGCCCTAGCCTAATTCCTAAAACATAGACTGACTTCAGGGGCACCTGAAAGGGGTGGAAACAATGAATTGTCATCCTCAAATTTTCAGCTTTCAATAAAAGAAGAGGGGGGGTTTCCCCCTAGAAACAGAATGAAAAAGTCACCCCTTTTAGCATTAGCAAGTCCATTTGGAAATTTGAGAACATATTGTACTCTGTTTGCAAAAGGTCTGTTATGAGGAATGTCATGTATGCAGGTTTAAAGTCATTGGTTTAGTTTGAAGTGTTCTTGTAAAATGTAAGAAATGATTGGTTTAAAAAGTGCGGGAAAACCCTGCACTCTGATTGGCTGGCAACTGCGGCTGCTGGCTATAAGTAGCAGCCACAGCCCAGCCAAAGTGGGTTCGTTCTGAGCTGTAGTCACTAATAAACAAAGAGCTTGAAGCACTCCGCATCTGTCTCTTCATGCAAACTTAACAGGGAACATGTTGAGTTACAAAAGTCTAATTTATTCAGATGTTAACTGCACACAGTCCTTAGTTCCTTGTTCCTGTTCCTTGTTCCCTGTATTCTTTCTAGATACAGTATGTGGGTGCAGTTTCAAGTGATGTACTGAATTGCAATTCCCATCATTTTATATTCTTAAAATATCTCTAGGCCCACTTGTGGACTGAGATATTCTGTGACATAAAGATCATACTCCAGGCTGCTGCTTTGCTTTGCTGAATGTTTCTGTCCTTCATTCACTTTTATTTAAATATATTTTAAATGTAAAAAAACCCAGGAAGAGTAAATACTGTCTATGTGGATATGTGGATACCTGTTAGATATTCTGGCAAAGTTAATCTATCCTTTTTTCCTTCCTTCCTTCCTTCCTTCCTTCCTTCCTTCCTTCCTTCCTTCCTTCCTTCCTTCCTTCCTTCCTTCCTTCCTTCTGTTCCTCTCTCCCTCCCTTGATCCTGTTTGAAATAAACACTCTAATACTCATCAACATACAGAATTTGGCTAAGGGTGTTTGTTTGAGGTTTTTGTTTAAGTCCTTGTGGAAAGAGATTGCTATCTCATAAACAGTAGTTCAGAAATCGAAGAATGTGTTGCAGTTGCAACAGAGACAAATTGTTGAAACAGATACAAGAAGTTGTAATATTTTTACTTTTTAAAAAAGGGTGATTTGTTATATCCATTTGTAGGAGTGAGGTAGGAATTGAATACAGTATGGTAAGCCAGCAAAATAATTCTGTTTTTCTTTATCCAATCTTTAGGGTATTTTACTTTGTTTTTTATTGTAAGAGAAATATAATGGGAATAGTCCTGAGGTTGATTATACTAGCAATGAATATATTTAGTACTACAGCTGGTTTCTGGTGGTACACATAGTATACAACATTAAGCAAGATTGAAGGGTTTCATTCCCATTGCCTCCTGGGTGGGACTTCTCATTCTCTCTCAGAGCGTTTCCAGATGGGATTCCAATCCAGTGATTGGTGGAAATGGACTGAGATTCTCTCAGCAGTAATAGTCAATATCACCATCTCTGTGTCGTTACCATCCCCCTTGTGATAATTGCTTCTGCATGGCACCTATTTTCTCTTTTTAAATGCACTGGCTAAGGTGATCGGGGTTTTTTTTTGTGGACATATGAAGATTTCTTAGCTATTTCATCATCTTAAAATGGTCTGTCTATCAGTTTACTAAAACTCAAAAAGAAATCCTGTTTTCACTGTTACGTTGTTGGATTGTGTGGAATGAACTAAGAGGTCATCAATGCTTAAGAGAATGTTAAGCTTCTTTCATTTTTCCACACTCCTATTTCTTATGCTGTTATGGACCTACTGTCATGACTCCAGGGCTGACAGACATGGAGCCATGACACCTGGAAGCCGGGTCAAGGATGAACACGTAATCCACTCATATATAATCCCCAAACAGTACATATAGTAGCAACATAGAAGGGATGCAAAAGTCTGTTAGCCATAACTCATCTGGATGGTGGCCAGTGACATTGTCCGGAAGTCGGTTATGTAATGAGTGCTTAATTAACCTAACTGAGTGCGTCAATGATTGTATAAATACAGCTCTGAGCTGCAGAGCCAGCCAGAACTGACTTTGAGTGTATGTATATGGTCATTACCCCGTAGTAGAGAAATAAACGGATCTTTAAAAAGCTTCGGAGGATCGTAGTTCTCTTACGGCGCTTGACAGAAAAAGTCAGCTCTGCCTCTTCTTTTTGAGAACTTTATTCTTTTGCTGAGCCATGGCTGAGGGCCGGGATATCACAGCGTTGTTGCCAATAGACGTGGAAGAGGAGGAGACCGAGGGCGAGCCGGCAGAGCGAGAGGAGAGTGATGACGGGGAACGGGCGGTCGTCGCTCCAGCAGCTCCGGGGCTGGTGAAAATGAAAGTCCGGGTAGAGTGGCGAAGTGGAGTGGAGCTTTTGGAGTCAGGATGGAGCCAACTAGCAGATGACATCGAGCGGGGAGAGAAGGAGAGAAGGGGTATTGCAGCAGCACCGGAGGTGGTGCAACCAAAGGTTCAGATGGAACAAAGAAGTGGGATGGAGTTTCAGGAAGAGATGGGACAAAGAGGCAGCTGGAGGAAGCCCCCTCTATATGTTCCATTGGGCCCTGAGGCAGGTGGAAAGTGGAAGGAGAGACGTATCAGGGAAGAGGACGAGTGGAGTACTACCACTTCCACCCTTGGGGCAAGTACCCTTGAACTCCTTCATGTGGGGAGTTAAGCATTAAAGATCAGCCCCTCAGGCAGGCATGGGGGGATAGAACAGAAAGTACATCGTGGTTTACCCCCTTACCTCGGGACGAAAGAGGCCATGTCAGCAGACGTACTCCCCAGGAGACCCCTCCTATGTTTGTTTCCCCCCTGGCTGAAGTGGTTGGGTCGGAGCCTAGAATGAAAGCTACCACTTCATTATCAACCAGCAGAGGCCAGGGGGAGTCCAGAAGTCACCGTGACCAGCGTGAAAGTGATTGGGACTCTTATCGAAGGGTTGGCCCATGGGACAGTCAGCATATGGGGTGGGGTCCACCCCCCCTTCAAACATCCTTTGATGGTAACCCTGATCGAGTGGCATTATTTCTAAGCCAGGTAGTAAACCATTTAGAGTTATATGGCCATTTCTATCCATCCCAATGGTCCATCATCGTCACCATAACTGGGGTGTTGACTGGGGATGCAGCAGACTGGGTGGCTGAACTGCATAACATTTGTGCGAAAGAACTAGTTGATGTGGGATTGTTCCTTGAGGTGTTAAGGAGTCAATTCGAGGATAAATCACGGGTATATCAAACCGAGGAGGCTTTAATGTCCCTACAACAACGTGGGAGGCCGGCTATAGAATACGTGAAAGAATTTAAGCGGTTAGCTGGAAAACTGTGAACTTGGCCCGAGCGTCTTCTCATCAGGGAGTTCAAAGCTGGACTAGATCGCAACCTGAGACAGGCGTGTGTATATAGAGGGGTGCCACAAAAACTGTCAGAGTGGTTTAAAGTAGTGGTAGAACTGGATGTGGGACTAAAAGAGTTCAGGGAGAGACCAGAGCCTTCAAGAAAGTTAACCCCACATGGTCTTTCAATGGGTATTGATAGGGACAAACAAAGGGTTGTTCCATCCAACACTAGGAGTAGAATGAATTTCAGGTGTTTCCGTTGTAACATGGAAACAGATTACATGAAGCAGACCGCAAAACTCCCTCCTGGCACAGTACCATCAACCAGTTACAGCAGACGAAAGGTGGCCAGTTCTGAAAGGTCACAGAGATTGACACAGGATGAGCAGACAAGAATGCCAGTCCCTCAGGAATCAAGAAACGAAAAGCCAAGAAACCCGAAAGGGGTCTCTGGACTATGTGATTGTGAAACTGAAGACCAAGTTGATGATATGGTAAGCTCCCCTGTTAGGCCTTTCGTGATTCCTATTGTGTTGAATAATGTTAATGGCGGTATAAGGGGCCAGTTTGGTGCATTGATAGATACGGGATGTACTAGATGTTTGATCAACCAACGTCTTGTAGAGAAGTTACAGTTGCCGATGGAACCTCTTCCACAGCCTATGAAGTTTGAACAAGTGGATGGTTCATTATTGGGGGCACCGGCAATGATGACTAGTCATGTACAATTGGAAATTGGAACACATTGGGAACATTTACGGTTCATTGTAATTCCTCAAATGAGAGAGAATGTTATACTCGGGTTGGTTTGGTTAGATAGATGGAGGCCCACCATTTGGTGGGAAGGTGGTTTTCGACGTTTACGGTTAACTACAGGCCCCAAGCCACCCCCTCCAGAAAACCTGGAAAGACAGCAGAATTCAAACACTGAACCAGTGGTTACATTAGAAGACACTGATGTGATCCTCATTCCAGCTGTGTATCACAATTTGGCTGAGGTATTCAGTGAACAAAAATGTGAAGTGTTACCACCCCATCAACAAACGGACTGTGCGATAGAATTGTCCAAAAAAACAGTGCTAATAAGATCTTAGGTTATCAAATTAATTACTTAAAGTAATTAACCCTGTAACCGTGAGACTTAAATTACCGCTGTGGCTAGGACGTGTTCACCCAGTGTTTCATGCAAGTCTACTAAAAACTGGTAAGACTAGGGAGACTAACTCACATGTAGAACCAACCCAAATAACCTCAAACCACATGGAAATAGATAGAGTATTAGATGCTCGAATAAGAAGATGGGGCATGCAATACCTGGTACGTAGGAAAGGATATCCCAACACTGAAGCCTCATGGGTGAATGCATCTGATGTCTGTGCGAATAGACTCATCAGGCACTTCCATAAAAAGCACCCCAATAAATTGAAAACTAATGCCTGAATCCCTTCCAGAGCACTCTATATGTTATTATATCATTTTATATTTTGACAGGCGGACGCCTGGTAGGAGGGGCAGCCTGTCATGACTCCAGGGCTGACAGACATGGAGCCATGACACCTGGAAGCCGGGTCAAGGATGAACACATAATCCACTCATATATAATCCCCAAACAGTATATGTAGTAGCAACATAGAGGGGATGCAAAAGTCTGTTAGCCATAACTCATCTGGATGGTGGCCAGTGAGATTGTCCGGAAGTCGGTTATGTAATGAGCGCTTAATTAACCTAACCAAGTACATCGATGATTGTATAAATACAGCTCTGAGCTGCAGAGCCAGCCAGAGCTGACTTTGAGTGTATGCATGTGGTCATTACCCCCCCGTGTAGTAGAGAAATAAATGGGTCTTTAAAAAGCTTCGGAGGATCGTAGTTCTCTTACTTTCGGCGTTTGGCGAACGGCGCTTGACACCTACTTCTTGCTGAAAAGAGAAGCTGATTAGATCCAAATATCTCCTCTGGCTGTAGTTGCTTCTCTTCCTGCTCTTAACTTGAATTTATCATCAGAAAAGCCAAATGCAAGCCTAGATATACTAGGACAGATTTTCCCTATTGATGATATCTGACTTTGTACTGAAAGAAAATTCTCCCAAAGGTTTCATGTGGACATTAACTGGAAGGAGCAAAAGAAGAGAGTAGCACAGCAGACCATAAAGTAAAGACTTAGGGTTCAATCTCTCTCTGTCCCACTGACTAGGTCTGTCTCCAGAGGAAGGAAGAGAACTGGTTTCCAAGGTTTCAGGAATCCAAGTCCATTAGGCTCACGGGACAGACTGACTGAATTATGAGATCTTTGTACAATTTTATGAAGCTCTGTTAGACTTCTATTCCTTCTTTTTCCTGAGATAAAAACCTCCCAAATTGTCTTCATAGAAGACTAAAAGTTGTACAGCCCTGTACATAATCAGGAAAATTTCAAAATGTCCATGGTCTAATTATAGTAACAAAAGTAATGAACGCTTTTGGTAAATTGATTGGTTTTCAATTTAAAATCTAAATAAATAAAATCTAAATGAGCCATGGTGGCACAGTGGTTAGAGTGCAGTACTGCAGGCTACTTCTGCTGACTGCCAGCTGCCTGCAATTTGGCAGTTCAAATCTCAAGGTTGAGATCTCAGCCTTCCATCCTTCCAAGGTGGGTAAAATGAGAACCCAGATTGTTGGGGGCAATATGCTGATTCTGTAAACCACTTCGAGAAGGCTGTAAAGCACTATGAAGTGGTATATAAATCTAAATGCTATTGCTAAAGATATTTCTAGATTCAAAGCTGTGCACTTCAAGAAGGTTGGTTGTAAAGATTCAGAGCTATCTAGTCTAATATTATCTATTTCTGCTTACTTTTGTTTCAGTATTCACCTCCTTCCTATTTCTTTCATGGAACAACTATCATTTTTAAAAATAAAAATAATTAAATGAGCCATAACAACATGCAACCTAGGCTAATGCAAACTTATCATATAAAAATACCTAGTAAAGGCAAGATTTTGATCTTTTCAGTAGAGGGGAATGGAGAGCTACTGTAAAAATGTTCATAAATCTTAATTCTTTTAAATTATCATTGGGTGGATTATCCACAAATCATTTTCCTTTTTCATAGACTTACATTGCAACCAAATAGGTGAATACACCTGCTTTTAAAACCATTTGTTATTTTTTTAAAAGCCATGGAATAAAATGATACAAATATGGATAGAAGTTTTCAACAATTAAGGGTGAAATCCTGTAATATATATCTGGGAATGGTCATAATAAATTTTTCTACATGGAAAAGAAGTGGGTTTTTTTCAACAACATTCTACCCTTTATTCACAATAATAATTAAAACACTGTTGGGGGTGTTGAGTCATTGCACTTTCCTATTTATACAATGTTGCACTTTTGAGTGCTCTAAAAAAGGCGTATTGATAGAAGAAATAAGAAAAACCAAAGGTACATTTACTATGTAGTGTGCTCTACTTTACTAAATGCAAGTGAGAACCTTAATCTAAAATGTAAATTGGGTTAAGAAGAAGCGTTCTCAACCGAAGACACCTAGAGATTGCTGGAGGAGGTGTGAGCTCATCTGATTGATCTGTCTTGCAATCTTTGCATATGTATTTATTGACTGTGGTGGTGTAGCATCACGAGAAGTCTTGTTCTCCTTTGAAAGTTAGATTTTTAAACTTAAGGAGCACCTGTATCTGATCTGCATTGTAATAAATCCAGGGTGAAAAAATATGCATTACTAAATCTGGAGTACACAGAAGAATGGGATGTGAACTAAACCTGTTTAATTTGATAACCTAAGATCTTATTAGCACTGTTTTTTTGGACAGATGAGAGCAGTTCAATTGTGTAATTGTTCTGGATCTCTAACAAGTTTAATTCCACTGAAGAAGGTTCTTGGATGAGATGTGAAACATTTTCAAGGAAAAAAAAACCAAGAAAGTCCAGTTACCTTTGGAACAACCATGACCTGGATGATTGAGAATCTCCATAGACATTTAGCAAGTTTAATTCCAGTATTACTTTGTTATAGATTTGGTAGAATTATTCTTCTCTTTATTTATAGAGAGAAAAAGAGGGAGAAAGAAAAAGAAAAATATATTTAATTAGTGTTCACACTGAAAAATCTGTCCTTTGTTTCATAGCTCTTTTAAAACTGAAAAGCTTTGGGACAGAATGTTCATTAAATTTTCTTCCTGTTGTATTTTTTAAATTTTTAACTTGGTAAGGGTAGGTGGGTGGTCTATTAGTCTGTGGACTTTGATTGCATGAAATGATCCAAAGTACTGAAAAGTTTCCCTTGCAGCACACCTAATCTATTCCAAAAGTTTGGATCTTGTCTTGAAATAATTTTGGAGAGACTCTGGGGGTCTTTCTGAGAACCATGAAAATCTCAAAACATTTCACCAAGAGATCAGATGGCTAATGATGGTTACACAGTTTCTATGCACAGTTTCAAAGATTCATTTTAACTGAACTAAGCTTTGATCAAATCACCTCATTGAGGAAGATTCACAAAGTGATGCAGACTCGGTTTGAAGCAATGAATCAAATCGGAAGCTTTAATGTTATACACGCTTTTGAAGAACTTCACTACTTTGATGGCTGCTTTTGGGGTGTGGCAAAAAATCAATCAGGTTGTAATTTGAACACTGGTGTATGATGTAGAATAATATCATGGTCTCCCTGACAGTGATATAAATTTCCAGACAGTGAGATTTACTTGTTAGGTTCTCTGCCTGTCACAGCAGTTTTGGGAAGGCAGGGATATTATTCACTTGGGTTTTTTTTTTCAAAAGTTAAATTCTTTAAAGTAGCTAGCCCCAAGCCTAAGCTTTTCACTGTCTTGTGCTGATGGAACATTATACTTTTATTATAATGCCTTTAGATGAATCAATAGTGTGACTCCAGCTGGAATACTGTGTGCAATTGTGTTTGCCACATTTCAAGAAGGATATAGTGGAGGCTAGAGAAATTCAAAAAGGGAAACTAATATTATCAAAGGACTAGAGCAACTTTACTGTGAGGAAAGGTTGCTACATTTGGGGCTTTTTAGCGCGGAACAGAGTTGAATGAGAAGGGACATCCTTGAGATGTATAAAATTATGTATAGTTTAGATAAAACAGACAAAGAGAAGCTGTTTTCTCCTTCCCCAAATATTAGAACCCCATTAAATTCAAACCTGAAGGAACCAGGACAGGGAAATTGATTTTTTTACACTACATATAATTAAATTTTGGAATTTGCTACCTTTAGATGTGGTACTGGCAACCAGCTTGGCTGACTTCAAAAAAGTATTGGACCAATTCATCGAAATCAGAGGATCAATTAGCCTGGATGGCAGGGTGACTACCTCTGAAGACCATCTGCTGAGAGACAAGTGGTCTTTCTTGGGCAGTTGATTGGCCACTTGAGAACAGACTATTAGATGAGATGATCCAGAGTCCATCTCATCCAGAAAGACACTGTTTATGTTCTATGCCAGCCAGTTCTATGACTTGTGGTCCACAGACCACTGGGGGTAGAACAAAATGTCATCACACGGAGTGTGCAAAGGCTTGAAGAAATGTTATGATTTCAATCTTGAGTTAAGTCATGTGGGGTCCATGGACACGGTCCACCATGGCCACAAAAAGTTTTAAAGGGAGGGTCTGTGGCAATGGTGGGATTCAAATTTTTTTACCACCAGTTCTGTGGGCATGGCTTAGTGGGTATGGTGTGGCTTGGTGGGCATGGCAGGGGAAGGATACTGCAAAATCCCCATTCCCTCCCCACCCCACTAACCTGCTTTCCAGCTCCGTTCTCCTGTGCAGGGCAACCAAAGAAGACCCAGCCGATCAGCTGGGACTCGGAAGACAGAGAATGGATGGGGGCGGGGCCAGTCAGAGGTGATATTTGCCGGTTCTCCGAACTACTCAAAATTTCTGCTATCGGTTCTCCAGAACTGGTCAGAACCTGCTGAATATCACCTCTGGTCTGTGGTGAAAAAAAGGTTAAGAACCACTGTTCTATGCCAATCCTGCCAGTTTAGATCATTATTTTTTGAATCTCAAATTGTCCATTTCAATTGGATCAAGGGCACTTCAACCACGTTTGATAATAAGTATTAGAATTGCATCACAATTTGCTATTTTTTTTAGATGAAATGGACAGTTTTCTCATCTTGTAGTTATGATTGACATTGTTACTGTAATATCACAATAAGCATGTTGATATTTGCCCCTCCCCCTTCCTCCTTCCAGGAATGCCTATGACAACATGACATACATCAGGGGTGTCAAACTCAAGGCCTGGGGGCTGGATCCAGCCCATGGGATGCTTAGATCTGGTCTGTGGGGCTGCCCTGGAAACAGCAAAGGACAGAACCACAGTTCCTCTGCCAGCAAAAATGGAGCTCTGGTGGGGGACACAGGCACCCCTCCCGAGCTTCATTTTTGCTGGCAGAGGGTTGCAGGAGGCCATTGCAGCCAAAAACGAAGCTCTGGAGCCCATTTTTGCTGGCAGAGCGCTCAGGGCACCACAGGTGGCGACACGAGTGATGTTGAGCTGGCCACCCTCCTGGCCACACCCAACCTGGCCCCTCAAGGTCAAACAGAACCCTGATGTGGCCCTCAATGAAATCGAGTTTGACAGCCCTGTCATACATGGTGCATTTTCACCATCTGAAAAGTAATGGAATTCGTAAGTAAATCACATCACGAAAGAAGGCCTCTTTCTTAGAGTAATGAAATGAGACTTTATTTCCCATGACCATATTGTCTCTGCTTAGGTGATTGGAAGCTTGATTCTTTCAGAATTATAGCAGAGATAAAGTCTCTTCGTTTGAAATGAAATAATGGCTGGGTTTATATAACATACTAAGCCAATGCTAAGTGAGCCTCATTATGGCTGAGCATATTTTGCAAATGTTTTTGAAAATGAAGCCAGCTATATACCAAAGATCCTTGTTATGATAGGGAGTTTTATGTAATCAGAATTATCTATAATGACAGAACATTTTGTTGATTTTACCTTACTGATTGGCCTCTTCTTCCAAAGAGTCACCATTAGAAAAATCAAAGTAGATTGCCACCTCCAGACTTCTAAGCTTGCCCAGTGTACAATTCCCAACCATTCTGCTCTGGATTCTTTCCTTCAGCCTATCTCCACAAAAAGGAATAAGAAAAATTGCTAAACATATTTTTTTTCAAAAAAGAAAACACAACATTAGCTCTGCAACTCTGCAGTTTTACTCTCAGAGGTTTATGCACTGCAGTTATGCTATTTTTTAAAAACCCAGTAGATTATCTCTAAAACCATTTTCTGTCATCTTTCTTTTGTGAATATGCAAAAGACCTGTGAGTACAATCAACTGTTGGGCCTAAAGAATAACACTCAACCAGGGGCAGGAATTCTGCACACACATTCTTCTGAGTTGTGGGCATTCAACTCCCATCAGCGCTACCGAGTTAAGTTATCAGGGATGAAACAGATAGCCAAACAACTTCAGAAGAAAAAGGAGAATATTTGTAGGTCAGGGTTGAAATGTTGTTGTTTCATTACCCAAATTAGGAAACTTCATCAGTGCACTGATGATATTACCTAGTGGGGTAATGAAAGGTCTACAAGAAAACAAGCTCAGAGAGCACCCAGGACCCTAACTTCAGAAGAGTCAGAGATCTCGCCAACTTGACACCAGATCATGGATAGAGAGTAAGTGGTCCCGCTTTTTGTAAAACAATAACTCCAAGCAGCCAGTATGGCCAATACTGAGATTTGCTAAGATTGCTATAAAAGACAGAAATTTCCCCATCCTACTGAGTATGAATAGAATGGAAGGGAAGGGAAGGGAATAACCAGGGTTGAAGGGACCTTGGAGGTCTTCTAGTCCAACCCCCTGCTCAGGCAGGAAACCCTATACCATTTCAGACAAATGGTTGTACAATCTCTTCTTTAAAACCTCTAGTGTTGGAGCAGTCACAACTTCTGGAGGCAAGTTGTTCCACTGATTAATTGTTCTAACTGTCAGGAAATTTCACCTTAGTTCTAGGTTGCTTCTCTCCTTGATTAGTTTCTACCTGTTGTTTCTTATCCTGCCCTCAGGTGCTTTGGAGAATAGCTTGACTCCCTCTTCTTTGTGGCAACCCCTGAGATATTGCATATCTCTTTTGTTTACTTGGCATTGTAATATTATATCCTGCATGCCCTTAGATTGCTATTTAGAAAATAAAAGGCATGCCTGAATTAGCCCTGAACATCTACATTTGTGGGTGTGAATGAGTGAGTAAGAGAGAGAAAGAGATGGAATGATGAAGATAGACCCATCATCTGTTGACTTGCTGCATGTTTGCTTAATTGTCATTCCCGCCTGGGGAAGTGGAACTTTCAAATGCATCCTCAACCTCCTTTGGCTGACCCCTAGCATGGGCCCACAGTTAGTCTCACTGAAACCCCATTGTTAACAACAAGGTTTTCTTTTGACAATGATTCATGAAAACATCTTGGCAGGGAGAGGAGAAGGGGGAAAGGGTTATTGAAAATTGGGAGAGAAAAATGACTCTCTGCTACTGATAAAGTGCTGGCTCTTCTTTGTCGTTAATTAGCAGCTGTTGCTTCCCTCAAGTAGTGCAAATTATTCTGCTGAAGGAACAAAGCCTCAAATGAGGAAGTCGCTCAGTTTGTTTACATGATGCGCTAGACAAAAGCGTTTCACCTAATTTCATGTGCTGCGGGTTCAGAAACCTCACCACTGATGTCACCGGGTCTAGAGGCCTTTCAGAGAAGTGTCAAACAGCAGTGCCAGCATGACAAAGTTTAATGTTAAAATATCTGAAGTTGTGAAAAGGACAAACGAATAATATAATCATCCCCCAATTTTTATACATTTTATATATTTCAGAAAGACAGCAAGGGAGGGGAAAGGAAACAGCGATGCAAAGATGAAAAGCGGAGTAATGTGCCCACTTACACTAGCTGTTCTTTTAGTCAGAATGAACTCCTTTTTCTCCCCAATTAAAATTAGACATCTTTGATCACGCAGAGCTCTGTTGCCCTCAAGCTGCTCCTATGCTGTGCTCCTGCTGGCAGCTTGGAAGGTAATCAATCCGGACTGTAGGCAACCACTTCTTCCCATTGGATGGTTCTGCGGCTGCTATGCTCACCCATCTTTTTTTTTCTTTCAAAAAACCAATTATCAATCACTTTCCTTCCTGTGGCCTAATTTTCCTAGACATACAGGCCAGAATAGGTGTCTGTACACACACACACACACACACAGAGAGAGAGAGAGAGAGAGAGAGAGAGAGAGAGAGAGAGAGAGAGAGAGAGTTAAATTTATACATACCAAGCTGAAGGCACATGTATCAGGCACAACTGGCTCTAAAATTAAAAATGACTTCCTTGCATTTCCTCCCTGTTCCTGAATACTATCTCCTGAATTCAGGTAATCCTCGGTTTAACAGCAGTTCGTTCAAAGGTATAATGGCACTGAAAAAAGTGACATCTGACCCTTTTTCACACTGACCACTGTTGCAATATCCCCATGGCCACGCGATTTGCTTTCGGATGTTTGACAAGCTGTTCATATTTACGACAGTTGCAGTGTCCCAGGATCACGTTGTGACCATCTCTAGTGACCTCCTGACAAGCAAAGTCACTGGGGAAGCCAGATTCACTTACAAATTGTGTTACTAATTTAACAACTGCAGGGATTCACTTAACAGATGCCGCAAGGAAGGTCATAAAATGGGACAAAGCTCACTTAACAAATTTCTCACTTGGCAAAAGAAATTTGGGGCTCAATTGCGGTCAAAAGTTGAGGCCTACCTGTATTCCATTTCAACCTGTACCTTACCGCCATAATGGCTATAACACTTGCCTTCCCAAAGAATGTCCCCAGCTTGAGATTTTGAAGAACTATTTTTCTTTTAAATTATGACTTTCCTTGTCAGCTACTTGCTTATCTAATTTGTGAGGGTGTTGTGGTGAGCCGGCAGCAGGTGCAGATGGCTGAGGAGAGTGAGGACTCAGATGAGGGGCCAGGACCAGGGGTGGGATTCTACCAGTTCGCACATATTCACTAGAACCAGTTGTTAACATTCTAAGCAGTTCGGAGAACCGGTTGCTAGAAGAAATTACTGGTCTAATCCTGTAAGGAAGGCAGGAAGGAAACATTCTGGTGTTGCTTACAGAAACTGTCTCTCCATTGACCCTTATTACATTCTTGGCAGAACTAGATTTCCTGTCTCAGGAACTTCTCTGGAGTTTTTTCCCCCCTCCTTTGCTGGTACTTTACATTCAAAGTTACAGTGGCACTGAAAAAAGTGACTTATGACCATTTTTCACACTTACCACTGTTGCAGCATTGCCACAGTCATGAGAGGCCAGGCGAGGAGATGCGTGCCTCGATGTGAGTGATATTGAGTTGGCCATGCGCAGCCAATAACATGACCACCAAGCCATGTCCACCCAGTCACATGACCACCAAGCCACGCCCACCACCTAAACCACAGAACCGGTTGTTACAAATTTGAATCTCACCCCTGGCCAGGACCATTAGGGAGTGAACTGCTGCCTTCAGAGATTGTGGGGGCTGGCAACAGTGATGAGGAGGTTCCTGAGGAGCCTGTGCCAAGTGCATGTGCATGAAGGATTGCTCGGAGGAAAGAACAGTTACAACAGCACGGGCGACTCAGGAGTAAGGCTGCAAGGTAATGGCCCCTCCTTCAAGGAGATAAAAGCCAGCTGTGAACGAACGCACTTTGCAGAAGGCAAAGAAGTTTTGATCTCAGCCTCGTGGACATTACAGTTGGTATTTGAAGACTCTTGTAAACTATTTCTTATCTGTTTTTTTTTTCAGACTTGAAAAAACTTGGCAAGGCTCTTTCTTGTCGGAGCTAATTAGTTGGAAGCAGCCTTTTAGCTGTGAAGAAACAGGATTCTTAACTTAAACATAAAAAGGTTGTACTGCTGCCTTTGTCTTGTGTTTGCACTCTTGGAACCAGGTTTGAGTCAGAACAGTGGGTCATGGTGAAATGATGTACCAGCGGACTTAATAAAAAAAAAACCCAGGAATAAAACCTCAGAAGGTAACTCAGGAAAGAGAAATATCAATTAAAGAAATCTGCCAACTTTCAAATTGCACGTAAGATCATTCTAACCATATTACATTATGACTTCACCAGTATGAGCTACTGAAGAAAATCATAACAGAATCGGCAGCAGGTGTTACTCGGGCGGGAGGCAGTAAGAGGGTATTTCTGCCTCTGCAAAGTAGTCAGTTGAAAGGTGGGGATTAGGCTGGGGAGAAATAAAGCACAGCTGGCAAACTGGGCAACGGGGCCTAAGGTGACAAGCAAGGAAACACTGCTTCCAGATTAGAACAGAAAAATGCAAGTAGAGGTTGCATTCATGGTGGGAAATGGGCTAATGCAATTCCTACCCTCCAAAAGTAATTGGCCTGTACTGGCAGTGGAACAATCTGGAAGTGTGGGTAAGACCAAGAAAAATTCAGATTACTGTAAGGCACATCAGCACATTGGGAAACCTGAAATACCAAATTAGGGATAGATTTTCATGGAGGAAATGTATCTAGATGGATTTAAAGAAGGACTTGATGGCACATAATCAAAGAGTGAGTTTGGTCAATCACTCTCTTTCAGGCCATTCCACCACACAGGATTGCGGTTGTTGAGAAAAACCAGAGAAAATGCTAGGCATGTTGGTATAACCATCTGCAAAAATATAAAAATAAAAAAATAAAGGGTATAAATTTATTAGAAAACACTTTAAAATAAAATCTGATTTTTCTTTTTTTTGGGGGGGGGGGGTAAAGTTTCACTTTTGAAGATCAAGCCACCCAGATTTGATTATGTGTTGGGAAGTCTATAAATAAAATAAATAAATGATCAATTCTATGCCTTATGTGCACAAAGGCTATATAATCCCAGAAGGAAGGAAGGAGGGAAGGAAGGAAGGAAGGAAGGAAGGAAGGAAGGAAGGAAGGAAGGAAGGAAGGAAGGAAGGAAGGAAGGAAGGAAGGAAGGAAATGATAGGGAGGGAAAAAGGAAGGTTGGCTACTGACCCAGATTTAAAACTTAGGATGGTCGTACTTTTGTTATAGTAGGATTAGAATTGTTCCACCCCAGAGCATTTGCTGCTCAGCAGGACAAGGTTAATTTCTTTCTGTTTAACTAGTTTATAGATAAGTTTGGCAACTCTGACCTTACTGGTCAAAAGAGTGGCCTTTGTTTTTTTAAAGAAGACAAAGAAAAAGGGCCCTATTTAGAAGACAGCAAAATCCACAATTTGGACAGAGGGGACCATAGGTTTGAAAGGGGGATCAAAGAGGCCATCTATGTTAAAACTGAAAAAACCGCTCTCAACAGAGGGGAAGGGATATGACGTCATCTATCTCATCTATCTCCAATCTACAACACCCTCCTTTCAGCAGTTCCAGAAAGGCTCCACAGCCATTTGCACTACTCAGGTGACCCTGATGACACAGATCAACTTCCAAGTGGCCTCAACGATTCTCTAAAAAGAATGCAAATGACCGTCTGCAAGAAGTATAAATCCTTCCATTCCCCACCATCCAGTCAGAACGGAAGAAGCTTCTTGGATGAGAAGTGAAACATCTTCAAAGAAAAACCAGAAAGTCCACTTGCCTCTTGAAAAAGCACTTTTGGGACAAACATGACCTGGATGACTGAGAACCTCTATAGAAAAATTATGATGGATGTTTCATCTACTTCCAATACTATTCACCACTATATCTTTCTGGACATCAAATGACATTTAAAAGTTGAGGACCACTTTTTAAATATTGTTCTCTTACGGTATCTGCGAGAGAATTTGTAGAGGGAACTATGAAAAGTGATGTAGCTCCATAATATTAAAATTGCCTAGCAGAATTCAGTATAAAAGGCTCCATGTTATGCCCCATATCTTACAGCAGTGGTGTCAAACTCACAGCCAGGAGGCCGGATGCTTCATGCGCTGGCCATGCTCACCCTTGGTTTAGCGAAGCAGAAAAAAAGACATGATACATCATGTGACGACAACTTAATGCCACGAGTTTAACACCTCTGTTTTACGGGGTTTAAGTGAAATGACTGGAACAGGGCATCAGTTGTTTAGAATGAAATGATAACATAGTACTGTATACTCATGAAATTGTACTATATTTCATTTGCAAAAAAAGAAAAAAGTCCAACATGGAAATTTGCTGCCTCTTTACAATAAACTCTTGTGGTAACAGACATAACTTTCTGAGTAGGAAAGAATAAAAGAAAAGTGAGACGAATAAGGCTAACGAGAATAAACATATTTACTCATGCTATGGATTTTTTGAAACTGAGAATAAGGGTCCTGAAGGAAAAATATAATACTAAGCAAAGATGAAATAATGGGTGGACCATCTTGAAATAGTAACAATGAAAAGCTGGGAATTAGGGGACAGTGAGAAGACAAGTCTAAACCCAGGAAAGTGTTAAAGATAAGCAAGAGCTGGATTATAAAAAGGGTGGAATCAGGATAGAAATTTGAAAAAAGAATGTTACACAATCTGAGCAATGGAAGGAATGAATAGGTTTTGGCAGCAGAATTTTGTACAGAAGGTGGTAGGATGTCTGGCAAGCAAAGGCTACAGTGAAGAAAGTAGTCAAATCTTCATGACATTTCATAAATTCAAGAGTACAGTCTTAAGAACATCCATGTCAAGTTAACTTTACTGAAAAACGTCAATGAAATTAAAATGTAGACTCCCTGGAGTTGAGCTGGTCTTAAGAACATCCATGTCAAGTTAACTTTACTGAGAAAAGTGAATGAAATTAATATGTAGACTCTCTGGAGTTGAGCTGGTGACTTCATGGATATGACCATGTTGTTTTCGTGGTATCAGACTGAAAGTGGTTTGCCACTGTTTTCTTAAGGGATGGTTTTGTTGACTTTCCAGTCTAGTCTATAGCTCTGGAATTTCTAATAGTTTCCCATCCAAGTGCTAACCAGGTCCAACTCTGTCAGCTTTTTCAAGAAAGGCCAGTGTTGGCTTGGTACTGTCCCCTCTTAAGTCACTAAGGCTTAAGCAAACATGGAAAATAAAAACATGTTCTCATGATTCATAGATCAAGGGTCTTCAAACTTCGCAAGTTTAAGACTTGTGGACTTCAACTCCCAGAATTCCTGAGCTAACATGACTGGAGGAGGAATTCTGGGAATTGAAGTCCACAAGTCTTAAAGCTGTCAAGTTTGAAGACCCCTGCTCTAGATGATCAATGATCAATTCTGCCATATATTTAAAAAATAATAATTTCAGGGAAAGATGAATAGATGAAACACCTAGGAGTTTGGTTTTTTGGTTTACACAGATACTCTACTTCTCGTTTTGTATTAAGAACTATCAGGATGAGAGCTGTTGGGAAAATATCATTTGGAAACTGCTGCTTAATAAAATAAACACAAAATTAATTTCACAAGAGGCTCTTTCTGTGAAACGCTGCCTCTTTCGCTGCAGTGCTGGTGATAAGTATTCTTTTAACATGGAAATTACCACTGTAAAACTGCCAGTGTGTGATCTCAGATCACTCTTTTGGCTTTGAAATCTAAGCCTAATAGATACCCTGCCAAGTTCTCCTACAACACAATCCAAGAGAACTGAGCTCATGGTGCAGTTCCACGAGGGGGGCTAGGCCTCTATACCTGAACGGGTGGCTTCTGCAAGGAAAAAAGGAAGGTGATGCCTTTGCAGATTTGATCATTTGCTGCCCAGCTGTAGCACTGTGTATTCAAAGCAATCAAATAAGAATAAAGTGAAGTAAGCAGCTGTATGGGAATATAGGCACATTTGGAGGAGGCTTCAATTGTGTGTTTATTCCTAAATGCAGTGTGAGTGCAGTGTGACTAATTACACCGCAGAGGAAAGCAGAAGCTCTCAAGTTAAAGTATTTGGATAATCAAGTTTACTGCAGGAAAAGTACGTCGGCATTAAATAAGTCAAAACACAACGCATCAGATTTGGAATGGCTCCATTGGTACTGCAAGTCAGAGTAAGGCAGCTGAAATGATATGAGTCTCATTTGTCTAACTAGAAGAACTACCAGAAAAATAAACCATCTGCTTCAACTATCTCAACGCCACTTGAAAACGATAATTCTGCCGAAATGGAATGAGACAGTTTCCTCCCTTGTTCCTTATTTTACTGTTTTGCTTATCAGGTAGCCTGTTGCTCAGCTTCCTAAGGAAACCAGGGCTCTTTCTGAGATCTTAATAGATGGGAACTTACTGGTACTCAAAGAAAAATCATTCTGCTTTCTTACTTGATTTATGGTTTCCTTAGCACGATTCAATAGCTCATCTGTTTATGCTGGACAGAAGCCGAGATATTAAACACACAAACAAAACAATGAGAAACAAGGACTGATAGTTATACTTTCCAAAGGATTTTACCACTGAGATACAACGCAAAGCAAAAGAAAAAAACTACAGGGGAGCGGGAGAAAAGTAATTTGAATCAAACTCTGAAATTGCCTTCAACCTGTATAAACCACTCCAGTTTCATTGTCTCTAGGAGGATAATTATATAGGTCTATATTTCTTTAATCCCTGAACAGTCAAGTGGAATTTTAACCTTTGACTTCATTCATCCTTGTGTTGCCCCTCAGATACCTATTCAATAAACCTTCTCAGGATTAAAAGATGTATGTGGGTGGGGTGTGCCAGTGGTAAAGCTGTACATCCTTTGCCGTGTGATGACAACACCTTAGAGCTCATTAAAAGATGTTGCATATTTTTAGATGTATTTCTAAAAATATGGAAAGTCTAGGTAGGGAGAGTTATGGGAATCGCATCTCTTCTGAATTATGGGAATCGCATCTCTTCTGAATTATGGGAATCGCATCTCTTCTGAATTATGGGAATCGCATCTCTTCTGAATTATGGGAATCGCATCTCTTATGAATTATGGGAATCGCATCTCTTATGAATTATGGGAATCGCATCTCTTATGAACTGTAAATTCGAAATTGTCACTGTTTAGTTGATATTGAAGGGTGAAGAAGAGAACATGAAACAAGGAGAACAGGGGAAATTTGGCCTAGACCAATCAACCAGTCAGAATAGAGCTAAAAGGGACCTTGGAGGTCTTCTAGTCCAGCCCCCTGCTCAAGCAGGAGACCTTCTACTATTTCAGACAAGTGGCTGTCCAATCTCTTCTGAAAAACCTCCAGTGATGAAGCACCCACAACTTATTGATTGATTGATTGATTTGTCAAAGATGTACAAGTTAACAAGTATAGGTATGAACATAAATATGAACAAAGGAAGTAAATACAGATAAATGGGGACAGTAAGGCAGGGACAATAGGCATGCTGGTGCACTTATGCCCACCCCTTTAAGGACCTCTTAGGAATGAGGTGAAGTCCATGGTAGACCTCAATTTACAACCAATCGTTCAGTAACCATTCGAAGTTGCCATGGCACTCGACTGGTGGTTATGGCCAGTCTTTGGAATCCCCTTCTCTACCAACACCTCTTGCACACCTTCGCTTTATGACCGCATCCCTTAACCACAGAAATTCTGGTCTCCGCTGCTGTTGTAAGTTGAGGATGACCTGTCTATTATGGCACATGGCATTTATTTTTCCCTGAATTTTTGAGAAGGAAAAAAACCTCCATAGAAATGCAACTAGCTTCACAAATGACTTCTTCCCCCTTTCTGAAAAATCCCACCGAATATTTTCCTGTGCAGGAATTCAAAACCTTCACCCCCTTTTTCCTCTTAGGTGAAGCCTGGTGGCCATATAGGTGCATGTGAACTTTTAAAGAAATGCTGCTATTTGTGTGTGTGTGTGTGTGTGTGTGTTTGCCTTCATCATAGTCCCAGTGCCCAATATTTTGCACTGGGCAAAACTCTAAGGCAGTTGCGGAAGCTGGCTTCACATATTAAGAGGGAGCTAAATGAGTACTTTCTGTCCTGCCATAGTCAGAGCTATGGATCCAAAAGTAGGCAGGCTCATCCTCTTCCTTAGATGAAAGCATTTGGGGAATTCATCTCAAGACAGACGGCTGTCTTTTGAGTCATCTCCTTTCAAACCCCCTTCACTCATTTCCTTATCATCCAAGCCAATTTTACGGATGCACTTTGTTGGTTTTGAAAATGTCACACTGGATTTTTTTTTTTAAAGGAGGGACATTTGCCATTATAACCACCAATAATACCATTGCTAAAAATGGAATTTTCAGTGTGTACTGGCAAAGGGAGGGCCTTATGGTTTCCTTTACTAAAATTAAAGTTCCTTATGTAAGTATTGATGCTATATTCATCCTCTACCACCATTAACCTGCGATTTTGAGTAGCTGCTATATAGCCTAGGCAGGAAGGGGGAAAAACATGTTGTCAAATGCATCTAAATCTGATTCAAAAGGGCCAGGTGTTCAACTTAAGAGCAGCAGGGGATGTATTTTGGGTTGTATTGTTGGTTTTTTAAGACTTCAAAATCAACCCAATTATTATCATAATGGATAAAAAAAACAATTTGTGAGAAAAACTTTTAGTGAGGGAGCAAAGTACTAAAAAAAAGGAGGATAATCCTCTAAATGTAGCATAAGCCACAGATGGCTAGGAAGGTTAAGTGGGGTTCAATACCACAGCACTGCCATATTTTTAATACTTGGGAAATGGAGGTATTGTTTCTCATAGAATTTCCAAGAATCTTTCATCTTTTCCCATTTAGAGAATGTATAAAAGGAACAGATGGCATGCAAGATTAATGTGGCATGCATGATATGTTCATTGATAGCCTTAAAGCTCAGACAGGGCCAGTAAAAGTTATGGAGACCAGGGCAAATTACGTTCTCCCTTCCATTTGTGCAATGAAGGAGCAGGAAGATGGTGCCCATCTCATTCACTAGCACACCTGCCTGGCCTCCAACATTATAAAGCATTTAGTGCACTGACAATATATCTGGAATAGGGATTTCAGATTACAGTTGAAGGGACCTCTAGTGCAAGTGCTAGTGCTCAAGCAGGAGACCTTCAACCATTCTGGACAAATGACAGACCTAGGACAAATCAAGGAATCAGCTCCCAGCCTTCCATCCTTCTGAGGTGGGTAAAAGGAGGACCCAAATTGTTGGGGGCAATATGCTGACTCTGTAAACAGCTTAGAGTGGGCTGTAAAGCACTATAAAGCAGTATATAAATCTAAGTGTTAAGTTTGCATGAAGAGTCAGACGCGAGGAATTCCAGCAAAAGACTTTATTAATGACAACAGCTCGAATGGACCCGTCCAGGTAAGGCTACTGCTGTTTATAGCCGGCAGCCGTAGCTGCTAGCCAATGGGAGTGCAGGGTTTCTTCCCGCACTATTTAAACCAATACCATTTGACATTTTACAAGACCAATTCAAATAAACCAATAACATTTAAACCTACATACATAACACCCTCCCCACTAGGTTCAGTCCATACCAAACCCCAACCTATCTAATGTATTCCTTTAAATAGGTGGGGCTCTTACGTAATGCTGAGACCTTCGTGGTTCAGAATCTTTATTGTTCTCACCCAGTGAGAGGGAAATGTGTCTGCTGACATTTCCCTGTTAGGACTTCCTGTGAAAGAAGACCCTGTTAGACTGTTAGAATCTGGTCTCTCCTCCCAACCCATCTCCATTCCAATGTCAACACCCAAGTCTGGTAGTGATGTACAATCTTCCACTTCTAAGGATGGATCTAGGCATTGTGACAGGGTTCGGGATGGTTCCTGTCGTAATGACTCTACTTCTAAGGATGGATCTTGGCATTGTGACAGGGTTCGATGGTTCCTGTCGCAATGGCTCGCTTACACAAAGGGTTGATTCCTGTTTACTGATATTCCTCCTGTTCCTCCCCTTCCCCTAGAAGAGACATCAGGTGAGGACCTAGAGAGAGACAGGGCGATGTTCCTGAGTGAACCGGGATCTAAGTTGGTCAATGTGCCTGCTCCAGAGGAGGCCATCCTCTGTTTGAACCCTGTAAGAAAGAGGGCCAGTGATGTGAGTTATTTCAGCAGGAATCCACAAAGGTTCACCTGTAAGGTTCCTAGCATAGACAGAATCTCCCACACTAAAAGAACGAACTTTGGAAGTGGAATCCAGTGGTGTATTGGGTGCATAAGTGGGATGAAGTCGGTCAAGGGAAGACCTAAGTTTCCTGCCCATTAACAACTCTGCTGGGGACAAGTTAGTTGATGGGCTAGGAGTGATGTGCTGAACACTAAGAAGCTTTTCAAGCTTCTCAGTGATGTCCCCAGGACCCAGCTGCTGAAGCTTTTCTTTGGTAAAGCGCATACGTTCAGCCCGCTGGCGAAGGGTGCCAGGGCTGGGCATGTCTGATGCCCTGTTGAGCTAGAAAGGATTCAAAAATGTTAGACGTGAATTGAGGGCCATTGTCAGAGACAAGGACATCTGGTAACCCATGGGTTACAAAGAGCTTTTGAGCTGCTTGATAACAGCCTCAGTAGTAGTAAGTCATGAGAATAACCTCTAGCCATTTGGAGTATGCATCTACAATTACTAGAAACGTGTGCCCTCTTGTAGGGCCTGCAAAATCAATGTGGATTCTAGACCATGGGCCCCTAGGACATTCCCATTCCTGTGGGGCGTGGGTGGGCAGGCCTGACTACCTGGCAATTGGGACAAGAGGCAACCCAGTTTTCAACCATTTTGTCAATACCTGGCCACCATACATAACTCCTGGCCAAACCTTTCATCCTTACAATCCCAGGATGACCCTCATGTAACATTTCCAAAACCTCCCTTTGCAGTTTGCAGGAATAACCACCCTATTACCCCACAAAATACATCCTCTTAATACAGGGTAATTGTTTTGGATTTGAAAGGTTGACATGATAGATGAAGAGTTTTTAGTCCTACAGGAACAGTGAAAGTCATCTAAATTGGAATCTACACATGGACTGGAAGTTACAACGCACACCAGAAAATTTCTCAACACAGTCCTCCTCCTTTCTATTCTCTTTTATCTCAGCATTCCAATTTTGCTACCTTAATATTTTAATAGCAAGAATTATATCAGCAATTATTACAGAAAAGTTAAGTTGTCTGCATGATAGTTTTGGAAGTTTATATCTTTACTGTGAAGTTTATATTCTGTCTTGATTCAACCAACTTATTCAAGGATTCTATGCTGGATAATTTGGAGGTGTTCTTTTCTCATTCTTGCTTTCTCTCCCTAAAAGAGGTTCAGGGGGAGGAATATAACCACAAAACTATTGTGCTAAAACCCTGAAGGTTTCCAAATGAAACATGCCAGTCTTTGAAGGTCTATCGTTCTTACTATTTCATTTAATTCAAACAAAAGGTGAAACATTTTGACCTATCGGTTAATCCTATTTCCAATCAAATCTTGAATCAAACCTTGAATTTAGCCATGCCTTCCTTGGCTCATGAATCTCCAGTATGAATCAAATCCAGGCTAAAAGTTAGTCTACCCTTGGCAAAAACACATTTCCCCTAAGTAAATGGAAGATTTCAACTACTAATATGAAGAAGCAAGACTTTATCAGAATATGCTTGACATTTGTGTTAAGTTTGCATGAAGAGTCAGACGCGAAGAGCTTCAGTGAAGAGTTTAATAGTGACTACAGCTCGAATGGACCCATCTTGGCTGGGCTACGGCTGCTACTTATAGCCAGCAGCCGCAGTTGCCAGCCAATCAGAGTGCAGGGTTTTCCCGCACTTTTCAAACCAATCATATTTGACATTTTATAAGAACAATTCAAACTAAACCAATGACATTCAAACCTACATACATAACACCCCTCCCCACTAGGTTCAGTCCATACCAAACCCCAACCTATCTAATGTATTCTTTTAAATAGGTGGGGCTCTTACGTGTACGTTGAGACCTTCGTGGTTCAGAAGTTTTAACATTCTCACCCAGTGAGAGAGGAATGCGTCTGCTGACATTTCCCTACTGGGACTTCCTGTGAAAGAAGACCCTGTTTGATTGTTAGAATCTGGTCTCTCCTCCCAACCCATCTCCAGCCCAATGTCAGCACCCAAGTCCGGTAGTGATGTACAATCTTCCACTTCTAAGGATGGATTTTGGCATTGTGACAGGTTTTGGAATGGTTCCTGTCATAATGGCTCGTTACACATGGGATGGATTCTTGCTTGCTGATTATCCTCCTGCTCTTCCCTTCCCCTAGAATTGACATCAGGTGAGGGAACTAGAGAGAACAAGTGCGATGTTCCTGAGAAAACCTGGATCTAAGTTGATCCATGTGCCTGCTCCAGAGGACTCCATCCTCTGTTTGCACCCTGTAAGAACGAGGGCCTGTGATTTGAGTTATCTCAGCAGGAATCCACAAAGGTTCACCCATAAGGTTCTTAGCATAAACAGAATCACCCACACTGAATGTGCAAACTTTGGAAGTGGAATCTAGTGGTGCGTTGGGTGCGTAAGGGGGATGAAGGCGGTCAAGGAAGACCTAAGTTTCCTACCCATCAACAACTCTGCTGGGGATAAGTTATTAGATGGGTTAGAGTGATGTGCTGAACACTAAGAAGTTTTCAACTTTCTCAGTGATGTCCCCAGGACCCAGTTGCTGAAGTTTCTCCTTGGTAAAACGTACCATGCGTTAAGCCCGGCCATTAGCCGAAGGGTGCCCAGGGGCAGTGAGGGCATGTCTGATACCCTGTTGTGCTAAATAGGATTCAAAAGGTTGGATGTAAATTGAGGGCCATTGTCAGAGACAAGAACATCAGGTAACCCGTGGTTTACAAAAAGTTTTTTGATCTGCTTGATGACAGCATCAGTTGTGGTGGATGCCATAGGGATTACCTCTAGCCATTTGGAATATGCATCTACTATAGTAAGAAAGGTGTGCCCTCTGGTAGGGCCTGCAAAATCAATGTGAATCCTAGACCATGGGCCCCTAGGACATTCCCATTCCTGTTTGGAGGCGAGAGGTGGGGCAGGCCTGACTACCTGACAGTTGGGACAAGATGCAACCCAGTTTTCAAACATTTTGTCAATACCTGGCCACCATACATAACTCCTGGCCAATCCCTTCATCCTTACAATACCAGGATGACCCTCATATAACATTTCTAAAACCTCTCTTTGTAATTTTGCAGGAATAACCACCCTGTTACCCCACAAAATACATCCTCTTAATACAGATAATTCAGTTTGCCTGGACTTAAAAGGTTGGGCCAGGTGAGGTAGATCTTGAAGAGGCCAACCTTTCTTAATCCAGCCTATAACAGGAGCCAATAAAGTGTCTTTGGCAGTCTCTCTGGCAATTTCAGCAGCATGCACTGGAAGCTTGGCAACAGTTTCTAGGAAAAAGGTGTGTGTTTCAGGTTCAAAGTCCTCCTTGTGGCAAGGAAGTGGGCAACGACTCAGTGCATCAGCATGTCCAATGTCCTTGCAAGGCTTGTGGATAAGTTTGTATGGGATATATGGGATGTATGGGATATAATATGCCTTCAAGAGGTTCACATAAAAGAGCAGGATAAAAGATATTTAGAGAATAGAAAACTGGGAAAAGCATTCATGGCCTTAGCAGAGGAGAAAAAAAGAGGGGTGGTATTATATGTAAAAGAGGATATTACAGCAAAATTGATATATAATGATGCAGACGGAAGAATATTAATGGTGGAAATGGAGATACATAACAGGAAGACTTTAGTCGTAGGAATTTATGCACCAAATAAAAACCAAAAAGAATTTTATAAAAATCTATATGAAAAACTGATAGAGAATGGTAATCCGAGGATTTGTCTAATGGGGGACTATAATGCAATAACTGATAATAGGCAAGATTACAAATGTGGACACAAACAATACCAAAAGCGAAACACTCTGCCAAAAATATTTTTTGAAATGTCAGAGGAATTAGGATTGGAAGATGTATGGAGAAAAAGAAATCCAGGAGCTACACAGTATACTTTCCACTCCAGCCCACACAAATCATGGTCCAGAATAGATATGATTTGGATAAACAGCGAATTAAATAAGGAAATTCAGGACACAAAAATCTTAACAAATATATGGGCTGACCACAACCCAATGTCTTTAATTTGGAAAGAAGGGGGAAGGAAAGGACAAAGATGGTCATTAAATACACAGATTTTAAAAGAAGAAAAATACCTGCAAAAAATAAGAGAGGAATTAACAAATTTTTATAATTTTAATAAAAAAGAGGATACATCATTACAGAATATGTGGGACACGATAAAAGCCTATATTAGGGGAATATCAATCGCATATTTATTGAATAGAAACAAGGAAAGATGGAAGAAACAAGATGAACTAATAAAAGAAATTGGAAAATTAGAGAATAAACAAAAAAGAAACCCAGATAATGAGCAAATTAGAGATGAATTAACACAAACAAAACATGAACTTAATATACTTGAACAAGAGGAACTCCTTAGAAAGTTACAATACATAAAACAAAACTATTTTGAACACGCAAATAAACCAGGGAGGTGGTTAGCATATAAATTGAGAAAAGAGGAACGGAAAAGAACGATACAATACTTAGAGAATGAAAATGGGGAACCTGAGGTTGATTTGGAAAAAAAGAAAGAAATCGCAAGAAATTATTTTGAGGATTTATATAAACAAGAAAAAGTAGAAGTGACTAAAATAGAACAGTACCTAGGTGAAGGAAATATACAGAAATTTACTGATGAAGAAAGAGAGATATTAAATAAAGAAATAACGATAGATGAACTAAGAAAAGCGATCCAGAAACAAAAAAACAATAAAACACCAGGTCCAGATGGATATCCAAGTGAATTTTATAAAAAGATAGGAGACATATTAAATAATACGCTCCTAGAAATTTGTAACGAGGTATTGGTTAAAGCCAAAATCCCCAACACGTGGAGGGAGGCATACATAACACTTATACCCAAAGAAGAGACAAATACCAATCAAATTAAAAATTATAGACCAATATCGCTTTTAAATACAGACTATAAAATATTTATGACAATTATGGCACAAAGATTAAAAGGAATCATTAGCGGAAAAATCAATACAGATCAAAATGGATTCTTGCCGAGAAGACAAATTAGACATAATATAAGAACAATAATAAACATATTAGAATATTACGAAAACCACCGAGTAATCAAATGGCATTGATTTTCCTAGATGCACAGAAAGCTTTTGACAATCTAAATTGGGATTTCATGAAACTGCAAATTAATAAAATGAACTTTGGACATAATTTTGAAAGAATGATTAACGCAATATATGATACCCAAAAGGCAAATATACTGGTAAATGGAGAAACCACTAAAATGTTCAAAATAGAGAAAGGGGTTAGACAAGGTTGCCCTTTGTCACCATTATTGTTCATCATAGTATTAGAAACATTGTTAACTAGAATCAGGGGAAATGGGAATATAAAAGGAACGAAAATTAAAAACCAAGAATACAAGACACAAGCATTCGCAGATGATATGGTATTTATGATAGAGGAACCATTAGAGACGGGTCCCATATTATTGAACGAGATAAACAAATTTGGGGAATTAGCAGGATTAAAAGTAAATAAGGGGAAAACCAAATTGCTAGTTAAAAATATAATAAATTCTAAACAAAAAAAACTCGAAGAAATTATGGGATTACAAATAGTAAACAAAATAAAATACTTAGGAATTTGGATAAGGGCAAAAACAATAATGTTATGGGAAGATAACTATATAAAAATTTTAGAACAAATTAAAAAGGATTTGGAAGCTTGGAGTAAAATGCAAATATCCCTCTTAGGAAGAATTGCGACAATTAAGATGAATATATTACCCAAAGTTTTGTATCTATTTCAGACAATCCCAATATTAACAAACAAAAAGTTTTTTACAGATTTGGATAGGATGACAATGAAATTTATTTGGATGGGAAAAAGGGCAAGAATAAAGAAAAATATTTACAGGATGATAAAAGCAGAGGTGGATTGGGACTCGGGATTGGCAAAGCTGCGATTCTATGGATAAAGACTAGACACTGACAAAAAACAAAATACACAACGAAACATATAATACGCAATTCATTGATTAAAAACTGGGCAGAAATAAGGAAGAAAAACTATACAAAAATACCGAGGTGGCTCTCAACAATGGAGGCAACTTTTCATCCCAATACATTGGATTTAAATAAAAAACTTAAATACTACCAGATATTGGATACAGAGGGAAAACTAAAAACAAAACAGGAATTGGAAATACAAGGTATACCAATAGATAGTTGGGTTTATTTACAAATTAAAACGAGATACAACAAAGACATAAAGGAATATGGAATAGAAACAAAGAATACAAATTTGGATAAATTACTTTTGGGATCAGAGGAAAAATTAATATCCAAATTATATAAATTACTATTAGAACAAGAAAGAGCAGGACAATTAGTAAAAGGACCAATGCTAGCGTGGGAGAAAAATATAGGATATAAGTTGGATCTGAATGACTGGGAAGATACATGGGAAGAAAATTTATCATACATAAAGTCGGTGGCATACAAAGAAAATCAGTATAAAATGATGTATAGGTGGCATTTGGCCCCAGCTAGACTAGCAAAAATATTTCCACAGGCAAACCCAAACTGTTGGAAATGCCAGAATAAAATTGGCACTTATTACCATGTGTGGTGGACATGCCCCAAAATTAAAAAATATTGGATGGGAATTAAAAATTGGATTGAAGATGTGATGAAGTGTGAGCTGGAGTGGAAACCAGAACTGTTCCTACTTGGAATGATAAAAAAAATCTCCCCCCAGAGGACAAATACCTGATAACACACCTGCTAACAGCAGCTCGAATTGTTCTAGCTCAAAAATGGAAAGAATCTATAGTCCCGTCTATACAAGTAGTAATAAAGAAAATGTATGAATGTGTAGAATTGGAGAGATTAACACTCAAATTAAATGGAAAAGAAGATTCGGATTATTATAAGGCATGGGAAATGTGGTATAACTGGGTAGAACACAAAAACAGAGGGAAAGGGAATGTTGGAAAATAAGGTACCATTCTAGACACAAGAACTTATAGAAAACAGGAGAGAACAGGTTATGTAATAATTTGGAAAATGAGACAAGGAAAAACTCCAAAATAGGCCAAACCAAGAGAACTTCATCTGAAGAAATATTTATGGCTATGTATGACTGTAACATTATATGGGAAAATGCATACTCGATCTGTAACTAAAAAAGAAAGAAAACTTGTGATGTATTTATGTTATGTGTGATTGTAAGTCTGTATGTTGTGTGTTTTTTATAATTGTAAATAAACTTTAAAAAAAAAGTTTGTAAGAATAAGCAGCAAGAAATTCAGTCCAACTCAGCATTCTTGGTGACAGGATAGTAGGTGTAGGTTTATCTCCTGCCACAATGCCTAACAAAGGTTTGTGATCTATAACAATGGTAAATGTTCTCCCATACAAATATTCATGAAATTTCTTGACAGCTGCAACAATTGCCAATGCTTCCTTGTCCAATTGGCTGTAATTCCTCTCTGCTTTGGTCAAGGTGCAAGAGTAAAATGCAATAGGGGCTTCCCTCCTGCTGGGAAGCCTGTGGCTCAAACCCCCCACTCCAAAGGGGATGCATCACAAGTCAGTACAACAGGCAAATTCTCAGAGAACTGTATCAGTACAGCATCAGACGTCATTAGTCTTTTAATACTGTTAAATGCTGATTGTTCCTTCCTCCCCCAGACCCAAACAGACTTCTTGTCCAGTAATCTGTGTAATGGTTCTGCAATGGTTGCCTTCTGAGGTAGGAACATGTGATAAAAGTTAATGAGTCCAAGGAAGGCTTGCAAATCTGTTTTGCATTTAGGTCTAGGGGCTTCTTTGATTGCTTGAACCTTGGCATCTGTAGGGTGGATGCCATGCTTGTCAATCATATAGCCCAGGAACTCAAACCTGTCAGTTTTAAGAGTGCATTTTTCTTCCTTGACTTTTAGCCCGGCTTTCCTGAATCTGGTAAGAACTTCTCTGAGTCTTTCTTGTAACTGAGTGTCATTTTCAGCAGAGATTAACACATCATCAAAGCAAGGCACTACCCCTGGAAGTCCTTGGAGCATCCTTTCCATAAGGCTTTGAAAGATGCCTGGTGCCACGCTTACTCCAAATTGTAACCTTTTACATTTGAAGGCACCTCTATGAGTCACAAGGGTTTGGGCCTCTGCAGTGGCATCATCAACTGTTAGTTGTTGATATGCCTTGGCAAAGACTTACCCCTGCCAAGTGAATGTAGCAGATGATGCACCACTGGAACTGGGTATGCGCTCTACTGCAGCGCATGGTTCAGTGTCCCCTTATAGTCCCCACAGATTCTTACTGACCCATCAGTCTTGACAGGTGTGACTATGGGAGTCTCCCATCTGGAATGGTCAGTGGTCTCTAAAACTCCTTGAGCTATTAGGTTTATCTAATTGTGCATCAATTTTTTCCTTTAAGGCAAATGGGACGCTTCTGGGCTTTAAACGAATTGGGGGCACCTTGGGATCTAGGTTGAAAGTGATAGGGGTCCCCATATACTTGCCCAATCCTTCGCTGAAGACCTCTGGAAACTCAGACTTCAAGGCCTCCTCCCATTCAGTGTTGCTCACGTGATTGATGCCAGTCACCTCAATGCCTAGTGGCTTGAACCACTCAAGTCCCAGCAAGCTTGGGCGGTCCTTGTCCACGATGGTCAGGGGCAAACGTTTGGTGTGGCCTTTGAACTTCACATTGAATTCTCTTGTTCCAACTACTGGAATCTTGTTCCCTTGGTAGTCTTTAAGAGTCAGTGCTTGCTTCTGGAAATGTTTCTTCTGAATGTTGGGAAGTAGCCTGTGAATAGTGTCCCATGACACCATAGATAAATAGGAGCCTGAGTCCACTTCCATTTGGCAAGGCCTTCCTTCAATGAGTACATTCACATGTACTTTTCTACTTCTTAAGGGTGAAGAATGACCAATGGTGACTGTTTGATGAGTTTCATTCTTCCCATTTGCTTCTGAGTTGCGCCCCATTTTCTTACTGAAGTTGTTGGGCTTGAAATCTTTGTCAGGAAACTTTCTTCTGTGTGGTGGAGTTCTGGATGATTTGCAGACTCTTGCTAAGTAACCTCTTTTTTCACAACGAAGGCAGATGGTATCAAGAAACTTGCATTCAGTGTGGGGTGGCCCACCCCCACAACCTCTGCAATAAAAGTCTTGCCTTTTTCTTCCCAGGTCTTTCTTTTTCTTTTCCATTCTGAGTCTATAAATTCCTTCCTCCACCTCACTGTAGTCTGATTCAGAATCTATTTGCTCGCAATGAGTTGTTGTGGACTTTTCCACATCAGAATGGCTTGAGGCCTTGTTAATTTTCTTCATGGCTGCCGCTGAGGACTTAGTGGCTTCTGCTGAGGAGGCCTCTTCTATGGCTTCCTTCAACGTGATCTTAGGTTTTAATAACAATTTGCTCTGAAGCACCTTGTCTTTGAGGCCTAGAACAAATCGATCATGCATGGCCTCCTCCAAGTTGTTAAACTCGCATGCACCCCAATGTCTCTTAAACTTGCCACGAAGTCGTTAATGTTTTCGCTTTCCCCTTGACCCCGACGGTAAAACTCATGTCTCTTAATGAGGCACGATACTTATGGGGCATAATGGGCTCTTAAAAGCTTTTCAAATCAGGCCATTCCATTACCTTCACGTCTGCAGCTCCCGCCAATGCCTTCGCCATCTTGAAGACTGCCGGACCACAGTGTGTAAGAAAGACCACCCTCTTCCGCTACTCGGAGATGTCGGTGAGGTCGTTTCCTTCCAAATACATTTGGAAGCGATCCGCATACGATTCCCAGTCTTCCGCCGCCGGATCGAATGGGGCTGGGGGTGTTCAGCGCAGCCATCTCGCTCTTTTGCTTGTCTTCCGCGTCGTCTTCTCTTCAGGGGAATCCCATCCTCATCGCCAGTGTTAAGTTTGCATGAAGAGTCAGACGTGAAGAGCTTCAGTGAAGAGTTTATTAGTGACTACAGCTCGAATGGACCCATCTTGGCTGGGCTACGGCTGCTACTTATAGCCAGCAGCCGAGTTGCCAATCAGAGTGCAGGGTTTTCCCGCACTTTTCAAACCAATCATATTTGACATTTTACAAGAACAATTCAAACTAAACCAATGACATTCAAACCTACATACATAACAATTTGAACTGGAGCTAAAGAGCTCCTCTGAGAAATAAAACATGGGCTGTTTAGTACCAGCTCCTCCATTTTTTTTAATCATGTGTTCCAAAAGTCATCCAAACACAGTATGACTCTCCATTATAAGCTCAGACATCAGCGAAAGATAGACTGATCAATGGAGTGATGAGTTCACTCTTTTCACTAAGTGTTTCTTCATTAAAGAATCTGCCTGAATTGGGTATGGCCAGTCTAGAGAAAAGAAGAACTAGCAGGGACATGATAGTAGTATTCCAGTATTTGAAGGTTGCCACAAAGAAAAGGGGGCCAACTTATTTTCCAAAGAACCAGAAGGCAAGACAAGAAACAATGGATGGAAACTAATCAAGGAGAGAAGCAACCTGGAATTAAGGAGAAACTTTCTAACAGTGAGCACAATTAACCAGTGGAACAACTTGCCTTCAGAAGCTGTAGGGGCTTCATCACTGGATGTTTTTAAGAAACCTATCTGAAATGGTATAGGCTCTTGAGCGGGGGATTGGACTAGAAGACTTCCAAAGTCCCTTCCAGCTCTAATCTGATTGACTGATCTACAGAGTGAAGTTGCTGAGATGGATAGGAAGGCAGAGTAATTAGACCAGGGAAAGATGAAGGAGCAGTGGCTTCATCTTTAAGAAACACATGTACTTCCTGAATTATGAAATCTTATTTCATGGCTAGCCAGAGATTTATAATGTCTCGGTTTCCATTCAGGAGTTCAAGATGGCATGAATGGCACCCCCTCTTCCAAGTTCTTGCCCAGCATCTTAGATGCTGCACCATATTGGCTCTCATGCCAGTGAGCTGAAATCCAAAAATTCTTAACCAACAACCTTCAGACAAAGTACAACTTTCTGTTTAATTCTTTCCTTATCAGCTATCTAATCCTGAAGTAACATTTTTAGATCTCTTTTCAAAGAGTTAATATATTGCAAATTATTTTTTAAAAAAGTGGTGGGGAGAAATGCCCACTTACTTTCAAATTATAGAGAACTCTATTGTCTCTATGGGCTGTATTTGCACTTTAAAATATTCGCTCCCCCTCAACCCCGCTCCTGGTAACAATGGTGCAGGTGCATTGCCCTTCAGTGTACAATGTATTTATCCTGGAGGCAGGAAGTTCGTTTCACACCTGTTTCTTCTTTCTGTTTGCTCTTGGCCTGGCTAATTTGCTGAATGTCATGATTGGTACAGCTGAGGCTGTCAAAGAGAATTACCACTTTGCAATGTGATGGTCTAATTCTGGCAGTTCAGATCTTACAATGATTTGCTTTTTTGTTCATCCTTTTGGTAAGTTCTTTGTTGTGGGTAAACAATACAGAACATAAACTACAAGTAGTAGCAAAGCAAGTGTGGGGGGGATAAGAACAATCTGCTTTATCAAACAAATGGTGTTTTGCAAAAGATGCTAAAAAAGATAATAGAATCTGATAAGATTGGCTAACAAGATGATTGCTACAGGGGAAATGAAGAAGCAATTTGTCCCTGGAAAATTAAATATAATGTTTATAACATCACTGAAGTTAAGGTTTTTTTTTAAAGGAAAACTTCTGAAGTAAAAAGAAAATTGGAAATCTAAATTCCAGACAAGATACCTGTAACTCCAATTTTTTTCTGCTTCCTGGTTGCAAACAAGTATATAGGCTTTCCAAAACAAAACAAAAAGCTGAAAGCATGAAATTTGCTCAACTAGATATAGATTAATTAAGTGATGAAAAAGTTATCAGGTTATAAATACTTTTGCTTTAATTTAGTATACTTCAAGCCCACCTAAATTAACATATTTCTGTTTAACTATTCATTTAAATGTTGTACATGCAAAGAAGATGCATCAAACTGATTTCAAATTTCAGAACTTTCATTGTGGAAAATGGGTGACAAGTTGATAGTCCTCTCCCCCAATTCTCTTAAAGAACTTGGTTGCCAGATTCTTTTAAACAAGCCCATAATTTGCATAATAATGCTGATTTGGTGAAATTGATTTATTTTGCATTAAAGAGAAGACAATTTGCTGAGACCTTATTTTGAATGGCATCAGATAAAATCATGAATTATAAGTGACGAAAATCCCCCTCAATTTTGATCTCGTCATAAGATATTTGCTATACAAAAATGTTTCAGTATACAAATTAGAAAAGATCAAAGACCACATTGTTAATTTTAAAAGATTTTTTTTGTGAAACATAAGAGATTTATTCACATTAATAGTCTGGAACCAAAATCACCTTTTGTGAAATGAGAGAAAGGCAGTTAAATATTATTGTGTGATGGAAACACAATTAACTGATAGGAAGTTATTAAAGTCATTAAGGATTAAGCTAATTGTTGTGCACTTATCTATTACTGCAGTGAATAACACAATAACTTTTGATTTGTCTAATAGAATGTGGTTATTTTTTTTTAAACATTCAACATCGTTGAGAATGAACAAATATGAATCCAAAAATTTCACTTTTTTCTCCTAATGGAAGGGGGTGGAGTTTTTGACAGTTTTAGCAAATCAAGGTGATAGCATTAAATTTAAATGCCTATTATGCATAATAACAAAGCAGGCAAATCTTCCATTGAATTAAAATGATAACATGGCTTCAAAAAACCCTTGTGAATGATACAGTTTTTTACTCCATCTCAGAAACCAATTTAAGACATATGTCAGCAGGACCTGAACACATATATGTTTCACACCTAGTCGTTTTGAGATTCAAATCTGCAGTCTCTGCATATGAGAAGTGTTATGTATGCAGGATTGAATGTCATTGGTTTAGTTTGAACTGTTCTTGTAAAATGTCAGAAATGATTGGTTTAAAAAGTGCGGGAAAATCCTGCACTCTGGCTGGCAACTGCGGCTGCTGGCTATAAGTAGCAGCCACAGCCCAGCCAAATCGGGTCTGTTATGAGCTGTAGTCACTAATAAACTCTTCACTGAAGCACTCCACGTCTGACTCTTCATGCAAACTTAACAAGAAGGACTTTGAGAGGTGTTTAAAAAGACTATCGATGAAGAGATGGCCACCCACAAAACAAAAGATTGCAGAGAAAATATATATATTCCTTAAGCATGTAGACCTTTAGAATTAAAATAGTTCAGGAAACAGAGCTTAAGTTTAATATTTTAAAAACCAATTGTATAGAGAGGTTGGCTACAATCTAAAGCATGGAAGATTATATCCTAAAGTTT
>CM019148.1:148101011-148133924 GCA_009733165.1 Naja naja
TATATAGCAGCCGCAGCCCAGCCAAATCGGGTCTGTTATGAGCTGTAGTCACTAATAAACTCTTCACTGAAGCACTCCGCGTCTGACTCTTCATGCAAACTTAACACTCACCTATAAGCTGCCATTCTCATTCATTCCTGGACTTGAAGTGGCCCAACCACTTTTTTCCTGTTTCCTCTTGTTTCTGTTTCTCCTTTTAACAGATAATCAGAGTTGGAAGGGACCTTGTAGGTCATCTAGTCCAACCCCCCACCCAAGTGGGAGACCCTACACCATTTCTGACAAATGGCAGTCCAATCTCTTCTTGAAAGTCTCAAGTGATGGCGCTCCCACAACTTCCGAGGGCAGGCTGTTCCATTGGTTGATTGTTCTCACTGTCAGAAAGTTTCTCCTTATTTCCAGGTTAAATCTCTACTTGTTCAGTTTCCATCCATTGTTTCTTGTCTGGCCTACAGGCACATTAGAAAATAGCTTGACCCCTTCCTCCCTGTGGCAGCCCCTCAAATATTGGAAGACCACTATCATGTCTCCCCTGGTCCTTCTCTTTACTAGACTAGCCAAGCCCAGTTCCTGCAACCGTTCATTGTCATTTCTTGTCATTTACCTGAACAATTTCGCACCCAGATTGCATTTATTGTGATGCCATGTGGCATCCATAACATGGACATCTGCTTCTCAGAAGTGGACTATACATCCCTGTGCCTCAAACAGGATCTTCTTAAGCAGAAACGCTTAGTTTAGCACAGAGCAAAAAGTGAGATTTCCCCCAAACCTTTTCCTTTTTCCTTTTTTTTTCTTTTCTTTTGAAACTGTAGGCTGTTCACGTCCCCAGCTGGAACAGGACCCACAAGATGCTGACAGGGAATGAAGGCAAGGCAGAAAGAGTGAGCTAAGTTTTTTCTCCGATCTCTGATTAAAGTTGCAATTTACAGGAAGAAGGATGTTCCAGATAACAAATTGGCACAGAAGGAACATCTGTTCCAAGGGATATCTATCCTTTAGATGAGCAAGGAAAAAGCTAGCTAACAGTGGTCTTATGTTAATTTCTTTTTCTATGCATGTTTTGAAAATTAATCTTTTTCCTATAAGTGATGGCTGTCCCTATCCAGCAGTCCTACCAGGCCAGGAAATCAACTTCACCGAGAGGCTAAAACTACTTTTACTGATACGAACAATAAAAGCAGAACTTAGCAAACTTGGTTGTGTTGCACTTCTCCCTCTCTCTTATATTCCATCGAATCAGGTTGGTGTCTGCCTGAGCTGCTTCCGAATATTATATCATTTCTCAGAACTTATAAAAAGTGTTCAGTCCTTTAGCCAAGGTAATAACTTTTGCATATTTCCATCAAGAACATCTTCCTTAGTTTTCTACACTGTCCAAGATCAGTTTCTGGTGTATTCTATGCAAACTGACAACTTTTTGCATTGGAGTGGCTTTTAAAATAAGAGCCAATCAGCAAAATTTATATATATATATATATATATATATATGAATATATGAAATATATATTTCATATCTTCCACAACTGATTGTTTTACCTGTAACTACTTAAAGGACTTTTTACACTTTTTTCTTTTCTTTTAAAGAATTCTTTACTTTTTTGTGGGCAGGAGGATTTTACTGGCCCTACCCAACATTATCTGGCACTGTCCTTTTGGGGTATACTTCCAAGAGGCAGGATGCAAGCTTGGCACTGATTTTTTTACTGCCTTCTGGGGGCATGTGACCTTTCCTTAAATCTGGGTGATTTCCTTAGGATATCTTGTGAGGTGAGTGAGACCAGCTGGTATTTTTAAATGGTGCAAATGGATCTAAGGATTGCTTTTCCTGGGTCTGCTTTTTCTGGAGAGCTTAAATGACCTCTCTGCTAAAGGGTTTCATTTTATGAGCAAGAGTTGGCTGCTTGATAGTTATCACTGCATTTTAAATATTTTCATTCCTCAAGGTGCCCTGGCACCCTGCCGGATTTGTAACTCCGGCTTGCAGGTATTTTTAATCTAATGATTGGTATTTAGGGCAGCTTTTTGCAAGCAAAGAAGCCTTTTGTATTTTTGTAGAGGTAATCCTTGACTTACAACAGTTCATTTAGTGACCATTCAAAGTTACAATGGCACTGAAAAAAGTGACTTATGACCACTTTTCACACTTATGACCGTTGCAGCATCCCCACTGTCATGAGAGGCCAGGTGAGGAGAAGCACCCCTTGACATGAGTGATGTTGAGTTGGCCATGCCCACCCAGTCACATGACCACCAAGCCCACCCACCAACCAAGCCACGCCCACAGAACCGGTTGTTTAAAAAAATTGAATCCCACCCCTGCATTCATACTACATGCCATGTCACTATAGCATTTATTCAAACGTTACACAGTTCCACCCCCAAGTTCTATCTTTTTCCATCATCATTCTTAACAGCCTACTGTCACCAACCAACAGATTACTAATTTCACACACCAACAGCCTAGATGAGGTCAATTCATACTTTCTGAACAACATTGAAACTCTTTCACTCTTAATTAGCTTTACTAGCTTATTTGTATTCTGTGATTTTTTATTTCTGATGCTGTTTACCGCCCATAATCTATTAGCGGCATAGTGGGTTCAAAGTTCCGTTAAATAGTGCATAAATCTACACTTTCACTTCCCTGCAAGGAGAAATCAAATCTATAGAGCAAACCACCTTCTTTAACATCTCCTTTCTCTTGGTTTCACAGTCAGACCACATATCTATTTTTTCTTTCATTAATTCAGGTTCCTTGCCATTTATTCCTCTTACATTATAAGCGGCTGTCTTCCATATGTTGCGATCATAAGCAGTTAGGCCAATAGACATACCGTAGCTCAGTATCACTTACACTGGCTTGGTTCAGCTGAAGTTTTAACATCACACTTTTAATAAATTTCAAAAAAAAAAAAGAATAGATCAATTCACCAGTCTCAGTTTTACTTTTTGTCATTTGCAACTCCTTGGTAATGATAAGGACAATCCCAACTGATCTTGTCAGATGTTGGACAGAATGCCTCAAGCAGAACCAAAGCCAGTTTTCCAGTGGTGGGATAATTTTTATTTTTACTACCGGTTCTGTGGGCGTGGCTTGGTGGGCGTGGCAGGGTACAAGGATACTGCAAAATTCCCATTCCCTCCCCACCCCACTAACCTCCTTTCCAGCTTCATTCTCCTGTGCAGGGAACCAAAGAAGATCCAGCCGATCAGCTGGGACTCAGGAGGCAGAGAATAGATGGGGGTGGGGCCAATCAGGAGGTGGTATTTGCCGGTTTTCTGAATTACTCAAAATTTCCGCTACTGGTTTTCCAGAACTGGTCAGAACTGTGATGACCTGGGGCGTGACACAAAGGCAACACAGTCACATAAGTAAGAAAAGTCCCTTTAATATCTCCAACTTTGCCCCCAATGTCTAGTTACCTTCGGCTGGAGAAAAAACTCTCCCAAGAACAGTCTTTAAATGAAGGAAATTCAGTCCGAAAACAAAGTACATATAAACTGTAAATAAAAATCCACACCACCCACGCTGCAGCAATTAACTGGACAGGGCAGGGTAAGGAATTGCAGACTTCAAAGGCCAACAAAACACACACAGTTGGGAAGACTCAAGGAACCCAGATAAGTCTCGATCATCCATTGGCCACCTCCAGAATGATGGGTCCCCATTCGGGTCCCAGGTCAGCTGGCCCAGCTAGGTCTTGCAAGCCCTTTCAGAAGGCCAGAAAGGTAGATGTAGAACTGACCTGGGGGGGCGGAGAGGGCAGGATAGTCCAGAGGGCGGGAGCCATGACAGAAAAGACTCTTCTCCTGGGACCGTCAAAATTCCTTGACTTATGGGGTCTGCAGCATGCCTCTTCTACCAGCACCAGTGGGTGAGACGGTTCCTCAGATAACTTAGACCATGCCATGAAAGGCTTTAAAGGTGATAACCAACACATTGGATCGGCGCTGGAAGCAAACTGGCAACCAGTGCAACTCATGGAACAGTGGTGTAACATGAGCCACCCAAGGGACCCCAAGAATTTCCCGTGAAGCTGCGTTTTGTACCAGCTGAAGCTTCCAGACACACTTCAAAGGTAGACCCATATAGAATGCATTGCAATTGTTCAATTGTGAGATGACCAGGGCTTGAGTGCCTGAGTGCCAGCGACTCCCAATCCAGGAAAAGGCTCAACTGCTCTACAAATTAAGGCCAATGCCTTCTACAAATACTTATAATTAGGATAATAAGCTTTGTTGGAGGGAGTTTTGATCTTTTTACAGTTCTGCCCTCTTCCCAGTTAAAATGACTCTTCCTTTGGGCCTGTTTTCCACTTTAAAACATCCACATGGGGCAAAAAGATTCTATAATGAGATGGTTTTCAATAAAACAACATCATCATTAGAACTACCAAACTAGACAGCAGGAGATGGCAAGAGAGGGATATAGAAAACTCTACCTCTTTGCTGCCATTTGTCTGAATTTTGCAGCCCTTATATAAGGGAGCCTTAAACTTACACCCTGACAAAATATATGCAATACATCATGTGGGAATAAGGGGCCGGAAAAATATGACAGACACTTCAGATTGAGCAGTACAAAAATATTTCACAGCAGCTCTTGTACTTGCCGTCACATATTCCATGATCCCCCCCTCCCCAGGCAATCTCACTCCCCACTCTCAAAATCAAATTTCACTGAAATACTTAATGTGGTACAGAGATATCTTAAGACAAGGGGTGTGCCTTCATAATGTTTTATATTTTAAAAATGTAGACCATGCATTTTTATTAATTGCAGGCACCTTCTGCATTCTATTTTGCTAGAAAGCAGCAGTTTCTTGGTTTCTTACAAAATCAGTCCAAGGCAAGTTGTTGAAGCTTTGACATCCTTTTACAAACTGGTTCATTCCACCCACACATACAGCACTTTGGATCCCGCCCACACATCTGTGTGACATGCAACAACACTGACATATCGTCATCTGTGCCCTTCTCATTTACCTTAGCTAAAATTCTGCAAGTTTCTCACACGTCTTTCATACCTTGGTGCAAGCAGATTCATTCGGAAGCTCATAAGGCATGACATACTCCTTTCTTTCCCCGTTGTTGTGATAAAAATCATAAAATGCATAGCATGTATCTATGATAATTACACTTAAAAATATGACTGTTTGTGAACTTCACAGATAGAAAGTTGAAATATGTTTTATTTATTAGAAGAAAAATGAATGTATTTGTCTTCGCTTTTGCTCCTCACGTTGCATGTTTTGTAGCTGGATCCTCAGCAAGAATGATTGGAATGTTTTCAAGACCGCTTTTGAAATTCTTTATAAAGGTTTTTCACAGTATGTGAAGTCAAAAATGGGGATTGCTCCACTCTCGGGTCTAGCACCCTTTAAAACATCCACACACTCTTCTGCTTACAATAAGGCAGGTTCCCAAAACTTCAAATAATACATATCTCTGGAATGGAGGTCTTTAGCTTAGGGACATGATAGTAAAATCAGGAGCGGAGAATCCAGTTCCTACTAGCAATTCTAGGAAAGAACTCAGCATCAAAAATGAAGGAGAAGGGGCTTCGTATCTCATGTTCCTGTGTCAGCCACACTTAAAATTCATAACCCTTTCCCCAGAACTGATCCCAAAACAAAAGCAAAATGTCCACAGCTCAGTTTATCTTCCCCTCACCCGAAGAAGTAACCCATCAAGAATATAAGCAAAGAATTCAGCACTGCCTACCTGCTAGATTTTGCCTTCAATAGTGCTAAAGCAGTCTTCTTAAAACTTCAGCAACTTTAAAATGTGTGGACTTCAGCACATTGGCTGGAGAATTCATTGTGAAGTTACTGAGGTAGAGAAACAGCAAGCTAAACTAAGGGACAATAATCTCTCCATATCTGTCCACCATTGTATCCTAGTGTAAAGATCACCAAAGATCTGCACCTTTGTTCGACTCAATTTCCAAACATACCAACTTCTCCATGGGCAGTTAGACACAGAGGAATGTTGAAGAGAGACATTCTATCTTTACTTTATGCCTCCCTCACCATTTTTTTTCTTCGTTCCTTTCTTTAGACACTGCCACATTCAGCTTTCATGGCATGGAAGGATCCTTTCATCAGCTTCCTGAAAGCTCGTTGATCACATCTGATACTTTGTCCTCCCCTTAAATAAATCCATTTGGATTCAGAAAATCTCCCATGGCCCAAAGCTGATACTGAAGGCTTAACAAGAAAGGGGTCAATTGTCCTAGTTCTAAGAATCACTAGGAGTTAGCTGGCATATATGTTTAATAATAAAATAAGAATGAATAAATATATTGCTGAGGATTGTAGAAGGAAAGGATTAACTAAAGGAATTTTGCTACCAACACCATACAGTGGCATGCAATAATCTTTTTACTCAACATTTACCCACGTTTTTGCTTATTCATCCAGAAATAATACTAAATATACAACTATTTCCTCAGATATAAAAGTATACGTGAAAAATTTAGTCTCAAGTAATTTTAATCAGGCAGTTCTTGTGACTTTGGAAAAAATTGTATTTTCTTTTAGTGACCAGAGATTCTAAAAACTGGTGATATTATCCCCTGTATCAACACCGATACTTCAACACCCAGAATAACAATCCAGAATATCTAACTAAATAGATCTATTCATAATGGAGGATCTGGTGCCAAGCAAAAGTATTTTACCTCAGCTTTTCACATACATCTAGTTTGACCAAGAAAAACTCCGTAACACGAATATGTTTTTTTTAATTATTCCTTTCTTTCAAAAAGCTCAGGGTCACACAAGCTCTCTTCCTCCCCATTTACTCTTGTATAAATTGGACAGGAAATAGAAGATCAATTTTCAAGGATGCTACACCACAGTTGAGGAGGGTCCCCCATAGGTTAGGCAAGCCAGTGCAGTCGCCATTTTAGTGAAGCTGTCCAAAGGGCTGGTCTGTTGCAACACAAATAAAGCACCTGTTCCACTACTGGTTCAGTGATCGCGCACATGCGCCTAACGTGTGCACACAGCTTTCCACACACCAGCTGAGGCCCAACACCAATCAGCTGAGAGGATAAAGAAGAGAAAAGTGCAGGGGTGGATGGGAGTGCTGATCCTGTGCTTGTCTCTTCTTTCTCCTCTCAGCTGATCATCAGAGGCTTTTTGTACTATGGGTTCAGCCGAACAGGTAGCAAGTTTTGTTACCAGTTTGGGTGAGCCAGGACGAACCGGTAGCATACCACCACTGAAATAAAGGCCTTAATTATTGATTAATGCATTATATCAGTGGTTATATCATTTTCTTCACCACAGACCTCCTTTAAATAATTTTTGTGGCCATGCACCATGGCCATAGATCACCAAGACTTAACCCAAGACTTAAATCATAAGATTTCTTCAAGCCGTTGTGGACCACCTGTGATGACATTGTGCTCCCCCCCCCCAGCAGTCTGCTGACTAGAGATTGGGAACCATTGCATTATTTCCAGGGGTGGGATTCTACCAGTTTGCACCTATTCGCTAGAACCGGTTGTTAACATTCTAAGCAGTTCTGAGAACTGGTTGTTAGAAGAAATTACTGGCCTAATCCTGTAAGGAAGGCAGGAAGGAAACATTCTGGTGTTGCTTACAGAAACTGCCTCTCCATTAACCCTTATTACATTCTTGGCAGGACTAGACTTCCTGTCTCAGGAACGTTCTCTGGAGTTTTTCCCTCCTTTGCTGGTACTTTGCTTGTGTGGAGTGACCATTCAAAGTTACAATGACACTGAAAAAAGTGACTTATGACCATTTTTCACACTTATGACTGTTGCAGCATCCCCACAGTCATGAGAGGCCAGGCGAGGAGATGAGTGCCTCGATGTGAGTGATATTGAGTTGGCCACACCCAGCCAATAACATGACCACCAAGCCACGTCCACCCAGTCACATGACCACCAAGCCACGCCCACCAAATAAGCCATGCCTACAGAACCGGTTGTTAAAAAATTTGAATCCCACTCCTGATTATATCATATGCTTTCAGAGACTGTTGTAGCTTCTGTGTGAGATCCAGTTTTGATTGTTGGCAGAGGGGAGAGGAAGGTTAGAAACAGAGAGGTTAGAATGAAAGAATATCTGGTTCAGGAATAAATAATACATACAGATACAACCATTTCTAGAATAATTATTGGACTGGACAAAGGTACATTTTGCACTGGTGCCTTGTCTATATTTCAATCCTCCCCACAACCAATTTTGGGGAAAGGAATCTTTGCATCCAGGTTTATTCCCTGCAGATAAGCTGCACCATTTATAATTTTGGTTTATTTTTCAGTTGCAGCTATGTTTTAGCATTTCATGTGTTATCATAATGAGCATCTTGATGACATCCTGTTCAGGAAATATGTAAATATAACAGAGGATATGTTGCATACAATAATGTTCTGCTTGGCTTTAATGAGCTTCTGCTGGAATGAAATATGTTGTTTAAATATAGCTGCTGGGTTACTTTCTTGAAAATAGAACATTATGGAAAACCTTGTTGTGAAGGGGTCCACTATTCTTGTAAAGGGTTTTTTTTGTTGGTGTGGTTGTTGTTTCATTTAGTTTAATTTAGAATGTCCAGATTTTGTTTAACATTGCAAAGTTAATTTCTGCCTAATTATGAGCTTTGGATAGTAAAGATCTTGACAACAGAATGACAGTGATTGGCCACTACTACCTTTTGGGAGATAACAGATAATCAGAGTTGGAAGGGACCTTGTAGGTCATCTAGTCCAACCCCCCACCCAAGTGGGAGACCCTACACCATTTCTGACAAATGGCAGTCCAATCTCTTCTTGAAAGTCTCAAGTGATGACGCTCCCACAACTTCCAAGGGCAAACTGTTCCATTGGTTGATTGTTCTCACTGTCAGAAAGTTTCTCCTTATTTCCAGGTTAAATCTCTCCTTGTTCAGTTTCCATCCATTATTCCTTGTCTGGCCTACAGGCGCTTTAGAAAATAGCTTGACCCCCTCCTCTCTCCTCTCAACAAGGCATAGCAATTAAAATTAATGGTATAATACTAGGACAAAAACATGATCAGGCTTCAGACAAAAGTGAGAGAATTTGGGATCTTTCTTCCTTTGTATGAAGATGAAAAGTCAAGATGGAAATTTAGGGGACAGAAGATGGGTATTGTCGAATTTCCAGATTTACCAAGTTAGAGGTTCCTTAACCATGAGACTACGCTGAATATAAAAGTCATAATAAATTTAACTTTTTAATTATATTCAGTGTAGGGAGGAAATAAGATCTCTCTTCTGAAAGATTCCATTATGAGAATCACCCCCTGCAAAAGAAAGAATACAAAATCTTAATATTTCCTTGCCAGTTGAATGAGTAATGCTGGGCATCCCCACTTTTTAGTACTTATTGTTTACGAAGCGAAGACTGTTCTGTGCCAGTGTTCAGTTTTAGTTAGGCATGTGATTGAAATCTGCAAACATTCACAGAATCTGGCTTGAATGTTATCTTCCCAATAAATCCTAAACTTGTTTTGCTGAACGTTCAAACATCTATTACGTTGGCAATCGGTCTGTCTAACGTTCTGCCTGCTTTTAGTTTTATCTTGAGGACATCAACACTAGAAAGGTGTGTCAGATTTGGCCAAAGCCCAGGTTTTCAGTTGGATTAGGCAGTTCAGAACACTTTTTTTCATTCCTTCATCCTTTTACTCCATCCTTTTACTAAACATAGCATGCTTGAAGTTTTTTAAAATCACACTGTGATCTTAGCAGTATTCTGCAATACAGCCGTGAGCTAAGAATGCCGAATATCAGAAACTGAACAACGCAGTAGAAGAATGTGAGAAATAAATTGTGGATGCTTTATCAGTGGAGGTTTTTAAGAAGACATTATCTGAAATGGTATAGGTTCTCTTCTGCTTGGGCAGGGGGCTGGACTAGGAGGTCCCTTCCAGCTCTACTCTACTCTACTCTACTCTACTCTACTCTACTCTACTCTGTTCTATCATTCTAATAATTAGAAATTATTTAATTTTCTGAGGAGGTGAGAATGTTTTCTGACATTTGTATTCAGTATAGCTGCATAGCCAGAAATATAACAGACTCTATTTCATAAAAGTGTATGTAATGTACTTTTTCATCAGACCTACTCAAATTGAGACCCACAGATTCAACACAGCCCCTCTGGTTCATGGCTAACATTTAATCTGATGGGTACCAACATTTTGTGCACAAATAGTGTCTTTACATGGTTTGGTCTCCAGGTGACAGTAGACTTAATTGATCTGGTGGAATCAGGAGTTTCCTCTACAACACCAGTCCCCAACCTTTTGGGCACCAGGGACCAGTTCCTTGGAAAGAGGGTTTTTTGCAGACTTGGAGGGGGCATGGTTTCACATGCTGTCTACATCCCATTGCCTACATTCGCTTGTTTGCAAGTCCCAGTTTCTGGCATGTGGTAGCCCGGTGCTTGTCCATAGACCATGGGTTGGGGACCCCTGCTCTGCAATAATAGAGCTGTGCTTCTCAACCTTAATAACGTTAAGATGTGTGGGCTTCAAGTTCCAGAGTTCCCAACCAGCATGGACAGTTTTCTGGGTGTTAGTTGGCTGAGGTATTCTGGGACTTGAAATCTGCACATCTTAAAGTTGCCAGGGTTGAGAAACACTGATATAGAGATCAGGGGTGGGATTCTACCTGGTCGGACCGGTTCTATAGACTGGTTCTATAGAACCAGTTGTTATGATTCTGTGCAGTTCGGAGAACCGGCAAATTGCACCACTGGCTGGCCACTCCCCTCCCCTCCTCCTCACTCCTTACCTGGCATGCACACCATCAAACTTGCCTGCATTTGGTAAGTTGCTATTTTTACTTTTTCTCCCCCAACCATCAGCTGTTCTGCTGTGCCGGGAGATTTAGATTAGCTAGAAAGCAGGAAATCATTGGATTTCTTGCTTTCTAACTAATCTAAAAACAGAGCTGAACCTTCCTTAGGACTGAAGCTTCTATTTTTCAGTGCAGACTCAGGTAGCAGATTGCAGAAAGATAGATCTCAGAGTGAATCTGTGATTCTGCAAGCAACTCAATCTGCCTGCCTGCTTTGCCTGTTTTGGGGTAAAAGTTGCTCTTTTTTTAAATAAAAAATTCAATATTTACACAAATACTTATAATATTTACATACAAGCCACGCCTGGCCAGTCACATGACCACCAAGCCACGCCCAGCCAGCAAGCCATGCCAGCCAGTCACATGACCACCAAGCCACACCCATAAATTAGGCCACACCCACAGAACCGGTTGTTAAGAAATTTGAACCCCACTCCTGATAGAGACTATGTATTTGGTACTTAATTTACAAAAAGAAAAAAAGATAGGTTTATGACATTTGTTTTCTTTAAGTCTTCTACTGTCAATCACCCTCAAACCTTCTAGCGCATCTTATTTTTATGAATGCTCAACTTGCAAACAGCATTCTAACTTCCTCCTTCTTCTCTATGTTAAGAGCCAGAAAAAGAAAGGTGAGATTTTGAAAGGAAAAACTACAACATCAAATGAGGATGTTGCTGTGCAAAATATATTATCCTTTCCCCCCAGAAAAAAAAGATTTAAGTCCTAATAATAGTTTACACTGGAGCTTTTTTAGTCCCTGTCCATTGGCATGCAACCAATGCATCCAGTGGCTTGGAATTTTGCATTGTCACAGATAGAGAAACACAGTGGTGTATTTCCAATTGTTCTTGCCTGGAGAGGCCCCATAAAAAACAGGATTAAAACTGTGGCTTTATCTCTCTGAGGCCTGAACTAATTTGAAGAGTTGTAAAAAGGAAAAGCAAGAAGGCAGTAAGGAATGGTTGGGGATCTAAACAGGAAGTTTATGAAGCGATGGCGATATTGGAAGGAGCAGTTAACTACAATTGACAGCTACCATATACAATATATACATCCTGCCAAGGGATGAAAAAAAAAAGTTTGAGCAACTATAATCAATCCATCTTTTGCACCCTTCATGTTACATACGTATAAATGAAAGTTTACACTAAGAGAAACTCCCAGAAAAGCTACGGTGAAGAAATAATGCACCCATGATTTGTACCAAATTAAAAAGCATTTTTCCCTTTTAGTGCCAGAAACATGATGAAAATTCCCACTGTCAGTTTTCAAAACTAGGATGGAATGGACTGAAATATGAGAACCTTTACATACAAACACACACCGGACAGGCTTTGGTCTGGGATAAGCATCCAATATTTTCGTTGTATTATTATGCGGGATTGATTATTTATTTGATTGATAGATATGGCTGTACAATTTGCAAAGCAATACTAGGCCATTTACGATGTGTAGAGGCATGCGAAAACAAGAAATCAAAAATAAAACACAGTGAAGCCCTGGAAACAGAAAAATAAAATTCAGAATGATAGAATAACCAAGGGCAACCAGCATCTAGTTTATTCAGAACCTTTCATTCTGAATTCTCTCTCCCCCTCACACTCCCTCCCTCCCTCCCTCCCCTCTTTTTGTGTGTGTCTGTCTTCTGTCTGTCTGTTTGTGTCTCTCTGTGTGTAAGAACCAAGTTCTCAGAACCTTCTGGAAGCCCAGTAGATTTGGAGCCTGAACTTCAGGAGAAATGTTTTTTACAAGGCAAGCATGACATAGAGAAGGCTTACCTCTTGGGTCCCACCTGGTGGCAGTGGTTCATAGATGGGAGCCAAACAATGTCCATCCTGCCAGATCTCAGGAGCCAGATAGGTATGTGTTGCCCACAAACAGGCTCCTCTGCAACCTAATTGGTTTGCAGATGTCCAACTCTGACAATTTTAAGTCAAAACAGTTTCTCCACACATTCTTAATTCCTGCTTTAAAAACCAAGCTGGAAGTACTCGTGACATTAGTCAATAATAATGCCTGTATATATTTAGTGGACTTGCCTAACTGTGCACATCTGATGAAAATCCAGCAATTGCTCCACTTTCGTTTATATGCGGTGATTACCATGCTAATTTCCCAGAATTTAATAATCCGGGCGTCTTAAGGATTGCTCTATGAGAAATTACAGGGGTGATTTTCTTATGTAAATTAAAGAGCTCTTCAGCCACCATGGGTTGAATGTTGTTGCGAGCATTCCCACAACCACATTCTAGTTACCTTCCATGGCAGCAGGTAAGCTTGAGTTTGAATCTGGGTGTCTCTTTTCTTAAAGGCTTTGGAAGAGCTCATTTAATGAACATTATATGCAAAATGTCATGCATGTCACACATAAAAATGTATCTTCCGAACTATGAGAATAGTTCTATTCTTGCTGATCAGACTGCACCTGATAGAGAAACACAGTGCTGTCATTCCAATTGTTCTGAGGACCATGCTCAGTTCTGGGTACTGCATCTTTAAGAAGGACATTGATAGATGGAAGCTCATTCAGATAAAACTGCTTAGGGTATCAAGAAGGTTAGAAAGTTATTTTTATAAGAAGCCATTGAAAGAGCTGGATATAATTAGCCTGGAAAGGAGACAGACTCAGGAGAGGTATTCCTGATCCATGAATCCAAGGAGAAATTCTTAGAGTATGACTCTCTAATGCCAAATTAGAGTGGCCTGAGGCTCTTAGGTGATATCAGCCCTTCAAAGTAGTCCAAACAAGCAGGGGTGGGATGCTACCAGTTCTGCCCAGTTCTAAAGAACCGGTAGCTCTGAAGAGTAGCAGACACCAAACTGGTTCTGTGTTTGCTGCTGTTTGGCCCACCTGCCCACCTGGGCTCTTACCTGTCCTTTATTTCCTGCTTTTTCAACCTCAGCTGTTTTGTGCGGCACAGCTGAGGTTGAAAAAGCAGTAAAAAAGTAGCTTTTCAAATGCTGCATATCCACACACAGCACTTTTCAGCTGTCCGGGCAGCACAGGTTAAGGTTTAATTCACACATGCACAGCATGCGTCAGGTGCATGTGCACGCGAAGCAAAACGTAATCACCGAACCGGTAGTAACATCGGTTGAATCCCACCCCTACAAACAAGAGCGGTGTGGTGGCCTAATGGTGAAGATGATTGCCTCCCACTCAGAAGATTAAGAGGTTCGGTCCTAGGTAGTGGCCGATGTTTCTCCTAGGGTGCAAAGAAAGCAATATTTGCTGCAAACTGTGTGGCATTAGGAAGGGCATCCGGCCAATAAATGCTCAGCTCCATCCAGTCATCCTGATTCTACCACAAATTAAGGGATTATAGGGTCATAAAAGTGAGTTTTAAGGTAGTCCATACAAGAAGTGCAAGACATGAATGCTAACATTACCTTTATTCGGTTACAGGTTACAGTTTGTTTATGTATTTATTTAGCATATGGCCATATACTAAATTTAGTGTACAGCTGTACACTAAATAAGGTTACAGTAACAAGACTCTTACAAGACTGAAAACACTCTTCCCTCCCTTACTTTTACTTTCCAGAAAACTTCTGAAAGACTTCCCATGCCCTTTCTCCTTCTGTGGACTGAGATACTTTGCATAATGGTTGTTTAGGCTGCAGCTTTTTTCTCCAGTCTTCCAAGGTCATTCTCATAGTCCATTACACATATGATTTTAGTGAATGTGTTTACTTTGAGGAAGAGCCTCCAAGATTAACCCCATTACCTAAACTTCCAGAAGCAATAAAAGACCAAACTGTTCTGCAGGTCTTATGGCACTTGAGATGTTGTTATGAGGAGATTGATTATTTTTTCTGTTTAATTTCAGAATTATTTATAGAGTTTTGTTTTGAGGTTTTTTCCTTTGCTGTGGATGTTTTATTGAATTGTCACCATGCCTACTTGTAAAACTGCTTAAGCCCTGCTAATTGCAGGGGGCATAACTCATTAATTGCATTTATTTATTGGATTTTTACCTCCTACAAAGATTCCCAAGGTTTATAAAACATGACAATACAATAAAACATCCATTGTATAAATTAAACAAAGATATGTTTTTAAAAGTCTAACCAACTCATCAATAATAAAAGCCCACTAATAACCAATGGAGTTCAGGATGTTTTCTGAGACAGCTTAGTTTTAATACTTTATGGAAAGCCAACTTGGAACTGCCCTTGGAAGTTAGTGTGGGGCTCAGAGCATTCAATGCATACCATGCTCATGGCACCCACCAACTGCTGGACCATTGCATTCTGCACCTGCTGGAGCTTCTTGATGGTCTTCAAAGGCAGCTCCAATTGTATGGATTGCAGTAGTCCATATTACTGTCTCTACTTACCCATGAATAAGTAATAAGCACCCATGAAGTCATGGATGTCTTCTTCCATAGGCAGTGCCAAGCTATCAGACAATACTGGATTTACTAAAGAATCTCAGTAAAGAAACAATAAGTCCTTACTAGAACATAGGATTATGGGGCTGGAAGGGACCTCAAAGGTCTTCTGTTCCAACCTCCTGCTCTTATGCCATTCTGGTCAAATAGTTGTCCAGGCTATTTTTGAAAAAAACACCAGTGATGGAGTACCCACAACCCCTTGAGTTGTGGGTACTCCATTATTTGATTGCTCTCACTGTCAGAAAATTTCTCCTTATTTCTAGGATGGGTCTTAACAAGCTTGCATCCATTACTTCTTATCCTGCCCTCTGGTGCTTTGGATAATTTATTTATTTATTAAACAGTTTTATATAGCTGCCCAACTCATACACTGTGACTCCAGATAATATACACCTTAAAAAATCCACAATTTAAATCGCCCTGATTCCCCCTCCCAATCCCCTTCCATTCTTGTGAAGTGCAACCTATATTTTGTCAGGAGTGCCTATGTAGCCAGTACTTCATTCCAGTATTCTTGTCTCTCTTCCTGGACCATGCCCTTGAACGAGGAAAAAAATGAAGAAAATAAAACACAATTTGTATCCCTCAATCATCCACTTTCCTGTTAAGCACTACATAGACTCATTCACCCTCAAGCCTATGTCATTTGTTTTCATATGGTCCATTGTCATAGTACTGAAGGTCAGTGAGACATCCAAAAGAACCAAGAAGGATGTATCCTCAGATAATCTACTTCTTCTAGAGTGCTCTGTAGTTTTGCACCAACCATGTTCTCAGTAACCTTCTCCCAAAAGGGGATTCGGCAACAAGATTATATTTGTCAAATACACATGAATCCAGACATGTTATTTTAAGGCAGTGGGTGTACTATACAACTGTAAAGAGTTTTCTCATAGTCAGATTGGTTCATTGTTGCATCAAAGGATAGGATTGGTATCAAACTATTAAATTAGGGGCCTTGGTAGTACAGGCTGTTAAATGCCTAGCACTTAGCTCCAGCTGCCTGCAGTTAGTGCAGGCTCGAATCCCACCAGGCTCAAGGTTGACTCAGCCTTCCATCCTCTTGGGGTAAGTAAATTGAGGACCCAAGATTGTTGGGGGCAATAAGCTGACTTTGTAAAAATGCCGCTTAGTAATAAGCAGGCATATACAATGGAATGAAGGCTATTGCTGAGCGCATTGGGTTGTATCCCAAAAATTGTAAGCCGCCCTGAGTCTTCGGAAAAGGGCGGCATATAAATGTAATTAAAAAAAAAACTATGTCATTTTTAGGGGACTGGATTTCAGATACACATTTAGAAAGGTTAAATGGCAGTGAGATCTGCTCCTCCTAATGATGACATTGGATATTGCCTGCCCTCCAGGTGCTGAGCTGAACACAAATCAAACCAACATCAGACCCAGAAAATAAGCTGGTCAGTCAGATTCTTTGTTGTTGTTGTTGTTGTTGTTGTTGTTGTTGTTGTTGTAACCTATAGAACAACAGCCATCTCCATGAAAATGCAGACATGACCTGATGCTATGTTTGATAGTGCAAGATGGCATTTGTCTATTGAAAAAGTGGAACTTACTCCTGTGAGAAAAATGCTAGGAAGATGAGATGATGATGAGATGTGGAAAGGTTAAACAGGAACTCATTTTGGTATTTCCTTGGGAGATAAAGATTTGGAGATACCTATCCAGAGGCTAAGCCTGCAGAGGTCCTTTTTGACTGCATACGTTTGGCCTGAGCAAAAAGTTGGACTAGAATGACCTCCAAAATAATGACACAATTCTAGAAACACTGTTTACACCGAAATGTGGGTATGAATACAAATGTGCCCAGTATGAATTCAAGTTGAAATATGTTTTTTTTAAGAGCAATTTGCCTTTAATGGCCTTTAATGTTGGAACCAACCCCAAAGAGAAGCTCTTGCCAAGACTTTCATAACTGAAGGCAGCAAGGCTTTTAACATCAAAAAGGAGATTCTTCAATGTGTTATGTGTCCTGAGTGGCTAATGGTAATGCGTGTTTCTTAGGATGTACACAGTAAATTTCAGGACGTCATCCAAGGTTGATTTGAGACGAGCAAAGAAAAGTCTAGGCATTCAGGGGTCTTTATTAACATTCAGCTTATGTAAATGAACATTAAAATGGTGCTCAGTACTATTCCTTGGCAAGAAGGGAGCCAACCATCTGGACTGATGTGATTAACCATGTGCCTTCTCATAACCCCTAACTAGGAAGATGCTCGTGTTGTCGGGAATATATATATGCATGAGAAATCAGAAGATGCCTCTCAAGTATGTTATTTATAGTGGAAGTTGGGCTGTGCAATATCAATTCATTTGGGTAATGAGGTGTACCAGTTTCCATGTTTGGTCCAGTCAAGACACACAGTGTGCATATGTCCTGTCATGGGAGAGTGTTTATTAATTACATTTAATTGTCATCATTTTTCCTAATGATGGTGAAGGTTCACACCCATTCATTTTGTATCTGAGGTAGTGATTAGGGGAGAAAAAGATCACGGTTCGGTAAGCAGCTGGAACTAAGGCTTCCTGACCTACTGCCGGCAGACAAACTGGCACTCATCAAAAACTGGCCAGCCGTCACCAATGGAGGGAGCCAGCTCGTTCTGCTGCAGTGGCTGGAGAAGGGAAAGATTGCCCAATCTGGCCACTTATGGCAAGTAGAACTAACACACGGACTTGCGGCATAAATTCATTGAACAGCAGCCCTTGACACAAATGGAATGCTGCATGTATTTTCTACTTGATAGGATGCAGGAAACACGATGTGGGTTTGCAAGGTAAACTCTAGGTTACAGTTCCCAGCTTGCCCCGAATAATATGAGCATGCTTAGAGTAAAACTGAGCTATGGTTGTACCTGCGACATACTGGTCAAATGTGCCAAAGTTGACTGGGTCGAGGGATTGCTGCATGAGGCATAGGTACAATTAAGGATGGTAACAAGGTCTATGCTTTCCATTTTACTAAAAACCATTAGGCAGCAATACCTCTCATCCCATCTGAAGAACATGTTTGCATTGGAAAAAACACTACCATAATCTCTCCTGGTTCATACTCTCCCCATGCCAGGTTATTAAATTATGGGAAATTAACATGGCAACTACCCCATATTACTGGAAGCTGAGTAGTAGTTGGTCTCCCATTAGAAGTGCACCGAAGAAGCCAGCAAATATGCTGGCTTGTGGCGGAGACTGATGAAAACCTAGCTTTCTCCTTATTTTAATTACATTTATGTTTATACATCTCTATTGCTTCTCTGATAATTTTGGGAAAGTATCTGTTACCCCATGCCAGGTTCTCCAGGTCTATTTTGTTTCTTGTGAGGGGTACGTAATTAATATTAACTTGTCCTTTAAATCTAATGTTCTTACAGTACAGGAGAATGAAATCACTAAGTATATCTAGAAAGGTTTTTGACAGAATTCTGATTGGGAGGTTATGAAAAGTGACTAGAAGCAAAATCTGGAAGCACATTGTAGTTTAATGCAAGCTGAGTGTGTAAAATAGATTTTTGCTCTTCATATAACAAAAAAAAAACCAGAAACAAAGGGATGTGAGATGAAAATCTTATTTTATGCTTTATTTTATATTATTTAGAGAAATCCTTTAACAAATGCAGTTGGGTAGACTTGGACAGGTTATGGATACATTTGAACTATGGAAGATTTTACATGAATATGAAGTTGCTGAATGCTTGATTGTTTATTGTATTTATGGATAAATAAATGCTTATGGTGATGTTAAATGTATGATTGTTGGAGTCATAAATGTCTACGAAGGCAGATCGTGCTGTGCTGTTGGCTGAGAATGCTGATGACTTACAGTGAATGTTAGACACATTGTATTATGCAGAGAAGTATGAATCTGAAAATTAATGTACAGAAAATCAAAGTAGCTATGTTTGACAAGAAAATGAAGTGAACAACCATACATTTGTGGGCAAAAAAAAGACAAAACGTATGATTAGATGAATTTGTGTACCTTGGCACAATGTTCATAAAATGGGGAAACTGATGGAAATTTTTTTCAGTTGTGAAAATGACAATAGATAGTTAGATTGATCAATTATTTGTGTGTGTGTGTGTGTGTGTTTTGCATTAGTAAGGCCTCCAAACTCCTCAATTATTCCAGGCAACATACAGAATTAAAACCAGAAATACAGTACAGAACATCAAAGAGAACAGAAGGGGAACATGGCCACTCCAGAGGAAGAAACACTCTTTGAAAACCCAGAAGCCTATCTCAAAGCCTGTGGAAAGAGGCCAGGTCTTCAAGGCACACTTAAAGGATGGCAAGATCACTGCTTTTCAAATCTCTGGAAATGGAGGTGAGGGTATGCTCTTCCATGGAAAACGCGGCATGACAGACAATGTTTATTTCCTAGATCCCATCAGATGACCTTGCTTAATGGGTGGGATCCTGAGCAGGTTGACTTTGTCAAATCTTACGTGAAACAGCAGAACAGAGTTGGTCTTTTAAATAACTATGCCTGTTCCATATAGGTTTTGTAGACAACAACTAGCATCTTGAACTGCACCTAGAAACTTACTGGGACACTACAGCTCATGTAACAGAAGTCCCAGGACTACTCATGTTGCTGCATTCTGGGGCAGGTGAAGTTTCGGAATGGTCTTCATGGCAGTCCCATGTAAATGCTCTGCAGTACTCCACATATAAGGCAGTGGGAATGTGAGAAGAACTTTCTAGCTCAGGAATAGACACAACTGGCACATGAAATGAGTCTGGACAAAGATCTTCCTTGACACAGTCGCCATCTGTCCTTTGATACCAATTCTTTTTCTGGAAATTCATCTCCATTTAGATCTAAGGATGGAGAATCCCCAGTCCTGGTTAGCCCACATACCAACCCCACTTGACCTTCTTAGGTTGAGAAGTTTGTTCTTCTCCATCTAGATCCCAACAGTTTGGGACAAGTCCTTGACAGCATCACTTCCTCAACTAGAGGATGAGATACATAGCTGAATGTCATTAACACACTAATATGACTTGACCTACTTCTGATGATTACCTCATCCAGGGAAGGGAAGGGAAGGGAAGGGAAGAGAAGGGAGGGGAAAGGAAGGGGCCTAGGATCTTCTTGCATTAAGTATTAAGCTTATTAATACTTGCTCTATTGATCATTAGGCATATGTTAAAGAATACTGTGTGTTAACCACTGGGTTTATAATGTGTTTGAGTGGCACTAACAGCCACACCACACATATTTGGAATTGAAAGACAAGTCAGGATAGAGATGTTTTATCACATATTTAGTCTAACCATTTCCATTTCATTCTGAGCACATCCTAAGAGAAATAGGAGGACACTGCCCGGGGTGGGATGGTGGTGTCGGAAGACTATATGGGCATTTTGTATAGAAATATCAGCTTCAAATCAAAAGCTCTGAGATGATCCACCACCGCACAACTATATAAAGAAGGTGATTTGAGGTTCATCCCTTGAGGAAACTGTTAAAGTGGTATTATAATACCACCAAATAGTAACATGCCTCTCAGTAGCTTGTGGAAACCACAATCATTAAAAAAAATCATGAAAATACCCTGGAGAGACTAATGTCTCACAGGGGAAAGAAACAATGCTGGGAGAACAAGTTGGGAAATCTATCATATCCCATATAAGTGAGCCAGATGTCATGCCATCCGTACAGATGTTTGTGCTACCTGATATGCATATCTAGTTCACATAGGATTAATTTGTGATACTTCAGCTTTCTATATCATGTAGACTTCCTCTGGCTTGCAGACTTATAAGCACATTTGCTCAGACAACTGTCTAACACCCCAGCCCCTATTTTCTCAACTTTTTAATTCACCAACCACTTTTCAATAGTCAATTCCTAGAGTTCTTTCACATTGCAACATGTTTGCTCTCCAGTCCTTCCAAACAAAACATGAAACTGACTTCATGGCCACTGGCCTAAAAATGTAGGGAATATGCTGAGATCAATATAGGCAAATTAGTCCTTCATCCAGTTGACAGGATAAAGAAAATCATTCAGTGCCTACTCTGAGCTTCCCAAGGTCTTTGAGAAAAAACATCTTTTTACTCTTTAAGAAAAGATAGGCATTATAATCACCTACATGATTTTGCTATAATGACAGCCAATATGTAGAGAAGGGAGGGAGGGAGGGAGGGAGGGAGGGAGGGAGGAAGAAGGAAGGAAGGAAGGAAGGAAGGAAGGAAGGAAGGAAGGAAGGAAGGAAGGAAGGAAGGAAGGAAGGAGGAAGGAAAGAAAGAAAGAAAGAAGAAAGAAAGGCAGGAAGGAAAGAAAGAAAGGCAGGAAGGAAGGAAGGGAGAAAAGAAAGAAAGAGAGAGAGAGAAAAGAAAGAAAGGAAAGAAAGAAAGAAAGAAAGAAAGAAAGAAAGAAAGAAAGAGAAAGAAAGAAAGGAAGGCAGGAAGGAGGGAGGGAGGGAGGAAGGAAGGAAGGAAGGAAGGAAGGAGGGAAGGAAGGAAGGAAGGAATCTACCATTACAATATATACATGTTTCTGAAGATATAATGGGCTTTTTTAGATTTTTTTAAATTCAATTTTTAAAAAAGTTTTATATCTAATTTTATCTTTAAATTATTATGTAATTGCGACTCTCTTGCACAGCTTCCCCATTTGAAAATGTAACAACATTTGGTATATCCAAGCTGCATTCCAAGCACCAGAGCCACTGCTTTTAAACTCCACAGATATCCCAGTTGCACTTGGTGTACGCAATGTGCTTCAACAACAGTTTCATGTTTTTTGTGTGTTTCTTTCATGGGTGCAGCATAGCCAGTAGATACTGAAAAGTGTACATTGCCATTGTATAAAAGCAGAACAATTCTATTAAAGGTACATGATAGGTTAAATTACATGATTAACAGCCCCAAATCTATCATATATACCCCCAAAATGTCTCAGAAGCAATCTTTTTGTTGTCCAGTGTAATATTGAACCCTGCCTATGAGTTAGGTTCTATTTCACCAACTTCCTCCAAGTTGTGAAGTATCATTTCCTTCTCAAGTATCTCTTGTATAATGTGGCAACCTCAAAAGAGAAGTATTCTCTCTCTTTATAGCGTGGTTTTCAGGAAGTGCAACATCAGGTTTACTTCTGTGTGTGTTCTTGTAGAACTATTTAAACCAAGCAGTAATAATGCTGAAGTGAAATCTTTGGGGCTGGAGGGGTGGAGAAAAATTTTCTCAGGCAGTTCTCCTGAACTCAGATTCACTCCTCAAGTTCTACTTTAGCACTTCTCCATTTGTGTCAGTTTTGGAGACTGCCGTAGTTAATTGTGTGCAGTTTGTGTTGCTTTGCTTAATTTTCTCACAGGAAAGACATACTGGACAGAAGTGTTTAACCTGGAAAACAGTTATCTGATGAGATTAATCAGAAGGCCTCATTTAATCTGAATTCTCACCCCTGTGCAATTGCAGATAAAGTGATTTAGCATGCTGGTAGCTACTGACCAGAGGAGACCAACAACTTTTTCTGTTTTCAAAAAATCAACCTCCTGTTGTTTGTAGCTCTTCTCCTTCCCTAGTTGTGCTTCATTTGCCACTTATTGTTTTCTAGGGACAACTTAAAATGTTTTCTGGATTGGAGAAATGATTTGTGTTATTACCCTCATTTAAATTAAAGGCTCAGGGCTAGGAACAATACTTAAGAACTAGCAGTTCATTCAGCACTGAATGATTCATAATAAAAAGGGGTCCATATAAACCCCCCTCATTAAATCCTAGGGTAAGTCCTTAAGGTCTCAGAGTTGCTTCTAGGTGAGATGGACAGCGTACAAGTCTAATAAACAAACAAACATTCAGGCTTGAGTTTGGATTACATTTTTTATAAGCCATAGTGGCGCAGTGGTTAGAATGCAATACTGCAGGCTAACTGCCCACTGCCAGGAGTTCGATTCTGACTGGCTCAGGGTTGACTCAGCCTTCCATCCTTCTGAGGTTGGTAAAATAAGGGCCCAGATTGTTGGGGGCAATAGGCTAACTCCGTAAACTGCTTAGAGGGGTTATGAAATGATATATATGCCTAAGTGCTATTGCTTTTGCTATAAGTGGGAAGCAGCTATTATTTATTTAATCCATCCACAGTAACCCCTACTTCTTTTCTATCAATAAATAGCACAGCAGGGCAATATTGAAAGGAGCATATTATAATGAAAAACACAATTAAAAAGCAAAATTAAACAACTAAGTAGTGTTTCTTCTATGTTTTTCCTTTCAGCATTAGTAGACTAATAGTTTCATCACAACCTCATCACTTGACTCATCTTCTCCACATTTGATTGGAAATTCTCTGGTTCACCGTCTGTCTCCCCCATCTATTTCATATTCCGCTTGGCAGAGAGTGAGCCTGTTCTATTTCTATAGCTTGAAAGTGCCACATTACCTTCTTGAATGCTCTATTTATAAAGAGGTCTTCTTCGGACTTAACATCATCAAACACTGTGGAGCTCCTTTCTAAAGAAAACACTGAGAAGACCGCAAGACACTTTGAACATCTCTAATTTGGACCTCATTGCTCCAGATATTCTTCTCTGCAGGGGTGGGATTCAAATTTTTTAACAACCGGTTCTGTGGGCGTGGCTTAGGTGATGGGCATGGCTTGGTGGTCATGTTATTGGCTGGGTGTGGCCAATTCAATATCACTCACATCGAGGCACGCATCTCCTCGCCTAGTCTCTCATGACTGTGGGGATGCTGCAACAGCAGTAAGTGTGAAAAATGGTCATAAGTCACTTTTTTCAGTGCCATTGTAACTTTGAATGGTCACTCCACACAAGCAAAGTACCAGGAAAGGAGGGGGAAAAAACTCCAGAGAAGTTCCAGAGACAGGAAGTCTAGTCCTGCCAAGAATGTAATAAGCGTTAACAGAGAGGTAGTTTCTGTAAGCAACACCAGAATGTTTCCTTCCTGCCTTCCTTACAGGATTAGGCCAGTAATTTCTTTTAACAACCGGTTCTCCGAACTGCTTAGAATGTTAACAACCAGCTCTAGCGAATAGGTACAAACTGGTAGAATCCCACCCCTGCTTCTCTGCTGAGCCAACATGCTTCCTGAGCAGTTTAATGAGGCTTTTCCCAATATGGAGTGAGGTTGAATTTCTAAGAGCTAAGCAGATAGCACAGATAATTCTCATACTGGCTGAAAAGGCCTCCCTGTCCTCCAATTCTTTAACAATATCAGTTGAAGTTTGCTACTTTAATACAAGCAGAACTGGGAAGAAAACAGATCCAATATATACATCATCATTGTCATTTAGCAGATGTCAGAGCCCACCCACCTTAGAGCTGTCAAGCATGCTGATCCCACTTTCATACCAGGGCCACCTTCAATCAGCTTTCATTAATACTGTCTCTTCTCAGCGGTAGCCCCACTCACAAGCATCTTCCTATGCAACCATACCTATCAATCGCAGCACACCTCCTACAGGAGTCAAATGTTGTGATACAGCAAATGTTTGCTAGCATTAAAATGACTGCCAACATTTGGGCTTTTATTCTTATATGAGGTCCAATACATGACACTTTGTCTTCCATGTTTCCTTGCAATGATAATCCTGTGAGGTAATGTAAATACTGTGAGGGAGTGTGACAGGCCTAAAATCATGCACTACACTTCCATGGCTGAGGATGGACATATAATTATCCAATCTAAGTTTTAACAAATTAAAAGACTGTAAATTTATTTATTTATTTATTAGATTTATATCCCGCCTCACTTCCCCCAAAGGGGAACTTCGGTTGTACAAAAGGATAAAAACAATTTCTATACAATATAAAAACAAGAAACTCATTCATACCAATCCAAAACATACACGGGGGAAAAGCGAAATCTCAAGATCTCAATACCATGCCCTCCGACAAAGCCAGGTCTTAACGGCTTTGCGGAAGGCAAGTAGATTTGGGATGGTTCTAATCTCCGCGGGGAGCATATTCCAGAGGGACAGCACCACTACAGAGAAGGCCCTAGCCCGTGGACCCACCAGCCGACATTGCCTGGCCGACAGTATCCGAGCAAGCCCTCCTGTGAGTCTAACTGGGCTGGGAGGCATAAGGTCGCAGAAGGCGGTCTTGCAGGTATCCCACTCCTGAGCCATGAAGGGCTTTAAAAGTTGTCACTAGCACCTTGAATTGCACCCGGAAGACCACTGGTAACCAGCAGCTCATGGAGGATAGATGTTATATGGGCACATCTAGGTGCACCCATAATTGTGCACGGCCGCATTTTGCACCAGCTGAAGTCTCCGAGTGCTCTTCAAGGGCAGCCCCATGTAGAGCGCATTGCAGTAGTCCAATCGAGAGGTGATAAGGGCATGAGCAACCATGTGAAGAGCCCCACGGTCCAGGAAGGGTCGCAACTGGTGTAACAGGCGAACCTGTGCAAAGGTCCCTCTGGTCACAGCCATAAAATGGTGGTCAAATTGTAGCTGTGGATCCAGAAGGACTCCCAAGTTCGAACTCGTTCTGAGGGGAGCAATTTCTCTCCCAGTACTAAAGTTGGATAATCAACTGAACCCCAAGGGGGCAAAACCCATAGCCACTCGGTCTTGTCTGAGCTGATTAGCCCCCATCCAGATCCTCACATCCTCCAGGCACTGGGACATCACCTCAACGGCCTCACTTGATTGACCGGGGGCAGAGATGTACAACTGGGTATCATCAGCGTACTGGTGATACCCAACCCCATGTCGACGGATGATCTCACCCAGCGGTTTCATGTAGATATTAAAGAGGAGGGGGGAGAGGATGGAGCCCTGAGGAACCCCACATGGCAGTGCCCTAGGGCTCAATCTCTGCTCCCCCACCAACACCGACTGAGTCTGGTCAGACAGGTAGGAGGAGAACCACTGTAAAACAGTGCCCCCACTCCCAACCCACTGAGCCAGCTCAGAAGGATACCATGATCGATGGTATCGAAAGCTGCTGAGAGGTCAAGAAGCACCAGAATGGAGGAAGACCCCCATCCGGGCCAGAGAGATCATCCACTAGTGCGATCAAGGCCGTCTCCATGCTGTACCTGGGAGTGAAACCAGACTGCAAAGGATCCAGATAATCCGCTTCATTCAAGGCCCAAAGAAGCTGGAGTGCCACCACCTTCTCAACAACCTTCCCCAAAAAGGGAAGATTGGAGACAGGACAGTTATTTAACACAGCGGGTCCAGGGAAGGCTTCTTGAGGAGGGGCCTAACCACAGCCTCTTTCAAGGCGTGCGGAACATACCCCTCACCCAAAGAAGCGTTTATAATCTCCTGGAGTCAGCTACATGTCGTCTCCCGGCCTGCGAAACAAGCCAGAGGGACAAGGGTCCAATAAACAGGTGGTGGCATTCACTGCTCCCAGGGCCTTGTCCACATCCTCAGGGCCAACAGGAACAAACTCATCCCAGATAACCGGACTAAGACCTGCCCCTACCATCTCAGTGGACTCTGCCCAGCCAGAGTCCAAGTCCCACTGGATCCAGTGACTTTATCTGCCAAAACTGAACAAATTCCTGCCCTGCCCTGCAGGGTTCCTCTCCTCCTCAGATCTTAAGAGGGAGCGTGTCACCCTAAACAGGGCTGGGGTGACAGTCTGCAGGCGATAAGACTGGCCCAATATAAACATTGTGCCACCCTCGCCATCATTAGATAGGCGTCAATTTGACATCCTAACAGTGTCCGGTCAGATTCAGCCCGACTTTTCTTCCTGTGGCACTCTAAGCATCTCTTCCGCTGTTTCATCCCCCGGAGTTCCTCAGTAAACCAAGGAGATCTCCGGGGTCACACACAGAGAGAGTCCATAGGTGCAACCCGATCTATGGCCCCCTGTGGCCACACTATTCCAGGCTTCCACCAGGGCCTCAGTTGAGCTGTGGGTGAGGGAAGCCGGAAAATCCCCAAGCTCCCTCTGAAACCCAATTGGGTCCATTAGGCCTGGGGCAGAACCACCTGGTTGGTCCCGCCTCCCTGCGGCATGGAGTGGTCATCAGGAAGTCCAATCTTACGAGGGAATGATCTGACCATGACAGGGGCTGGATGACTATTTCCCCCAATTTCAGATCACAGCACCATTGTTCCGAGATAAAAACCAGATCGAGCATGTGTCCCCCCCCGATGAGTCAGACCCTGAACTACCTGGGTCAGGCCCATGGTTGTCATGGAGACCATGAACTCCTGGGCCACACCTGAGGGTTCGCCAAGGGATGGCAAATTGAAATCCCTAAGCACCACCAGCCTGGGGAACTCAACCGCCAACCAGCTACTACCTCGAAAGCAGCCCAGGCAGGGCTGCTGCAATGCAGCTGGGAGCAACAGGCCCACCTGAACCCCTAGGTCCAGCTTCAAAGGAGGGACTCACACCCGTCTATCTCCAGAACAGGGCATTCCCATGGACATAATTCCTGACGAGCAATTACAGCCACTCCACCGCCCCTGCCCTGGGGTCGCGGCTGGTGCACCACTGAAACCTGGAGGCACATCTCAATGAGGGAGCGCCCCTCCGGCCCCAACCAGGTCTCAGTGATGCCGCCAGCAGGTGTTCTCTCCTCCAGGATTAAATCCTGGATTAGAGGAGCTCTCCTTACTGCCGACCTATTGTACTGAGTGTCATACTTTCCTTCAAGTCTATCCGTTTTAGGGCTCCTAGGAGACTTTGTAGGGGGAGCAGAGGCTGAGCGGTTAAAACACTGGGCTTGTTGACCAGAAGGTTTGCAGTTCAAGGCTAAGTACTCCATGATGGAGTGAGCTTTCATTCTTGCCCCAGCTTCTGCCCACCTAGAAGTCTGAAAGCATACGAATGCAAGTAGATAATGCGAGTAAAGAAATAAGTACCACTTTGGTGGGAAGGTAACAGCATTCCATGTGCCTCAGTATATAGTCGTGCTGGCCACATGACCATGGAAATATCTTCTGACAAATCCTGGCTCCTTCAGCTAGGTAAAGGAGATGAGCACCACCCCCTAGGGTCAGACACAACTGGAAGGGGAAACCTTTACCCTTTTAGGAGACTTAATGCCTTAGCTAAAACCAATACAGATTCCTAACCTTAATACTTTCTTTCTTGGAAAATAAGATGGTCTTCATTGACCAGGTGATCATGAATACCAGTTACAGACAAGGAAAAGCAATGAACAGAAACTTTCAGGTCCAATTTGTGTTCTTTGGATATGGAAGTAAGTCCATCGTGCCTGCTGTTGGACCAATCCACTGTCTTGCCAGGTAACTCTAATCGAGGTGATTTAAGACCAGAGAAAGACAATTTTCTTAAACATTCAGCATCTCTCTTTGAAAGAAGAAATCTTCTTCTTTCAATATAAGAATAAAGTTTGAAACCAAAAGAGGTAATAGTGATGGCAGATAAATTAATTCAAAGTGGAAAAATAGTGGGAGGAGCATAGGTTTTGGATTTGGGAAGTTATGTTAGCTACAAAATCATAACCCAAGTCAAATTATTACTACATATATTTGGACTGAATTCTACTGAGATCTGTATCAGAGGTGGTATTCAGCAGGTTCTGACCAGTTCTGGAGAACCGGTAGCAGAAATTTTGAGTAGTTCAGAGAACCGGCAAATACCACCTCTGACTGGAGATTTTATAGTATCCTTCCCCTGCCACGTCCATCAGGCCATGCCCACAGAACAGGTAGTAAAAAAAATTGAATCCTGCCACTGATCTGTATGATCCTTTCAGACTGATTGTCAGAGCATGGTTCTTCTTCCCGTCAGCTAAATTCTACTCAATGATAAGTTTGACCCCATTAATATTTAAAGGGCACTTTAAATCATCATGACATTTTTTTTAAAAGCCCTAGATAAAACAAATCTGGGATATGGATTTTCAAACAAGCCTAAGTAAGGGCTGTCACACCCCATGATTTATCAGTTGCTCCCAAAAGCATCCCTTCCCTTCCAGCCATGTATTTATAGTCTATTCCAATTTTAAAATTTCATAAGGCCCTCACTTCAGCCAGGTGGGATACTATGTTCTCAGCAGCCATAACTGTACCATTACTTATGATTGAAACTTCTTACAGTAATATTTTATTTGGATTTATTTTCGTAAACATGTTCTTAATTATTTGTAGATTCCATTATTGTTTTTCTCATATACACATATACATATATAGATTAGGATGTGATACTCAGTGGTGGTGGTGGTTTGTTTTGCAGGGTTACTGTTTAGCTTCCGAATGTTTTGTCACCAGGCTAGGTGATATCCTCCATGGAACTTCGGTCGAAGCATCTTGTTTCAGTTCTTCTCTGTTTTTATTGATCTCATGTGATCATGTGGTCGGTGGGCCATGTGATCGGCTGGTGTGACATGCCATGTGACTGGCTGGTGATGTCAGGTGAAGGTCACCAAGTGAAGATGTGGTTGGTGATGTTGTTGGTTGGTCGCTTGATTGAGACGGGATGTCACCTAGCCAGGTGACGAAACATTCAGAAGCTAAACAGCAAGCCCGGAGAACAACATCTATCCCCTGATCTACACATATTTTTGATGTGATACTGCTTTTATTCACTGTCTTATTTATTTGCGTCTGGCCTCAGGGCCGCAATAAGTAAATCTGAATTTGCATGATCCAGATATCTGTCAGCCTGAAGAGTCTCAGTGACACAGGTTCAAACACCTCATTCTTGTCACAAGAGGGTCTCACTACTCTTCCACAATTTGGGGTTGAAGATGGTGACCCCCACATAGGATTTCCATCATCAGGCCCCCTTTCTTTCTTTTCTTCCCCTTTGGTGAAGCTGCAGCCTGTTCATTAAAACAATGCTGAAAACTATTTGCCTCCCATTCCAGCCAAGGCACAGACAGCTATTCACTATGCTGAAATCCCTCACCGGAGGCTGAATAGCCAAGCCTTATCATAAGCAAATCAGCATTCAGGAAACTGTCACATCTATCACCCGTCCAAAGTGCGGCACCCAAGGAGACTCCCCACGCTACCAGAAGCCTCTAGCATACTCCTGAAAAGAACAGCTCCACATTTCAGGAAGTAACACATTACCAAGTGATTTGCCCATTAAGATTTATGCCTGAAATAGAGGAGCCAGAACCCTGGGCATCTGTAGACTTTTCATCAGCTGATTAAGTTTGACAGATGAAGTCAGTCCCTGACCTTTCTGCATCTGAGAAAATGGGAGAGAGGGGGAGGGAGGGAGAGGGGGAGAGGGGAAGGGAGAGAGAGAAAGAGAGAGAAACAGAATTGGTCTCTCTTTCACCTTTCCATTCAACTGTCCACTTCCTCAGAAAAAAGGAAAGATGCAGCTTGCAACTGAATTTGTGGCCAGATAGTTTACAACAAACCATGGAGGTCTCAGTCAAAGGGAGAGATAATAGGGCGATTGATCTGCTCTTTGTCCTCAGGGTGGCCCATCAGTCTTCAACTGAAAAAAAAAGACTGGCAAATACATATGAGATTTGAAATGTATTGATATGTATTTGCCAGTCCCGTTTTTTTTGAACTGGATGACTACAAGAGAGTCTTTTTAAGACAGCAGTCTAGCTTCAAAAATAAAGTGGAAGAAACACTCAGTACTGTTATATGTGTTGCTTTCCAATTGTGAGAATTTCCTTTTCATCGATTTTCTATCCAGACTTCTTAGCACACACACGCTGCTTTAGGGGAGCTAAGAACATGAATCAAAACAACATCATAAAACAGAATATTAAACAAAATACAGAAATGTTTTTTTAAAAAAAACAATACATGCTAGGCAGGATAAAGTTTTGCTCCTCTTTTTTAAGGAAAAAAAAGCCATTTTTAATTATCTTCTACTGGCTAGTGGAAGACTGTTAAAAATGAACTCAAAATATTGTTCATATATGAAGGGAAATGTTAAGTTTGCATGAAGAGTCAGACATGGAGTGCTTCAGTGAAGAGTTTATTAGTGACTACAGCTCATAACAGACCCGATTTGGCTGGGCTGCGGCTGCTACTTATAGCCAGCAGCCGCAGTTGCCAGCTAATCAGAGTGCAGGATTTTCCCGCACTTTTTAAACCAATCATTTCTGACATTTTACAAGAACAGTTCAAACTAAACCAATGACATTCAAACCTGCATACATAACACCCCTCCCCACTAGGTTCAGTCCATACTCAAACCCAACCTATCTAATGTATTCTTTTAAATAGGTGGGGCTCTTACGTGTACGTTGAGACCTTCGTGGTTCAGAAGTTTTAGTGTTCTCACCCAGTGAGAGAGGAAATGTGTGTTGACATTTCCCTACTGGGCTTCCAGTGAAGACCCTGTTTGATTGTTACAATCTGTCTCTCCTCCCAACCCATCTCCAAACCAATGTCCACCCAAGTCAGGTAGTGATGTGCAATCTTCCACTTGTAAGGATGGATTTTGGCATTGTGACAGGTTTTGGGTGGTTCCTGTCATAATGGCTCGTTACACATGGGGTTGATTCTTGCTTGCTGATTATCCTCATTCTCCTCCCCTTCCCCCTAAAAGGCATTAGATATGGGAACTAGAGAGGACAATTGCAATGTTCCTGAGGTAATCTGGATCTAACTGATCAATGTGCCTGCTCCAGAGGACACCATCCTCTGTTTACCCTGTAAGAACGAGGGCCAGAGATTTGAGTTATTTCCAGGAATCCATGAAGGTTCACCCATAAGTTTCTTAGCATAAACAGAATCACCCACACTGAACATGCACGAACTGCTAGTGGAATCAAGTGGTGGTTGGGTGCGTAAAGTGGGATGAAGGTGGTCAAGGGGAGCCTAAGTTTCCTACCCATCAACAACTCTGCTGGGATAAGTTAGTTGATGGGTTGGAGTGATGTGCTGAACACTAAGAAGTTTTTCAACTTTCTCAGTGATGTCCCCAGGACCCAATTGCTGAAGCTTTCCTTGGTAAAAGCATTACCATGTGTTCAGCCCAGCCATTAGCGAAGGGTGCCCAGGGGCAGTCAGGGCATGTCTGATACCCTGTGTTAGATAGGATTCAAAAGGTTGGATGTAAATTGAGGGCCATTGTCAGAGACAAGAACATCAGGTAACCCGTGGGTTACAAAAAGCTTTTTAAGCTGCTTGATGACAGCATCAGTTGTGGTGGATGCCATAGGGATGACCTGGCCATTTGGAATATGCATCTACTATAATAGGAAGGTGTGCCCTCTGGTAGGGCCAGCGAAATCAATATGAATCCTAGACCATGGGCCCCTAGGACATTCCCATTCCTGTGTGGGGGCAAGAGGTGGGGCAGGCCTGACTACCTGACAGTTGGGACAAGATGCAACCCAGTTTTCAACCATTTTGTCAATACCTGGCCACCATACATAACTCCTGGCCAATCCCTTCATCCTTACAATACCTGGATGACCCTCATGTAACATTTCCAAAACCTCTCTTTGCAGTTTTGCAGGAATAACCACCCTGTTTCCCACAAAATACATCCTCTTAATACAGATAATTCAGTTTGCCTGGATTTAAAAGGTTGGGCAAGGTGAGGTAGATCTTGAAAAGGCCAACCTTTCTTAATCCAGCCTATAACAGGAGCCAACAAAGCATCTTTGGCAGTCTCTCTGGCAATTTCAGCAGCGTGTACTGGAAGCTTGGCAACAGTTTCTAGAAAAAGGTGTGCGCCTCAGGTTCACAGTCCTCAGTGTGAAAAGGAAGTGGCAGCGACTCAAAGCATCAGA
>CM019148.1:148134924-148368693 GCA_009733165.1 Naja naja
TACTTACCTGACAGTTGGGACAAGATGCACGCCTATTTTCACCATTTTGTCAATATCCTGCCACCATACATACTCCTGGCCAATCCCTTCCTCCTTGCCAATACCGGATGAACCCTCATGTAACATTTCCAAAACCTCTCTTTGTGCAGTTTTTGCAGGAATAACCACCCTGTTTCCCACAAAATACATCCTCTTAATACAGATAAGTCAGTTTGCCTGATTTAAAAGGTTGGGCAAGGTGAGGTAGATCTTGAAAAGGCCAACCTTTTCTTAATCCAGCCTATAACAGGAGCCAACAAAGCATCTTTGGCAGTCTCTGGCAATTTCAGCAGCGTGTACTGGAAGCTTGGCAACAGTTTTTCTAGAAAAAGGTGTGCGCCTCAGGTTTCACAGTCCTCAGTGTGAAACAAAAGTGGGCAGCGACCAAAGCATCAGCATGGCCAATGTTCCTTGCCAGGCTTGTGGATGAGCTTGTATGAATAAACAGCAAGAAATTCAGTCCACCTCAGCATTCTTGGTGACAGGAGAATGGGTGTAGGTTTGTCTCCCCTGCCACAATGCCTAACAAAGGTTTGTGGATCTGTGACAATGGTAAATGTCTCTCATATAGATACTCATGGAATTTCTTGACAGCTGCAACAATTGCCACGCTTCCTTGTCCAATTGGCCTGTAATTCCTCTCTGCTTTGGTCCAAAGTGCGAGAGTAAATGCAATAGGGGCTTCCCTCCCACTGGGACCTGTGGCTCAAACCCCCCTCCCCCACTCAAAGGGATGCATCACAAGTCGTACAACAGGCAAATTCTCAGAGAACTGTATCAGTACAGCATCAGACGGATTAGTCTTTTTAATATTGTTTAATGCTGATTGTTCCTTCCTGCCTCCAGACCCAGCCAGATTTTTTGTCCAATAATCTGTGTAATGGTTCTGCAATGGTTGCCTTCTGAGGTAGGAACATGTTATAAATTAATAAGTCCAAGGAAGGCTTGCAAATCTGTTTTGCATTTTGGATCTAGGGGTTCTTTGATTGCTTGAACCTTGGCATCTGTAGGGTGGATGCCATGCTGTCAATCATGTAGCCCAAGAACTCAACCTTGTCAGTTCTAAGAGTGCATTTTCTTCCTTGACTTTAACCCACCCCGCTTTCTGAATCTGGTAAGGACTTCTCTGAGTCTCTCTTGTACTGAGTGTCATTTTCAGCAGAGATTAACACATCATCAAAGTAAGGCACTACCCCCTGGCAGTCCTTGGAGCATCCTTTCCATAAGGCTTTGGAAGATGCCTGGTGCCACGCTTACTCCAAACTGTAACCTTTTACATTTGAAGGCACCTCTATGAGTCACAATGGTTTGGGCCTCTGCAGTGGCATCATCAACTGTTAGTTGTTGATATGCCTGGGCCAGATCCAATTTGGCAAAGACTGTCCCCTGCCAAGTGAATGTAATAATGATGCACCACTGGAACTGGATATGCTCCTGCTGAAGCATGGTTCAATGTCCCCTTATAGTCTCCACAGATTCTTACTGACCCATCAGTCTTGACTGGTGTGACTATGGGTTCTCCCATCTGGAGTGGTCAGTGGGCCCTAAAACTCCTTGAGCTATTAGTTTATCTAATTGTGCATCATTTTTTCCTTTAAGGCAAATGGGACCCTTCTTCTGGGCTTTAAACGAATTGGGGCACCCTTGGGATCTAGGTTGAAAGTGATATACTTGCCCAATCCGTGCGTGAAGACCTCTGGAAACTCAGACTTCAAGCCTCCCTCCCATTCAGTGTTGCTCACGTGATTGATGCCAGTCACCTCAATGTGCCTAGTGGATTGAACCACTCAAGTCCCAGCAAGCTTGGGCGTCCTTGTCCACGATGGTCAGGGGCAAACGTTTGGTGTGGCCTTTGAACTTCATTGAATTCTCTTGTTCCAACTACTGGAATCTTGTTCCCTTGGTAGTCTTTAAGTCAGTGCTTGCTTCTGGAAATGTTTCTTCTGAATGTTGGAAGAGCCTGTGAATAGTGTCCCATGACACCATAGATAAATAGGCCTGAGTCCACTTCCATTTGGCAAGGTCTTCCTTCAATTAGTACCTTCACATGTACTTTTCTGCTTCTTAGGGTGAAGAATGACCATGGTGACTGTTTGATGAGTTTCACATTCTTCCCATTTGCTTCTGTGTTGCCCCCATTTTCTCACTGAAGTTGTTATGGCTTGAATTCTTTGTCAGGAAATTTCTTCCTACTAGGTGGAGTTCTGGATGATTTGCAGACTCTTGCTAGATGACCCTCTTTTTTCACAATGGAGGCAGATGGTATCAAGAAACTTGCATTCAGTGCGGGGGTGGCTTCCCCCCAACCTCTGCAGTAAAAATCTTGCCTCTTTCTTCCCAGGTCTTTCTTTTTCCCTCTCCATTCTGAGTCTATAAATTCCTTCTCCACCTCACTACAGTCTGACTCGAATCTATTTGCTCGCAATGAGGTGTTGTGGACTTTTCCACATCAGGATGGCTTGAGGCCTTGTTAATTTTCTTCATGGCTGCTGCTGAGGCCTTGGTGGCTTCTGCTGAGGAGGCCTCTTCTATGGCTTCCTTCAACGTGATCTTAGGTTTTAATAATAATTTGCTTTGAAGCACCTTGTCTTGAGGCCTAGAACAAATCGATCGTGCATGGCCTCTTCCAAGTTGTTAAACTCGCATGCACCCCCAATGTCTCTTAAACTCTCCACGAAGTCGTTAACGTTTTCGCTTTCCCCTTGATCCCGACAGTAAAACTCGTGTCTCTTAATGAGGCACAATACTTTTGGGGTGTAATGGGCTCTTAAAAGCTTTTCTAAGTCAGGCCAGTCCATTACCTTCACGTCTGCAGCTCCCGCCAATGCCTTCACCATCTTGAAAACTGACGGACCGCAGTGCGTGAGAAAGACCGCCCTCTTCTGCTTCTCGGAAATGTCGGCGAGATAGTTTCCCTCCAAATACATCTGGAAATGATCTGCATACGAGTCCCAGTCTTCTGCCATCAGATCGAACGGGGCTGGGGGGGGGTGTTCAGCACAGCCATCTCTCTCAGCTTGTTTTCCGCATCGTCTTCTCTTCAGGAAGGATCCCACCTTCGTCGCCAGTGTTAAGTTTGCATGAAGAGTCAGACAGGGAGTGCTTCAATGAAGAGTTTATTAGTGACTACAGCTCATAACAGACCCGATTTGGCTGGGCTGCGGCTGCTACTTATAGCCAGCAGCCGCAGTTGCCAGCCAATCAGAGTGCAGGATTTTCCCGCACTTTTTAAACCAATCATTTCTCACATTTTACAAGAACAGTTCAAACTAAACCAATGACATTCAAACCTGCATACATAACAGGAAATTTGTTTGTTTGTTTGTCAAATTTTGAAACCGCTTATCTCCCTAGCAGAGGGAACCTGGGTGGTGTTCAAATAAAATATTAAAAGCGTTTGTAGGAAGTTAGCACCCACCCTTCTCCTAGAAAAATGAAATATCCTAGGAAATATTAAAAAGGCAGAATATTTCCCCTAAAAAGAGTAGAAACTCAGAGAGGCAGAAACTTTGCTAAGGGACCATTACTCTGGCCTAGGCCAGTCTAGTTTACATAACAAAGATCTCCAGGTAAAGCTATAATAGGAATTGCCCAAAGCCCTTTCACTACATCATCATCCAGAAGGGCTCAACCAAGCCTGGGACTCAAGACAGCCTACAGAGTTGCCCCTGCATGGCCCCATGGGAAATCTGGCAACCAATCAGAATACAAGCTCAAATTCAAATCCCAACAGAGGGTATAAAACCCAGGCACTCTCAGCATATCAGCCCTTTCCCTTTTCCTTCTTTTTCTTCACCCAACATCTTGAAGCATGTAATCATCTTTTTCACTTTGGAGCTCCAAGCCATGTGGTCCTGTCCACCATTAAACCATCTTTCCAAACAGCCTCCATGTTTCCAGTGTCTTTTTCCCCACTTGGAACTGAACCCAGAAGGAAATTTCTTCCTACACATTAAAACAGTATATACATTTTAAAGGAGACAAGGGATGCTTAAAATTAAAAGGTGGGAAGAGGGATTTGAGGGTGCTAACCAGCCCTACTGCTACATGCTCCCAGGGCTGTCTTAACGCATGGGCCTGATGGGCACTTGCCTGTGGGCCCCCTGAGCCTAGGGGCCTCATACTAATCTGTGTATGTTAACCCTTCAATGCACCTTGTATCATAGAAATACAGTTTATCGACCATTTACATTTTTATTCCTGTGAGTAGTTGTCGTAGAGACTCCAGTACACTGCTTTGCCCAGGGCCCATAATGCTATTAAGATGACCCTGCGTGCTCCTCTGTGCGTCCCAAGCAAAGCTGAAGACAGAGTCATGTTTTATGCCTTTCTGGAAGGCCAGGAGAGTAGGAGGCCACCTCAACTCTGGGGAAGAAATTTTCCTTAGGGCAGGTACAGAGGTGGGTATTCAGCAGGTTCTGACCAGTTCTGGAGAACCGGTAGCAGAAATTTTGAGTAGTTTGGAGAACCGGAAAATCCCACCTCTGACTGGAGATTTTACAGTTTCCTTACCCTCCATGCCCACCAAGCCACGCCCACAGAACCGGTAGTAAAAAAAATTGAATCCCACCACTGGGCAGGTACAATTGGACAGAAGGCTCTCTTCTTGGACCCCACCAGTTAGAATTCTTTGACTAATGGGGTCTGCAACATACCTTCTGTTAGATTTGCATGAAGAGTCAGACGCAGAGTGCTTCAGTGAAGAGTTTATTAGTGACTACAGCTCATAACAGACCCTACTTGGCTGGTCTGCGGCTGCTACTTATAGCCAGCAGCCGCAGTTGCCAGCCAATCAGAGGGCAGGGTTTTCCCGCACTTTTTAAACCAATCATTTCTGACATTTTACAAGAACAGTTCAAACTTAACCAATGACATTCAAACCTGCATACATAACACCTTCCCTGCCTGACTGGGTGAGATTGGCTGATGTAATGGGACACAGACAGTTCTTAGGAATGGCTGTTAATAACTACAGAGAGAAATAGACACAGGCATGCACGCACAGTAGAAATGGAAAACTAGATGCCCCCTGGCCCACACACGCACTGTATTATAAAAGAAAGTTTTCTGGCTTAGGGGGCATTACCTTTGGGCTTCACCAAACATTAGAAGCTCCTAATAGTTGCAAAATGGGGTGCTTGTCGGGCACGGGGGCAGCCCACGTGCACCTCTTGAAAGCTTTCATGCAAGCCAGACTTGGTGAGTTAGCACACCTGCTCTGATGTTTGGATTACTCTTGATTTATTATGAATCCAGAAGAGATTGATTGTACATTATGTATGTCTTTGGGTTAAAAATGATTTTGAAAAATCCCTTACTGCATAGCACGTATAAACACCTGAAAAAAAGAATATGTCGTTTAGACAATCCAGCCTCCCTTTTCTCCTTCTGACTCTTTTCCTGGTTTTCTTTCTTGCTGGACATTCTACTGTAACTTATTTATTCCTTTTCAAATATTAGAAATATTATTTGGATGGCCTAATTTCTTGAGCCTTTGCCTTATACCAAAGACATCTTGGATGTCCCCTGACAAGAGGACCCTCTGTCCTTCTTAGACCCTTTCATAATACTTTTCTGGGAAATTTTCTGGGAAATAAACATTTTTCTGGAAAATTCTATACATTTTAAGGCAAAGAGTTCCTCGTGAACTGTCTGCTGAGATTAGTGACTGACTGCAATCTGCTTCAGCTATGAAACATCTTCAGAGTACATAGGCCACACTTGCATATTCATTGTTGTTGTTGTTAGTTGCAAAGTCATGTCTGACCCATTGTGACCCCATGGACAAGGCTCCTCCAGGCCTTCCGGTCCTCTACCATCCCCCGGAGTCCATTTAAGCTCATGCCGACTGCTTCAGTGACTCCATCCAGTCACCTCATTCTCTGTTGTCCCCTTCTTCTTTTGCCCTGAATCGTTCCCAGCATTAGGCTCTTCTCCAGTGAGTCCTTCCTTCTCATTAGGTGGCCAAAGTATTTGAGTTTCATCTTCAGGATCTGGCCTTCTAAAGAGCAATCAAGGTTGATCTCCTCTAGGACTGACCGTTTGATGACCCTGGAGTCTGGAGGTTAGGAGGTCCTTCACTCTTTGGCTCACCATAGTTGGCTTATGGGCATCAGCCACATATGCATATTCATTCACCCCATATAGCCATTAATTTTGTTGATTCTCTTTGAAACTTCCTTCTTCTTGAAAATGGGTCCATCCATTCAATAAGAAGTCTCACAGTGACTTCTTTATTCTAATTTTTTTTCTTTAGCACATTCCTTTTCTGGTCACTGTCATTTATCTCTTCCTTTTACCTTGTCACCTACTTAATTCCACTAGAGGCAATTCTAACAACTAGTCTAATAATCCTTGCTAACAATGCAGAATGCTATTAGCATAATAAGCATTTCCCATCTGCACAAATGAGACGGTTCCTCATCAATCTGGAAAAGTAACTACTGTACATAAAAATAGCAGGAAACCATTAAAAAGATAATCAAATGCCACCATCAAAGATGTCCATTGAGTGGATATGTGTGTCTATATGAATGCGAATGTGTTTCCGTTTATCAGCTAAGTAGGAAATTAAGATCCTATCCCAAAGGACTGCAAGTTTACATTGTTTGAAACGAATATAGAAATAAAATGATTAAAATGGGTAAGATGCAATTTATTCCATTTCTGATCTTGTAAATTTGCTACTTCATAACTTTAAGCCTTTTAGAAGAAGGCCACTCCACATGAAAAATACGTATAATATAGTATTCATTTAGTAAATTAAAAAAAAACAGTTTAGCACAAAGCTTTCCATTCAAAAAATTCAGATTTAATCCATGCAATTGATTGTTGGGGAAGATATCTGCCTTTCAGTATTGTACTTGAAAAGGGGATGGAGAGACGAACCCTAACCCTAAAATCTCCATATTCTTAATGCACCAATTCACATTATGCACCTTGCATATTAAAAGACAGCAAGATCAGGAAAAGATCTAGAGTGGAACTAAGAATCCGCAAATCAGAGCTGACCCCTCGATTTTCAGAAAACATTTTTCTCAGTAACATTTCTATGATTTTCCTTCTTTTCCATCCAAGAAAAATAAAAACACTTTGCATAATCCAGTGACGGTGAACCTATGGCACGCATGTCCAACCTGACACGCCACAATGTTTTGGATGACACGTTAGCGTTTAGGCCAGAATTCACTGACACCTGACAACCCTTCTCCAAAACATGCCCCATTCTAGTGCAAAATTTGGAGGCTGTGGAGGATGGACAAAAATAGGGTATGTGCTGTCATACAGTCTTCAGACCCACTGGAAGTCGTACAGCCTCCAAACCCTTTAAAATTGTGAGAATGAGTGTGTGCGTGTGCTTTTGTGTGGTTTTCAGAGGCTGCAGAGGCTGTGGAAGAGCGTTTGCCAAAGTCACTTCAATAATAAAGGCCTAGTATGATCCTAACCTCAGGTAGGCCACAGGGACTTGTCAACAGAAATAAACCACCACCTAAAGCACACAGCAGGTCTTAGGGAGCCCTGGGCCACAGGAGCAATTGCACCATTCCCCACAGCTAGCTTGCTTATTTATTTATTTATTTATTTATTTACTTACTTACTTACTTACTTACTTACTTACTTATTTACTTATTTAAGTTTTATGCCACCCATCATAAGATGACTCTTGCATACCTTGGGGAATAATTTGACAGCCTTTTTGAGTACAGCAGCTGCTGTGCTCAAAAAGGACTGGAGTCTAGGCCTGAGCCTCAGCACTGCCCTCAAGTGCTGCTGTTTAGGGTGGCCTACATTTGGAGAGGCGTGGAAATTGCTTCCCTTTTATTCAGAGTGTGTGTGACATGCCACCAGAGTCAAGTTAGTCATTTTCCAAATTTTTGGCACACCAAGCCCCAAAGGTTTGCCACCACTGGCATAATCTATCTACATACTCTCTCCTAACTGTTTCTGAACCCCGCTTTTTTTCTATGATGTTCCAAACCACCGTTAAGTTCAAAGCAATGAGGAGGATGAAAAATGGCACCCAGATTGCAAACATAATCCTAGCATTGCCTGCAAACAAAAGGCATAGGCATTATTCAACTGTGAGGCCTGCATGCAGATAACAACTCATAGGTATACAACTATAATAAAATCAGCCATAAAGATTACTGGTGAAAAAGTAAACTCAAAGCAACGGTGCTCTCTTTGTGCCCTTAAATTTTGCTTTAATCATTTCTATTCAGAGTTAACAGAATAACAGAGTTGGAAAGTACCTTGGAGGTCATCTAGTCCAACCCCCTGGTCAAGCATTCCATTCCAAATATCATTCAGACAAATGGCTGTCCGGTCTCTTCTTAAAAGGCTCCAGTGAGGGAGCATCCATAACTCATGAAGACAAGCCATTCCACCGGTTCATTGTTCTCACTGTTAGGAAATTTCTCCTTAATTCTAGGGTGATTCTCTCCTTGATTAGTTTTCATCCATTGTTTCTTGTCTTGCCTACAGCTGCTTTGGTAAATAAGTTGAAATTCCTTTTCTTTGTACCAGCCCCTCAAATAATGGAGCACTGCTATCATGTCACCTTTTCACTAGACTAGACATACTTAATTCCTGCAAGCATTCTTCATAGGCTTTAGCCTTCAGTTTTAGCCTCTAATCATCTTTGTTGCTCTTTTCTTCACTCTTGCCAGTGTCTCAACATATTTTTTTATAATGTGGTGACCAAAACTGGGTGTAGTATTCCAAGCGTAGTCTTACTAAAGCTATGTATTTATTTTATTCCCTTGAATCCTTTTCTCTGTTCTGTTTGGTACAGCATTGTCCATCTTGATTCTCCAGATTATACTGAATTACAACTTCCATTATCTCTGCTGCATGAGCCACAAGATTGGCTTAAATTTTGAGGCTACTGCTTCAGATTCCTTTTCTCTAGCTCACTCTGCAAAGCCAAGCTCACAGTTCGTGCAGTAAATAATTGGCACCATAAAATAAGTAATTCTCCCAAATAGCTATGTAGCTACTTTTGAATTTACACTGCATCCTAATTAGTTTTCAGTACTTTTGCTAACCTGTATTTTATGTACTTCTAGCGCATCACATAATTTTAGATTTCATTATTATAATTAACATGCACAGATATCATTTAATTAAGCTATTTAAAATGCAGTTGCTTAGGTTCTGAGTTCTATGCTTAGGTTAGGTTTCAGTCAACATATTAGCACAAAGTTGCAATGAAATGGTGGATCTCTGTGCTTTAAAAACATGTGGTTTTTGTGGTCCAAGAACATCGTAAACCAATCAGTTAATAAAAACTGGAAAACATAATCTTGGATTCTTTCACAGTTTAGAAGTTTCATACAGTATTTATCATCCACAGTCCCCCCCCCCCATATAAAACTACATGACATACACAAAGTGAGTCACCTCCATTTATAGCCTAAGTTTAAAAAGCTGAAAAAGCTCCAAAATTCAAGTATATACAGCACTGTCCTGTAGCCTTACATGGTTATGTTGGAACTGCTGTATATTCTGTTCCCGGCAGGTTTATTTCTCTGCTAAGCACTGTATTATCAAACAGCACTGCTGACATACAAAGCTTCAGTACCATATGTTTGAGTCCAGATTCATAATTCAAAAGGACTCAGTTGGTGTATCTGTTAGAAAAAAATTATCCTACATTCTTTTGACAGAAAAGACAGGAAACTAAACAGTAGTCTAAGAACAGTGGTGGCTGTGCTAATCCATTCAGATAAAAATACCAAGGCAAACATACAAAGGTATTTCTAGTGTTTATGCTATCATTGTCTTGCTTTTCATTATCCCTCATGTTATCAAAAAAGTTAATTACAAGGGAGATTAATTAAAAGATAAAAGATTTTTAGATTATCACTTGAGTGTAGTGTAAATCTTTCCACTTTATGATTTCCATGCTAATAACTTTGGAACCAAAGAATAGAAAATAACCAAATGTTCTTACGGATATGTTGAACTGTAACTATTAAAACTTCAAAGCCCTTTTATAACACACTGAAAAATAATTTCTAATGACTTGTGACTTTTAAGTAAGGGTTCTAGAACTTGCTTTAGATATTAATCTGGAATAAAATATAACAGATTTTCTATAAATTGATTAAAATCACTGTCAGAACTATCCAACAAGTTCTTCTGAATTCTTGAGTAATACAAGACCCTAATTAACATATTTTACATTTTGACAATATATTGTGAATGCTTCATAAAAATGACTGCTAGGCGTTGTCTTTACCATTCATAATATGGCTGCCACAACAGGTTTAAAATCACAATAATCTTTAACAAGGTAAAAAAAATACAGTGTGAAGAGCAAGAAAGTCACTTTGGTATTTACAGGTGTTACATTATGTTAAGTCTGCATGAAGAGTCAGACACGAGGAGTTCCAGCAAAGAGTTTATTCAGTGACTACAGCTCGAATGGACCCGTCTTGGCTTGGCTACGGCTGCCTCTTATAGCCTGCAGCCGTGGTTGCCAGCCAATGGGAATGCAGGGTTTCTTCCCGCACTATTTAAACCAATACCATTTGACATTTTACAAGAACAGTTCAAATAAACCAATAACATTCAAACCTACATACATAACACCCCTCCCCACTAGGTTCAGTCCATACCAAACCCCAACCTATCTAATGTATTCCTTTAAATAGGTGGGGCTCTGTATGTACGTTGAGACCTTCGTGGTTCAGAAGTTTTAACGTTCTCACCCAGTGAGAGGGGAAATGTGTCTGCTGACATTTCCTGTTGGGACTTCCTGTGAAAGGAGACCCTGTTAGACTGTTAGAATCTGGTCTCTCCTCCCAACCCATCTCCATTCCAATGTCAGCACCCAAGTCAGGTAGTGATGTGCATCTTCCACTTCTAAGGATGGATCTTGGCATTGTGACAGGGTTCGGGATGGTTCCTGTCGCAATGGCTCGTTACACATGGGGTTGATTCTTGCTTGCTGATTTTCCTCCTGTTCCCCCCCTTCCCCACTAGAAGTGACATCAGGTGAGGGACCCAGAGAGAGACAGGGGCGATGTTCCTGAGGGAACCTGGATCTAAGTTGGTCAATGTGCCTGCTCCAGAGGAGGCCATCCTCTGTTTGTACCCTGTAAGACCGAGGGCCAGTGATGTGAGTTATTTCAGCAGGAATCCACAAAGGTTCACCTATAAGGTTCCTAGCATATACAGAATCTCCCACACTGAAAGAACGAACTTTGGAAGTGGAATCCAGTGGTGCGTTGGGTGCGTAAGTGGGATGAAGGCGGTCAAGGGAAGACCTAAGTTTCCTACCCATCAACAACTCTGCTGGGGACAAGTTATTTGATGGGCTAGGAGTGATGTGCTGAACACTAAGAAGCTTTTCAAGCTTCTCAGTGATATCCCCAGGACCCAGCTGCTGAAGCTTCTCTTTGGTAAAGCGTACCATGCGTTCAGCCCGGCCATTAGCCGAAGGGTGCCCAGGGCAGTGAGGGCATGTCTGATACCCTGTTGTGCTAGAAAGGATTCAAAAATGTTAGATGTGAATTGAGGGCCATTGTCAGAAACAAGGACATCTGGTAACCCATGGGTTACAAACAATTTTCTGAGCTGCTTGATGACAGCCTCAGTTGTAGTGGATGTCATGGGAATTACCTCTAGCCATTTGGAATATGCATCTACTATAACTAGAAAAGTGTGCCCTCTCGTAGGGCCTGCAAAATCAATGTGGATTCTAGACCATGGGCCCCTAGGACATTCCCATTCCTGTGTGGGGGCGTGAGGTGGAGCAGGCCTGACTACCTGGCAATTGGGACAAGATGCTACCCAGTTTTCAACCATTTTGTCAATACCTGGCCACCATACATAACTCCTGGCCAAACCTTTCATCCTTACAATCCCAGGATGACCCTCATGTAACATTTCCAAAACCTCCCTTTGCAGTTTTGCAGGAATAACCACCCTGTTACCCCACAAAATACATCCTCTTAATACAGATAATTCAGTTTGCCTGGACTTAAAAGGTTGGGCAAGGTGAGGTAGATCTTGAAGAGGCCAACCTTTCTTAATCCAGCCTATAACAGGTGCCAACACAGCATCTTTGGCAGTCTCTCTGGCAATTCAGCAGCATGGACTGGAAGCTTAGCAACAGTCTCTAGGAAAAAGGTGTGAGTTTCAAGTTCAAAGTCCTCCTTGTGGCAAGGTAGTGGGCAATGACTCAGTGCATCAGCATGTCCAATGTCCTTGCCAGGCCTGTGAATCAGTTTGTATGAATAGGCTGCAAGAAATTCAGTCCATCTCAGCATTCTTGGTGACAGGATATTAGGTGTAGGTTTGTCTCCTGCCACAATGCCTAATAAAGGTTTGTGATCTGTAACAATGGTGAATGACCTGCCATACAGATATTCATGAAATTTCTTAACAGCTGCAACGACTGCTAATGCCTCCTTGTCCAGTTGGCTATAATTCCTCTCTGCTTTGGACAAAGTGCGAGAGTAAAATGCAATAGGGGCTTCCCTTCCACTGGGAAGCCTGTGACTCAAAAGCCCCCCCACTCCAAAAGGGGATGTATCACAAGTCAGAATAACAGGCAAATTCTCAGAGAATTGTATCAATACAGCATCAGATGTGATTAATCTCTTAATACTGTTAAATGCTGATTGTTCCTTCCTCCCCCAGATCCAAACAGCCTTCTTATCAAGCAGGCGATGTAAAGGTTCAGCAATGGATGCTTTGTGAGGTAGAAACATGTGATAAAAGTTAATAAGTCCAAGGAAGGCTTGTAAGTCTGTCTTGCATCTAGGTTTAGGGGCTTCCTTGATTGCTTTAACCTTGGCATCAGTAGGGTGGATGCCATGCTTGTCAATCATGTACCCCAGGAACTCAACTCTGTCTGTTTTGAGTGTGCATTTGTCTTCCTTGACTTTTAAACCCGCTTTTCTGAATCTGGTAAGGACTTCTCTGAGTCTCTCTTGAAGCTGAGTGTCATTTTCAGCAGAGATTAACACATCATCAAAGTAAGGCACTACCCCTGGCAGTCCTTGCAACATTCTTTCCATAAGGCTTTGAAAAATGCCAGGTGCCACGCTTACTCCAAATTGTAGTCTTTTACATTTGAAGGCACCTCTATGAGTCACAATTGTTTGTGCCTCTGCAGTGGCATCATCAACTGTTAATTGTTGATATGCCTGAGCCAAGTCCAGTTTGGCAAATACTGTACCCCTGCCAAGGGAATGGAGCAGATGATGCACAACTGGTACTGGGTATGCGCTCTGCTGCAGCGCATGGTTAAGTGTCCCCTTATAGTCACCACAGATTCTCACTGACCCATCAGCCTTGACTGGTGTGACTATGGGTGTTTCCCATCTGGAGTGGTCAGTAGGCTCTAAAACCCCTTGAGCAATGAGTTTATCTAATTGTGCATCAATTTTTTCCTTTAAAGCAAATGGGACCCTCCTGGGCTTTAAACGAATTGGGGCACCTTGGGGTCTAGGCTGAAAGCAATAGGGGTCCCCATATACTTGCCCAGTCCTTCGCTGAAGACCTCTGGAAACTCAGACTTCAAGGACTCCTCCCATTCAGAGCTGCTCACGTGATTGATGCCAGTCACCTCGATGCCTAGTGGCTTGAACCACTCAAGTCCCAGCAATCTTGGGCGATCCTTGTCCACGATGGTCAGAGGCAAACGTTTGGTGTGGCCTTTAAACTGCACGTTGAAATCTCTTGCTCCAACTACTGGAATCTTGTTCCCTTGGTAGTCTTTAAGAGTCAGTGCTTGCTTCTGGAAATGCTTCTTCTGAATGTTGGGAAAGAGTCTGTGAATAGTGTCCCATGACACCATAGATAAATAAGAGCCTGAGTCCACTTCCATTTGGCAAGGCCTTCCTTCAATAAACACCTTCACGTGTACTTTTCTGCTGTTTAAGGGTGAAGAATGACCAATAGTGATTGTTTGGTGAGTTTCATTCTTGCCATTTGCTTCTGAATTTCACCCCATCTTTTCCAGGAAATTGTTGGGCTTAAAGTCTTTGTCAGGAAATTTTTTCCTACTAGGTGGAGTTCTGGATGATTTGCAGACTCTGGCTATGTGACCCCGTTTCTCACAACGTAGGCAGATGGAGTCAAAGAACTTGCATTCAGCCTCTGCAATAGAATCCTTGCCTGTTTTTTCCAGAGTCTTTTCTCTTCTTCTCCATTCTGAGTCAAAAAATCCCCTCCTCTGCCTCACTGCAATCTGAATCAGAGTCTATTTGTTCGCAATGTGCTGTTGTGGATTTTTCCCCATCAAAATGGCTTGAGGCCTGGCTTGAGGCCTTGTTAATCTTTTTCATGGCTGCTGAGGACTTGGTGGCTTCCGCTGAAACAGCTTCTTCAATGGCCTCTTTAAACGTGATCTTAGGTTTCATTAACAGTTTGCTTTGTAAGACCTTATCTTTGAGGCCTAAAACAAACCGATCACGCATGGCCTCTTCTAAGTTGGTAAAATCACAAGCACCCCAATGTCCCTTAAACTTGCCACGAAGTCATTAACATTCTCGCTTTCCCCTTGATCCCGACGGTAAAACTCGTGTCTCTTAATGAGGCACGATACTTGTGGGGCGTAATGGGCTCTTAAAAGTTTCTCTAAATCAGGCCATTCCATTACCTTCAGCTCTGCAGCTCCCGCTAATGCCTTCGCCATTTTGAAGACTGCCGGACCGCAGTGCATGAGAAATACCGCCCTCTTCCGTCTCTCGGAATGTCGGCGAGGTCGTTTCCTTCCAGGTACATCTGGAAGCGATCCGCATACGATTCCCAGTCTTCCGCCGCCAGATCGAACGGGGCTGGGGGGGTGTTCAGCGCAGCCATCTCGCTCTGTTGCTTGTTCTTCGTCGTCTTCTCTTCAGGGAAATCCCATCCTCGTCGCCAGTGTTAAGTCTGCATGAAGAGTCAGACGCGAGGAGTTCCAGCAAAGAGTTTATTCAGTGACTACAGCTCGAATGGACCCGTCTTGGCTTGGCTACGGCTGCCTCTTATAGCCTGCAGCCGTGGTTGCCAGCCAATGGGAGTGCAGGGTTTCTTCCCGCACTATTTAAACCAATACCATTTGACATTTTACAAGAACAGTTCAAATAAACCAATAACATTCAAACCTACATACATAACACATTAGGGATGGCAAAGGTAGAGAATTTTAACATCTTTCTTCAGCACTGTAAACTAAAAGTTTTGGTAGCTACCAGAAAGGGTGTGACATATTTCCTCAATGTTTTTCGAACCTACAGATTCTTCCTCAAGGAGAATTGCTTTAATTTTTCCAGAAGGCAACCAAATCTATCTTCCATGTCGCTTCAAATAAACCTTATCAGAAAATTATAGCTATTCCTCTGAGGATAAGCAGTGGCAAATAAAAACTTGGTAAGTACTGAGATGGAGAGGTCTTAAAATAGTTAATTAAACTGACTGTTCTTTACCCCTGCAAAATTGATCACATTTTATATTGTGGGTATGTGAATTATATGATTTTTAGAAGTAGGTTAACTAAATAAAAGTAATTTTATATACACTGGTAACTCTCCCAGCTAAATACGGGGACCATAATGTTTTCTGAGGGTTGAAAGCAGAACTCCTGAAACTGTGAAACTGCAAAATCATTTACTGAGACGAATATTTTATGAAGAGCTCCCTATTTGGCTTCATTTTCTCAAGCCCAGTTTTTGTTCTTTAAATCACATTGCTTTTCCTTTCCCTTTCTACCAATAAGTGATTCTAGTTAGCAGTCTAAATTATTTTAGTTAGCATTCTAACTTAACCCTGTGGCTTATTTCTAACAGTTTACTTTGCCCTCCCTGTTGTTGTTGTTTTAATACAATTTTATTTCAGTTTTCCACATATTAAAAATATCTTTTTTTAGTGAACAGCATGATTCCAGGTTATTACATTTGCCCTCCCTGTTTTGTACAAGTATTGGTTTGCTATCTCAAAATAGCTGAGATTGTATATCAGAAGTGTAAAGCTATTTTTCTTCTGCAAACGGGCAACTTTAATTTGAACTGCTGGCTGAGTTCACACAGTTTTAACAATAGTTCACTGAGTAAACTGAATCAAACACAATCTTCTCTGTTCACATAACAGCCTTAGCATGTTGTGCAAAGTAGGCCACAATCCTAGCTCAGTTGAAGTTTTGCTTCAGAGCTGATTTACCCCTTTACCTAATGCAGTTCTCCTGTAGGAAAGTGTAAGATCAACCTGTCTTTATAAAGTTGCCATATCTCATTTCAATATTGTTCAAATCAGTGTGCATATTTATTAACGGTATATCTTCCCTGATAAGACTCCTAACTGAATCCTGAGATAATTTCTTAGAGTTCTTTTTCTTGAAAAGAAATCTTCCAACCACTCCATTCCATTCTAACCCATCCATTCCCTCTGTGAGAAGTTGTATATCCAAGTATATTTTATTCTTTATACTGTTTCCACCTTCCCTTAAATTATTAACAGAATCCACAATGGTCTAAGTGTCTCCAAGTTAATCAAATTAGCAAACTTCCTCAGACCCAGAAATAAGTCACCCAGACCTAATCCACATATCAAAAGATAAAGTCTGCAAACACAAATAGAGTTAATTAAATTAAGTCTCCCAGCAGACCTGTATGTTCACAAGAATACACACACACATGCCCCTCAACACATAGACACCTCCATACTCTGGATAAGCTTCCCTTACAAAAGTTTACCACTGTACCCCATTTCTCTGCAGTCTGCCCCTAAAAACAAACGGTTTTGCTTGCTTTTAGGAATAAATGTTTCTTCTTTCCTAACAACTGTCTGGATCTCATTTTTATTTATTCTTGTGCAACCCCAGCTTGAGTTGGAACCCCAAATCATTCTTCTGATACTTCTTTTCTGCCACTTGGTCAATCAGGCTATTGAGCCTTCTCAAGCCACACACAGTTTATGGAGAACTCTTCTTATTCAGATATTTTGCACTTATGCAAAATACCTTAAATTTGTTATTTCCCTTTTATAGGAGCCCAAATTAATGCAGAGAGCTTGGTATAGTGGTTAAGGCAAGGGTCAGCAACCTGTGGCTCTTTCATCCCTCTGCTGTGGCTCCCTGTCACCGGTCAGCTCCACAATTGATAGGGCTTTCAGTTAGGATAGGTAGAGGAAAAAGGATGCCGTGCTAGGAGGAGACTCTATGGTGGGGGAACCAAACTTCTGCTTGGCTCCAGAATTGAACTGGGGGCTTCCAGTTAGGACCTTTGGGTTAAGACATCAGGCAACAAACCAGGAGGTTATGAGTTCTAGTCATGCCTTAGGCACAAAAGCCAGCTATGTGATCTTGAGCCTGTCACTTTCTCTTTAGGAAGAAGGCAAGGCACTAACTCTCTAGAAAGCAGGCAAGGCATTCATTCTCTAGGAAGAAGACAAGGGCAAAGCAAGAAAACTTTAGGGACTACTCTAGCCATCACTAGCTCCACAGATCTGTCCAAAGTTATTTAGATCCCATTGAACAAAGTGATTTGTTCCATAGAGGTGACGTGATTCTTTTCCATCTCAACAAAGTTGTCTTCTGGCTTTCTGTTCTAACTCAAGGTATAAGAACTCTTTTTTTTTGTCACCAGCCGCTTCCAAATCTAACTCAAACTGTATAAATATCCTTTAATATACAAGTGGAATATCATATGGAGGTTGCAGAAATCCAGATGCCCATTAGATTACAGCAGAGTTAAACTTTATATTATTATTATTATTGATTTATTGCACTTATATGCCGCCCCATCTCCGAAGACTCTGCTCACAATTAAAACACACAATACAATAATTATTTAAAAAAGAATTAAACAATTTAAGCCCAATAAAACCAAATTAAAATACTTAAAATTATCCCATGGCCCAGGTGAGGTAATCACAGCCCGATTTGGTCAAACAACCAGGTCTTTAAGTCGCGGCGGAAGGTGGAGGTCAGGGGCCAGACGGAGGTCCAGAGGCAGTTCATTCCATAAGTTGGGGACCGCTACAGAATAGGCTCGCCGCCGGGGGACCGCCAGCCGACATTGACTTGCCGACGGGACCCCGAGGAGTCCTTGCCTATGTGCCCGCACGGGCTCGATATCGGCAGGAGCCACTCCCTTAAATATTGTGGACCCATGTCGTGTAGGACTTTGAATGTTAAAGTCAGAACCTTGAATCTCACCCGGAGCGCAACCGGTAACCAATGCAGACCGCGCAGGAGGGGGGTAATATGGGAGAATCGGGTAACTCCCATCACCACCCGCGCATATCTCTCTCTGCTGCCATCTATTGGAGATTTGTATGTTTGCAGACAAGATGTGGCAATCCTACTGTACAAAGCCTTACATAGCTGCTACTGAAGGACGATCTACTATCCTATGTTTAACATCAAGGATAAATTCTGTTCTTTCAACATCAGTATCTTCACTGTTGAACCAATTGCCACAGAAGTTCAAGCAAGCCTTTTTTTCCCTTCTTTATCGCCCTGGTTTAATGCTACCAATTTTAAAACATACATGTTCAGAATCATTCTGGAGTGGGTAATATTTAAATTTCCAAATGAATACATAAAAATGAGAACCTATTTTCTTTAATCAAGCAATTAAGCAAAATAACAGTTGATCAATTTCAACCACTTTACTGGTTTCCGAAAGCAGCAATCAGCTGCCATTTTTCGATATTGTGGGATGCGTAGTCTAGCTAAAATTCTATAAAGAAAGGATGACATGCACTAAATATATTTCTCATATTCTATTGATGAAATGTGTGTGCCAAAATAGCCTTCAAAAAAAGCATGCTCTCAGTCTCACTGATTAAAATTAGTCTCCAATGGATAATCAAGTAAATGTTTAAGGAAGCAATGAGATAATTAAATCTGTCATGCCTATAAATTGAACCACCCATTTTATTAGGAGTACGTATCTGGTCTACAAAAATCTGGAGCTGCAATTTTCTGTCTTAAAAAAAGACAGTGGGACTGGATGATAGTTCAGTTCCTAATAATTTTAGGAAGCTCCTGAAATAAACAAAAAATATCCCTCCATTATTTTTATTCATACAGTATTTATTTTTCCCAGCTGCAATTTTACCTTTTAATCTCACCAGAATGATTAGCAGAAGCAATAATCAGTTTTCATATGCACAGGCTGTTCTTATAGTTCTTATACTTAGGACCATTAATTTAGCAACTATTTGAAGTTATGATACTGCTGAAAATGTCTTTTTTTCACATGACTGGTCCTCACGCTTATGATAGTCACACCACCTCCATGTTTCACATTATTGCAATTTGGGGGCTTGGCAGCCAGCACACATTTACAACTGATTGGCAGTTTCCAACAAAAAAAACCCATTGAGAAGAATGGGTTTGCATTTATGACAGTGGTGATTTGCTTAATGTTTGTGGTAAAAATGGTCATAAAATCAGGTTGAACTCAACTTACAACCACCAGGAAATTCCAGTGCTAACTGTGGTTGTAAGTCAAGGACTAGCTGTATAGCCCAAGGTTTGCTTGAACATAGGTCGGTAGAGCAAACGTAACCACTTATATAGTAATAGCACAATATACACAGCTCCATACTGCTTTATAGCACTCTCTAAACAGTTTACAATATCAGCATATTGTCCCCAACAATCTGGGTCCTCATTTTACCAACCTCAGAAGGATGGAAGGCTGAGTCAACCTTGAGCTAATGAGAATCAAACTCCGGACTGTGAGCAGAGTTAGCCTGCAATACTGCATTCCAATCACTGCACCATCAGGGCTATACAATTTAAGTCAGTGGTTCTCAACCTTTTCATCAGATAACAGATCACAGATAATCAGAGTTGGAAGGGACCTTGTAGGTCATCTAGTCCAACCCCCCCACCCAAGAGGGAGACCCTACACCATTTCTGACAAATGGCAGTCCAATCTCTTCTTGAAAGTCTCAAGTGATGGCGCTCCCACAACTTCCGAGGGCAAGCTGTTCCATTGGTTGATTGTTCTCACTGTCAGAAAGTTTCTTCTTATTTCCAGGTTAAATCTCTCCTTGTTCAGTTGGACTCCTTTTAAATACCTTTTGTGGCCATGAATCATGGCCTACAAACAGGGGTGGGATTCTCCCAGTGTAATAACTGGTTCGCTAATCACACCCGTGTGTACACAGCTATCGCAATTACTTACCTTCAATGTTATTTCAGGGAAATAACACACCTGAGGCACGGTAATCCTCTCTGCCGCACAAATCATCTGAGCAGATATAGGTGAGTACAGCGCAGTGGGCCCACTTGATCTTCGGATTGAACTGAAGAGCCAGCTGATCATCGCAGCTAGAGGTTTGCCCAAACTGCTCCAAACTGGGAGAATCCCATCCCTGCCTACAAACTTCCAAGACTTAAAATTTAAATCATAACATTTCTTCAAGCCTTTATGAACCCCTTGTGATGATATCATGCCCCCCAGGGTCCAAGGACCACAGGTTGAGAACCACTGATTCAAGTCATATAAAATTTCTAATACAAAAATGTCTAGGGAGCAACGTATATAAAATGGAGAATAATTTACTGTAGATTCAGTGTGAAAATAACTACATTATATTTTTTTCTTTGTAAGTGTTCCTACCTTTATCTTATTCCCATCTGCGTGCATGCTATTTACTTGTCAAGGATGTGGGGGATTCTTTGAAACAAAAAATAATAATCACTTTGAAAAGAAATCAGGACTCAGTCACTTTAAAACATCAAGTTTCAGTTCTAACTTAGTTCAGACAAATTGTCAATCTATCAAAGACATCAAGAACAATCTTCAAGGTCCCTTTGGCTGACATGTAAAAACCAACAGATGAGAATCTATGAAAGGAGCACCTTTTGTTATTGCATACCAACTCTTACCAAAGGAAGAATCAGGAATCCTGCTTTTTGCATCTGTGATCCCTCTACTGAAGGTAGCAAATGTTTTAGAAAGAGATGCAATTAGTAATTAAGTGGAACAAAGCCTCTTTAACTGAAGAAAGGACTGTCTGCCTCTTTATGTAATCCACTCTTACGTTTCTCAAGTCAACACTCAGGAGGCCTTCAGGGGGATTGGCAGGAAAGTTGCCAACTTATTTAAATGTTGGGCAGACACTTTAACAGAAATTGGTGAATCCTTCAAGTATTGATAAGAGGGACATTAAATACTTAAAGAGAAGGTGCCACCATTTGTTTGGGTATTGTTATGCTTCAAAAGTGCAGAAACTTTTGGAAAAGAATCCAGAGTTCTTCTAGGTTATCTAGCAGAACTTTCCGTCTAACTAATTGGCACCTGTTAACTTAATTAGTCAGTTTACTCTGTGTTCATTAACAAGGAGAGAAAAAAATGATAAAAGTTGAAACCAGGCTAGAGGGAGTTTTAAATAACTGCCTTCTCCATTGGTATAACTAGAGAGATAAAGAGGAAAAGTACCAAAGACATGCTTCTAACCAACTCAAAAATGGGTCTGCAGAGACGGCTTGTGATCTGAGCAAGGCAGGCTGTGATATGCCATCAAAGCTGTTCTCTGCCTCCTTGGTATTTTCTTATTCTGAAGAAGAGCAAGGGGTATTTGAATGTTTGAAAATGACTCCTGCACTTGTCTCTAGCATAAATATCCCAAAGGTGCTTTTTGATAGAGGCAACTGAACTTTCTGGTTTTATCTGAAGACATTTCACTTCTCATCCAAGAAGCTTCTTCAGCTCCAACTGGATGGAGGGGAATAGAAGGATTTATTTTCCTTGTAGACAGCTGATCATTTACATTCTTTTAGCGGGTCATTAAGCTCACCTGGAGTGGTGTCATCAGGGTTACCTGAGAGGTGCAGATTGGTGTGGAGCCTTCTTGGAACTGTTGAAAGGACTATGTTGTAGGTTGGAAATATATTATTATTATTATTATTATTATTATTATTATTATTATTATTATTATTATATTGGGATTTCTATGCCGCCCTATCTCCCGAAGGACTCAGGGTGGCTTACAACGGTAAAAAACATCCAATACAAACATTAAAAAGCCAATTAAATAACATCCCAATAATAACTAAAATTAACAAACCAACACTAAAAACCCTAAAAACCCCACCACCCCCCATCAGTCCAGGTCAGCAAGCTGAAAGAGCCATGTTTTCAGGCCACGATGGAAGGATTGCAGGTCAGGAGCCATCCGAAGCTCCAGGGGCAATTGATTCCACAGGGTGGGCGCTCCAACAGAAAAGGCCCTACCTAGGGGTCACCAGCCAACACAGTCTGGCCAATGGCACCCCAAGGAGGCCCTGTCTGTGTGAGCGCACGGGACATTGGGCAGCAGAGGTTCCCGCAAATACCCCGGTCCTAAGCCATGTAGGGCTTTATAGGTGAGTACCAGCACCTTGAATCTCACCCGGAGGGCAACTGGCAACCAATGCAGCTCACACAGGAGGGGTGTAACATGGGAGTATCGGGATGATGTCATATTCCTTCCTCTCTGTTGAGAGAGGGCTGTTCAATTTTGACATGTTGTTCAATCAACCATCTAGGTGACACTGATGACACAGATAAACTTCCAGGTGGCCTAAAGGACTTGCTAAAATAATGATCCAGTGGTGGATATGAGTCTTTTATCTGAGAAGCAACAGTTACCATTCAAGTTATAAGGCAGTTTAGTTGAGATGTGGCGTTTAGGGTATCCAACTGAATGAGTTGATATCTTTAGTTGTTATGTACATCAACAATGCTTCCTTTCCTTTAAAAAAAATCCTCTTTTTTTCAGAATGAAGTGTGTCTGCAATACCTAATCACACTCCATGTTTTAAAAAACTAATAAGGAATTCATTTGAAATAAAAATCATGTCTTTGAAAACTTCTTTGGTAGATCATTTTTCAAAAGCAAATGGCTAGCAAACTAAGTTAATATGAATGAAAATTCAGCATTCTCTTCTGTTATTGAATGCAAGGCATATATGAGAAGACACATCATTTCTCTGTATTGGTCAGCAAAGGAAAGAGATAAAATGCCAAGAAAAAAAATTAAAGATTGAGAATTTATTGAGGGATTTATTTATCATCTTCCTTCTGATATTTTTAAGCATTGTGCTTAATGTCAACTTTTTCCTCTGTGATCTGCATGAAAATGTTTCTATCATATTTTATGTTATTTTTTTCTAATTTTGAGATCAAAAGCAACAGCATCTAAGAATTCTAGACTTACAGCTCTGAAATTCTGGGGAATCTTATCTTAATGATAGGAAGTGTTATCATTTTATTATGTCAACGTCATAGAAAACAAATCAGTTTTAAATGCTTAATGTCAGTACTTGAATTATGGAGGCGGTGGGCAAGGAAATAAAGGAGTCCATTATCAAACCAGATTTAGGAGCTAACAGTTTTCATAGACACTCATCTTCATGGTTTCATCCTTCCGAGGTCAGTAAAATGAGAACCCAGATTGTTGGGGGCAAGATGCTGACTCCGTAAACTGCTTAGAGAAGCTATAGAACACTACGAAGCCATATATAAGTCTATGTGCTATTGCTATTCTAAACCAGTCAAATCAACTCAGAAAGTAAAGGAGTCTTATCTCGCTCTGGTCTCCTGAGGACATTGACTGTCCAGGTTTCCATCTTCGGCATACCTAAAGCATGCATGCTCGGCAGAGGTGAAGGTTTTGAAGGGTAACTTATGAAAGTGTTTTCCAAGATTGTGCATCAGGAAGATGAAGTAGAAATCACTGAGCTGTAGGGGACTTGTGAAGCTCATGCAGTGGGTAGATAATTAGAAGCTTGGAACAACCAAACTCCTCCTGTTTTCTTAAGTAATTTGATGTTCTAATTGGAACCAACTATGGTGCACACATAACAAAGGGGAGCCTTTTTAAAGCCTGACAACAATTTTATTTAAAAAAATGCCTATGCATCAAAGACAAGTATTAACAGCCCTGATATTGACAAAAATTGCAAATATAAATCTACAGCACCATCCCTAAATACCGAGAAATTGGCCTCATACGCTGAAGGAAAGAAAACTGCCTAATCAGGGTTAAAATGCATGTTATGCTAATTGCTTTTAGGAAAGAGAGAGAGGGGAGCATTTTCTATGCCCTTTTAGCCACAGGAGCTCTTGATTGAAATTGAGATGGTTATGTGGGAGAAAGGTGAATTGACCTCCACCCTACTGTTTTCCTATTAAAGTTGGCCTTAGAATTCTGTACACATTTAGAAGAACTGCACCCAGCTTTTTTCTTTCAAAAGAAGATCTTCAAGGCAGCAAGAATTCTAAAGTTACAATAATCAATATTGAATTATTTTCCTACTTACAAGTGCAATGTCTACAGTTTCCAACTTTTTTTTTAATATTTACAGGTGCTATTTATTTTCTTAGTTACATCAATAACAGCTACCTCATATATACAGATTTAAGCAGATGAAGTCTTCTCTGGCAACTTGGGGAAATAAATTTCCTTTTGGGTTGTTTCTGCATTTTGGAGTGCTGCTCAAGGCAAAGATGTACAGCCTTCCCAAAAGTTGGCTGTCCTTAAACTCCTGATGGTCTCCGCAGTTAAGTTACCAAAAGAGAAATGACAGAAAGAAAAGAAAAATAAAACTCACTGTATCAAAAGTGTTGCATTGGCCAGCAGTGAGCATAAACTTAAAAGCTATTTTGATTGGAGGAGTTACATTGTTTTATTTTTTAGAAGGGAGTTTTTCATTGTTGATTATTACCCATAATTCTATGGGGTTAAGGCAGATTGTAAATACTATGAAATAAAGCAGCACAAAACAAACATACAAAAGTCAATCTATCCTAATGCATGTTTCTCTCCTTATACCAAGCTATCTCCTTCTAAAACGAAAGGAAAAAAGAGGTTTCTTCATGGAAGGAATCATTCTTCTTACCAAGGAATTATGAAAAATAGTAAATTACAAGGTACAATACATCTTTTTAAATCTTTTTAAAATGGTACAGTTGTTGTTGCCTCCTTAATTTCAATACAGAAATTAATCATTTGAAGAATAAGTTTAAGATTCCAATTAGTTGAAGAAGAATCAAAGTTGTTGTGCAGTTGGACAGCCTTAGAAATTACTAAGATAAAAAAGATAATTTGGAGTTTAATTGTATAGCATATTTTTTCAGGCACTATGTCCACTCACAAGACACATTTTCCCCACACAGGAAAAATCAGGTTTGGGTCAATCAATCCATTTTGAAACTCTATCATTTGCTAATATGTTCATACATTTCTTTAAATCTTTATAAACTGCATCATTTTTTAAATAAAAAATGCATGAAAATTCACACTTACATGTGTATATTTAATTGTGCTTCCTCTCAAAATACATATTGATCATATTTTTCCTCAAGCAAAATAACATTATTCAAATATATGTCTGACTGTATCACAACACTGGGAAGTGTGAAAACCAGTAGATAGTTAACGAGCAATAAGTTGTAGATTGCTCAATTCTCTTTGGAATTCACTAGATCAATGAATTGCCCACCACCTACATAACAGGATTGTTGTGGGAGACTGAGACATCTTAGAACCTGATTGTGTCATCACAATGATGAAACAAGGATCACAATAGCATGATGCAAGCTTCATCCCTTTTGTATATATGTGTGTTGTCTCCATGCCAACATAAAAGAGATGGAGCTTGTGGTGTAATGGCACCACAGTCATTTTGCCATTTCTCCACCCATCCCCAGACACCTCAGATGGAGAAGTTTGGTGAGCAGTAGAAATGCCAGAACCATCCCAGCTTTGCATAGGTTAAACTAAGGTCACCAGTTAGCTATGTCAGGGGTCTCCAAATCTGGCAACTTTAAGACTTCTGGACTTCAACTTCCAGAATTCTTCAGCCAGCCATGTTGTCAAGTTTGGAGGCCTCTGAGGTATGTTATGGCACCCCAGAACCTAATAAACCACACTATGTTGCCCGCTCACTTAGTCCTCTAAAACAAAGAGAGCCGAAGTAAAAGCAAGGCTGAGAAAGTCAGATGTATTTATTAATTAAATTTATATGCTGCCAATCACACGGTTCAAAGTGACTCTGAGTCACTAGCAATGTATATTTCTTTACTAGATGCCCTGCCTTTAATATTATCAACTTATAAGGGATGGAGACTCCAAAGACAACTCTAAGAAAGGAGACTGATGAGCATGTGTGCATGCAAAGGTGTACACAGGGACAGGTGTTGGTTGCCAATTTCCACATCCCAATCCCCATAATATATGTATCTCTCTAATAGGTTATTATCTGCTTTACCTATTTATTCTATGTTTAAAGAGGTTTCTTTTCTATCTTAACCTTTTATTTTTATTTTTACAAGGCCTCTTAATTAGGACATTTGTTTCTCTTCACAATCCAGAGATCATTTTTATTAATTTTCCTGGAAATGTTTGAAAATTGGTTTCCTGGAAGCTCATCCAGGGAGAGATTATACTTGGCCCCACATTTGTTTCATGGAAAAGTATATAGGAATTGGGAAGTATCCAGTGGAGTTCTTACAAAATGAAACTCCCAAACACAAAATTATCTACAACTATAAATAACAAAAACATTCATGAAAGGTTAGGCCACTCAGAAGTTGTAAACATAGCCATGGCTAGTATGGCTTAAAAAAATATGCTGGTAAATCTTGCTGATGTGAGAATAAGACTAAAATAAATGTGTGGAATGATCTTATAAAAATTTCATGTGAACTGTTCCAAATTTTGCATTTGGCGACAGAATTCTTAATGTATACAAAGTGATCAACCAGCTTGTTATGTATGCAGGTTTGAAGTCATTGGTTTAGTTTGAACTGTTCTTGTAAAATGTTAGAAATGATTGGTTTAAAAAAGTGCGGGAAAACCCTGCACTCTGATTGGCTGGCAACTGCGGCTGCTGGCTATAAGTAGCAGCCGCAGCCCAGCCAAAGTGGGTCCGTTCTGAGCTGTAGTCACTAATAAACAAAGAGCTTGAAGCACTCCGCGTCTGTCTCTTCATGCAAACTTAACACAGCTATCACTGGGCAAGCATTTGATAATTTTTAGATATGTATAAAGCACTGTTAGGAAACTAAGTCACCAGAACAACTACACTAAATCTTCTAACTTCAGCAATAATGGGACTATATGAAGGAGGACAGGGTAGACCAGGGGTGTCAAACTGGCTGCCTGCAGGCCGGATGTGTCATGCGCAGACCACACCCATTCCAGCTCCACGAAGGAAAAAACCATTGCAATACATCACGTGATGGCAACATGTCTCGGCGAGTTTGACACCCGTGGGGTAGAAATAATAAATTTACATATTACATGTATATATGTATTTCTGGGATTTTGTATAATTCAAATACCAGACATTTCTGCTTGAAATTCATCTCCACAAGAAAGAAAAAATTGGCATCTTCTTAACAGAATTCTCTGTGGTTCCATGTTCATTTATTCCAGACTCAGCTAGGAGACCCTGCACTGAATTCACTGGAGCCACCTCTGCATTGTTTCAAAAGTCTGTTTGAACAGTCATTTTAAAATCATGTAATCCGTCCTGGGTCAAGGCAGAACTGAGAAGCTTCCAGTTTCTGCAAGAAAAAAATTACAAGTGTAGAACCAATGATGCATGTCAACATAAATTATTCAGAGTTTCTAGGAATGAATCAAAGGAAGTACCAAACTCTGCAGTTGAGGAAAAGTTATATTTCTAATTTTAAAAAAAATTAGTTGTTTCCAAGTTTTGGCTTAGGGTCAGATTGGAATGAACATTGTCTGAAATTCAGTCCAATGTAAAATAAATCTAGAGCAGGCCTCTTGGAATAAAGTATATCTCTAATGAAGTATATCTCTATTTTGGTTTTTTCATATATTCAGTCATCCATTTGTTCTGTTGGATTTCTGCATCTTGTTTAAAAAAATAGAAAGGGAATCAACTGTTATTTTTGCATGCAACATTTCTGCATATAAATTTATTCATAATAATTGTGGTATAAAAATTTTGAATTGAGAAATTGATCTCCTGATAGAGACAGTCCTGAAGATTCCATAAAGCACAATTTAAAGCCAATTTTGCTTTTAAAAAAGCAGCCTTAATTAAGCATTTTTTTCCAATATCCCCTTTTATTAATTCCTTCATAGTACCCAAGGGCAGGACAAGAAGCAATGGACAAAACTCTCGAAGGAAGATCCAACTTGGAAATAAGGAGAAACAGCTTGCCTCCTGGAGTAAATTTACTTTGCATGTAACAAACACCTTTGAAGTTCTTCAATGAAGCAATATGACTTGGTTTTGAAAAATGAAATGGTTTCACTTTGTCCCTTCTTCTGAAACCACCTGGGTTTTTCAAATAGCTGAAAGAGCTATTGTGCGTGTGCTGAGCATGTACAGAAATCTCTTCTGAATCTTCCAGTTAGTTATTTTGCTCTCCTCTTCACCACCACTCTATATATTTCCTTATCACCAGCTCATCAACATGTACGGAAAAAAAATAGTTCTCTCTATATAGCCACCAAATAAAAAATAGCACTCATTGTCATTGTTGGATCTAGCATATAGAGAGGACACCATTCTTAGTTGTCTTGGTCAGCATGTATTGTTTCTTCTCCTGCCTCTGTGTCTAAACATCACAATGTACTTTTTGTGCATTGTTGCTCTTCATTGTAACTATATTCTTTTCCTTAAATACAGTTTCCACCTGTTTATCTACCTATTGAGTTCCCAAGGACCTGGTTATTAACTGAAAAAAAATCCTTTAAAAACAAATAGGGTATTATGAGAAGCAACTTCAAATCATAGGAGAAAAGAAGAAAGAGAACTAGAATTAGTGAGAATAGTGGAAACTAATCTCTGTGTTTGTGTGTGTGTGTGTGTGTCTACAGTGTGTGTGAGGGGGGAGAGGGAGAGAGAGAGAGAGAAATCAGAGTGGACTGGTGATGTCAATATAATTTCTCTCTTTAGGAAAATGACTGGCTTAAAATATTATTCATGAACTTCTCTCAATTCAGGCAAAGTATCGATAGGTATAATCCACTCATAACTATTAATGCTTTGTGACAGAGATGGGAGAGGGTATCACACAGATAGCAATGGGCCCTGTTTCTTTTTTATTTGTTTCTTCTCACCTTATCAGAAGCTCTGCTAATTTATTGTCCTGTACTGTATTACTTCTGATGGAACGCATGGACAGCCAACAGGCTGACATAATAGTAGTAGTAGTAGTAGTAGTAGTAGTAGTAGTAATAATAATAATAATAATAATAATAATAATAATAATAATACCAGATCCTTAGGAACTCAATAGATAGATAACAATGTCAAATCCAGTCTAAACATTGGGCTGATAGTGCAACCAGCCATAATAAGTGCCTTGGGTGCAATCTGAAAATAACATAGAGTACCATTTGAATACCCTCAGCATTGACAAAATCATCATCAGTCAATTGCAAAAGATAACTTTAGGTGGAACAGCTTACATCCTGTGGCAATATCTTTAATATTATTAAACAATATCTTTAATATTATTAAACAATATCTTTAATATTATTAAACAATATCTGCCTATCACAGGGATGTTGGAGTGCAAATATCCTGGTTAGGAGGAGGGCTCAAGTGAGGAATCAGCCTGGACTCACTATGTAAACACAAGAGGGCTAGGTCTGAGTCCCCTCCCCCCCCCACACACACAGACACACAAATGCCTTTGAACCTTATCTGGTGGTTCCAGGCAAAACCTGCCATGCTGGGGAGATTCCTGTGTAATAGGCAGAAAACAATAAAGTAGCCAGTTTGAATATTGCACATGTAGGTCTGGTTGTTCAGTCCTGACAAGTCCTTAGGATGGTAAATGCCAAACACCTGTTTAGCTGTGCAATCAACCATAACAATTTAATAACTTGTATGCTACCCAACTTTCAATAACTCTGGGTGGCTCACAACAATCTAATAAAGAAATTACCAAAAGAATCATATTGTACCAAAAGAGATGACAAGTGTGACAGACAAGTTGGAATGAAATAAGTGAGTCTCACTCTCTTTAATTTAAGAGGTTTGTTTAAATTATTGTCTTTGCATACCATTATTTTCATTTGGGGTTGACTATCTCTGTTTGTCTGCTGCTTTTAGTGGTTCTTTATGATTTGTGGATATTTTAATTAAGTTTATTGTTGACTTAGCTTGCTGAGAAGCTGGGAAATAAATGGTAAATAGATAAAAGATAAACTGAGTTTGAATTAAAATTCCCTGTTCACATAATGTCTATAGTGCATCTAAGTCCACACAGAACATCACAAAAACAATCTATTACTCTAATAGGCAATACCTTTGGAAGTTTCCGGTTTTTAATCTCTTTGGGGGTTGGGGAAACATGGTAAAATACATAACTACTTCCTCAGGTGATCAGCTGCACTTTGAAATAGAATCAATGTAATTGGATAATGAGATTTGGTTAATCATCCAACAGGATCCTGTAAGCATAGATTTATCTCTACGCTTCCCCATTGACTCCATTTACAGAAGGGGAGAAGGGAAGAAACCGCTACACGCTTTTCCAACTCTTCTGAACACAGCAGTGATTAATAAATAATTGTATGTGAATGGAGGGAAAACCACCGACCTTCAAGCCGAGTTGTAATGAGACAGTCAAGTTGCTACTAGTGATGCAGTGCATTTGTATGCATCATTTCAACCATCTAATATATAGCTGGCTAAACCTGGGGAAAAAACGGGTTTCCAGGCATTTTGCATTTTTAAAGTCGTGTTGCGCTATATCAGATAAATCTGTCAGTGCTGCCTAATATTGTATGCTTATGCAAAGCCTCATTTTGGAATTAAGCTGTTTGACTGCTGAAAGAACAGTTTCCTCGCCCACGTGAGATGAAGCAGAGTAAGAAGGATAATTGAGGGATCAGGGATCAGAGAATTGGCTCAAATGGATTCAACTAGGTGTTAGCAAACTTTGCTACTCTGTCATATGGCAAAAGAGCCAGGTCTAAAAGTCTAAAATGGGGTGAGCCTTTTCCTTTCAGGCTTTCTATCCTCATGAGGCCTTTAGCCAATTGTAAGAAGGCTGTTCTGTTTCAGGCTGTATTGGGCCGTATATCCACATATCAAGCCTTACCAGGAATGCTTCCAATGTTAAAGAAAAACATCTCTATATTATTTTAACATTTCTCTAAAGGTGAAAGCCAGCTGGGTGACTTTGGGCTACTCACTCTCTCTCAGTTCAACCTCACAGGGTGGTGGTTGTAGGGGGGAAAAGAGGAGGAAAGAATATTAGGCATGTTCACCGCCTTGAATTGTTGATCAAAATAATAATGGTAGGATAACAATAAATGAATTGGATACTGTAGATGTCTAGCAACACTAAAATGGGCTTCAAAGATTTCATGGTCATGGGCTGCATTATTTCAATATGTGATTAAAAAAGGATCTTTCTTACTGAGAAGGGAAATAATCATCCATTTATTCAAAGTGAAGTGAGACATGTTGGCTTTTGCATATGAAGTAGCCCTTTTTCATGCTAAATAAACAGAAATAAGGAACAGAAATAGCAAAACTTCATTTTCTCTGTCCATTTTTTTCTTAACTGAAACATGTTCCCTGTAATTATATTGCTGCGCAGTGCATTAATGGCTTTTAAACCCTGTTGTGTTTTAACCAAAGAAATCATATTACAAGAGCCCCCAATGAACAGAAAGGGTAAGAACTGTCGGATTCAAATCTAATGCCACAGTACATTAGCTACATCACTAGGTTAATCTGCCTTTGTGCACGCCTGTTCTTTTTCAATTAAAAAAAAAAGCAGGGAATATGTATTTCTTAGGGAACGGGTTGCAGCTTAGTTAAGGTATTTTTCATTGCAATTGTATAGCCTGTTGAAAGAGAGTCCTGCCTAATGGTTTCAGAGAAGTCATGAAATCCTGCTGCGCTTATGTTAGTGGGACAGCCAAGAAAAATCATTAGAAAAAAAAAGGATTGAAAATGTGGGCAGAGTATCAGGAAGGAAGGAAGGAAGGAAGGAAGGAAGGAAGGAAGGAAGGAAGGAGGGAGGGAAGGAAGGAAGGAGGAAGGAAGGAAGGAAGGAAGGAGGAAGGAAGGAGGAGGAAGGAAAGGAAGGAAGGAAAGGAAAGAAAGGAAAGAAAGGAAAGAAAGAGAAAGAAAGAAAGAAAGGGAAGGAGGGAGGAGGAAGGAAAGAAGGAAGGAAGGAAGGAAAGAAAGAAGGAAGGAAGGAAGGAAGGAAGGAAGGAAAGAAGGAAGGAAGGAAGGAAGGAAGGAAAGAAAGGAGGGAGGAAAGAAAGATGCTGTGGGAGGGGGGGTTAATTAAATAGTGGTGGGTCTGATTTTCTTCTATAGCAACTTGTCTTTGGTCACATTCATATGATCAGGAAGATGAAAGGCTGATACAATGGAGGCTGAAGCCACCTATTATCTTCCTAAAAAAATATCTTATGTTAAACCCCTCTTTTTCTTTTTTTAAATGGCCTTTTTTTCAATAGCTCATTAACTTTTAACTTTGAATAATTCCCATTGCCTAAACAAAAGCACACTCTCCCGCTCTTGCTTTCTCGCTCTTGGGCTCAACCCCTCCTTTTTTTGATTATTCAATTATGTTTTTTTGTGTTGGATTGTAGCAATCTCTTCAGAAGATAGCAGAGGGCAAAGTATAGCGGGGAAAAAAATGTCCTGCAAACATTACACTTGCCAATTAATTCTATTATTAAATGCTAAGAGGGGAAAAAAAGTATTCGCCAGCTGTGGCTTTATTCTATGGCTTTCTCCGAAATAATAAATAGGAAGTCTTTGTAATCATTTATTTTTCCTCGTGCGACCGCCAACTTTCCCCTAAACTCCACCCCAAATCACAGCCTTTTGTTTCATGCCTAAGTAACATTCCTTTTCCTAAGGTGACCTGGACAGAGAACATAATAGCACCAGCAGTGGTCCTCGAATTAGCAACACCATTTCCCACCTAAGTATATGTTCTCACAGTAAAACCACTCTGAGATATACAGAGCACTTATTCCATTGACATTTAGAAAGGAAACCTATAAAAGAGTCCACAGGCATCTAAAATGTGTGGCTAAGATCTCAGCCACTGGTATTCGGCATCTTAAGTACTTATTATGAATGGCGCTGTGTGTTTCAGCCCAGCTTTCACGGTATTGAGCATTATTGAACATTCTTGCTTTTAGCTAAAAAAAAAAATTGCCACTGCGATACCCAGTGCTATCTTTTTGTAGCATTCAAGATTATCTGTGGGTGGATGTGGATGTGAGTGTGTCCGTGTGTGTGTGAAAGAACAAGCAAAAGAGAAAATATGTGTTGCTATTTAATCAGTCTCCCAGTTAGATCTGGGCCAACAAAGCTGTTTACAGCTTCACTCTGTGGAATATTCCTGCTTTTAACTGAAATAACAGCATTTTATTCTGGCCGTACAGCATTCTGCTACTTCTCCCTAAAGCACGAAGGGCAAAGTAGGCGAGGCTGTGCAGAATGTATACAAGTTGCTCTTTAGTAAGGACTTCTTTGTTTGTCTTAGACTGAAAGAAAGCCTTGCTCTCTGCTTACTTCAAAGGGTTATCCTCAGGGGTGGGATTCAAAAATCCCAGCAACCCATTCGCTGCCCAGTTGCTGGGTGGGTGGGGCCATGGTAGGTGGTGTCTACCGGAACTTCCTGTTTCCGGCTTCCAGTGATTCCCCCAGAGCCCAGGGGAGGCTGTTTTTGCCCTCCCAAGAGTCCAGAGGCCTCCCCTAGGCCTCTGGGAGGGCGAAAACAGCCTTCCCCAGCCTCTGGATGCCCGCCGGAAGCCAGTAATAGGCCCGTTTTACCACTTCCAGTTTTTCCAGGAAGGCTGTTTTTTGCCCTCCGAAGGGTTCAGAGGCCTCCCCCGTGTCTCTGGGAGGGCAAAAATGGCCTCCCCCGGCCTCTGGAGACCTTCCGGAAGCCCGAAACAGGCCCATTTCTGGACTTCCAGCAGGCCCATTTCCCCCCCACCCAGAGCCTCTGCACGGGCCCTGCACTTACCTCCATCAAAAATGGAGAGGAGGGGGGAGGGGAGGAAGGGGCGGGGCCAGCCAGTCAGTTGAAATAACAATTCAGAGAACCAGCTATAACTTTAACATCCAGTTTGCCTGAACTGGTCCGAACCGGTAGAATCCTACCCCTAGCTATCCTTGAATTCATTGCCCTTGTAACCTGTTCCATGATTTAAATTAAGGCAAAATCATGCTTCAGTGATGGGACACCAACTACAGAAACATTCAAGGACTCCAGAGATGGCAGAGCCAGATCCAAAACAAACTGAGTTCTGAAGAGTCCTTCTTTCTCTCCATCTCTTGGCACTTCCATACAAAGACTCTGTCAGCGTTCTGTGTAAGGCATCCACCAAAAGCAGAACTCCAAGGCAGGTAGATTCATCAAAGAACATGTTTATTGGATACATCATATCAGCACAGCCACTGAAAACCAACTCTAAAAGTTTCTGCGGTTTTAGCCTAATTAAAAGAACAAATAGTTTCCTCTCCAAATGTCACCGGCCACATCGTCCAATGTAAGTAGCTGGCAGGCTGTTGGCCACTCCTCTGTTTTCCCAATTGCCACCTGTTAGGATGACATTGGTTCCCATAAGAAAACTTTTTTATTTTGACTGTTAGCCAGCCTATGTACTGCCCCTCCCTTCCCCCTTTCAGAGTTTGTGGCAACTATGAGGCAGCAAAAGATGGCTTCAGCCAGGTTCGCTTCAGAGTTGGCAGACTCGGTATGCTGTGCCACTGTGTAAGCAGTGTGTCTATCAGTCAACTTAGTAGAACTAATTGCTTCAAGGTATTTGAATATTTGATATTTAAATTTGAATGTTTGGTATCTATTTTTTTCAATTTGATTGAAGAGTCAACTCTTTAGCCTAATGAAGAGAAGACTTAGATAGCTATCATGTCACTCCCTAAGTCTTCTCTGTTCTAATCCAACCTTCTGCTCAGGCAGGAAGGCCTATACCAATGATGGCTAACCTTTTTGGCATCAAGTGCCCAAAGTGCGCACGCACGCACGCGCCCACACCCTCTCCTGCCCCCTGCACATGTGTGTGCGACCCCCATGCCCCCATGCATGCACATGCAACCCCCAAACATGTGCCTTGCTCCTGTGCATATGCATACCACCACCCCCACAGCCATGCGTGCCCCGTCCCCTGTGCATGCATGGCAGAGATCCAAGACCAAGCTGGCTGGTGGGAGGCGCACATGCGTGGCAGAGCTGAGCTGGGGTGATGGCTCACATGCCCAGAGGTTCATAGGTTCATCATCACAACCTTATACCATTTCAGACAATCTCTTATCCAATCCCTTCTTAAAAACTTCCAGAGTTGGAGCACCTACAACTTCTGGAGACAAGTCGTTGCACTGATTAATTGTTCTCACTGTCAGGAAAATTCTCCTTCATTTTAGGTTGCTTCTCTCCTTGATTAGTTTCCATCCATTGCTTCTTGATCTCCCTTCAGGTGCTTTGGAGGATAGATTGAGCCCATCCTCTTTGTGGCAGCCCCTCAGATATTGAAATACTGTTATTATATCATCCCTGGTCCTTCTTTTCATTAAGCTAGACATACCCAATTTCTTGCTTTTGAATGGCAGAAAGATAGCATTTGAGACAACCATTTGTTTGCTTATTTATTTAGACTTTTATATGGATTTCAACTGAAATATGCATCCAGCCCATAGATTACTGGCCACTGCTTTAATAGATATTTATTTTCTGATAAATGATTTGAGAAGATGGCAGGGAAGCAGCAGATGGAACTTTTGTGTCATTATGGGCATGCAGGAGGGGCTGTAGTAGAAACAACTGTAGTCCAACTATATGATATGCAGACAAAATCACACCTGCCTAAAGGCAACACATTTTCAAAATGGACAAGAGACCATGTTCTGTTCAAAGAAAAAAATTCCAGACAAATAGAAACTCCCCCAAAATTTGGGGCAATTAGAACATTTTTTTGTTAGAAAGCAAGTGGTCATGAGAAGTAGAAAAGTAAATCACAGCAGCCCAACAAGAAAATTGAAAATAGCAGTTACCTTCATTAGAGATTTAGCTGCTGAGTCCTTTAGACATAACACTTCACTTTTAAAGAAACAAAAAGATACTGAAAATTGACAGAATATGAAGTCATTTAAACCTGAAGAAAAACAGTAGTAACTCTGAAATTGTGGAAGGAAGGAAAAGTCTACCTGAAATATTATTGAACGGAATTCAGTAAGCATAGGAAAAAGACATTAATAAATGCTGTCAGAATATATTCAATACCCCCCCCCCCATTTATTTAGTATTTCCTTGTTGGACAAACACCTGTCAAATTCTCGTTGTAATTTGATTGTATTTATGAGCAGAATCTAAGATACTTTTAATTAAGTGGGCCTTTAACTCTTGCCCAGCCTCCCTTTTGAACAAAAGAACACACCAAATTAGATTGTTGCAGAGGCATGGAATTCCCTGGAAGATAAATGTTGAGCTGTAAAGGAGCACAGACTCTAAAAAAGTAATATATTCAAATGTATTCCCATGCACTTAATTAATAATGCCAATTTGGTTTCAGCGGTGTATCTTAAAATGTGCCATTTCAATTATTTTCCAGTGGTCTGATAACAGTTGCTGCTATCTGCATCTCTCTCTCTCTCTCTCTCTCTCTCTCTCTCTCTCTCAATGGCAAGTAGAACCAAAGGAATAATAGTGTAGAAGCATTGTCATATATTAATATCTGATCAATTGAGATCAAGAATATTCTCCCAAGAACTATCTTCAAAATGCATCTTCTAAATTTGCATTTCTAACAGTTTTTAGCTGGGGGTACATATTTCCACAAAAAGCTATGGGATTTTCTTTCAAATAATTGTCAACACTGTATTAGTATGCTAGATAGTGGTTGTCTTAGATTTTCTTCTTTCCGATGCAGTTTTTGGGGAATCAATTTAAGTGAGTTTATTAAAGAACAACTGAAGTATGCCTTAAAGATGCTCAAAATATAGCCTTATCATTCCGGTTTATAATAAGCAAAGAGCCAAATGAACACTTCTCTTCGTGCTAACGAAGTCATACTTTCATATATTTAAGAATCCCAAGTACATGTTATTTGGACACATACCAACAATCATGTTAGGATAGGATAGGGTAGGATAGGATAGAATTCTTTATTGTCACTTTAAATGTACACTAATCAGCATACATTAAAATGAACTTTCATTGCATTCAGGTCTCAAAAGATAAACATTATGCATATACCCACATACCCACACATATATAACATAGAGAAACATCACGGTCTAGTTCAAATGCATATATATACATGCCCCCCCCAAAAAAACATCCTGCAAGTGTACCAGACAGATGGCATAGGGAACAAAGCTGTAACAGAATCTGGTAGTCCTGCCTGCTATAGATACTTTGAAACCTCCTCCCAGAGGGGAGCAACAGAAACAGACTAAGAAGTGGGTGTGTAGGGTCTCTAACAATACTACAAGCTCTAAGCACATTATAAGCAGCATCTTGAATAATGAGAAGCGAGCTTCCTATAATCTTCTCCACTGTCCTCACCACTCTCTGTATGGACTGAGGCACTGCTACCCCCAAACAAAACTATGATGCCGTTTGTTAAAACGCTCTGAATCGTGCTTCTGTAAAAAGTGGCCAGGACAAAATGAAAAAGATGTATTCTTCTCATCCCACACGGGAAACGCAAACACTGATTTCACACTTCACTAAAGATAACGATATGTTGCAATATATAAAAGCAGAATAAGGTCAAATTCCTTCAGTGCAAGCTTGACATAGGGTGGCTTTATGGAAACCTCCAAGTAGATTTCCTAGAGACCAAATGCAATGGCTTTGCACTTCCATCTTTTAGGACATCTCTGGTCACCCAGCTAGCCACCAGCCCTGGAATTCTATCCAAGTACCAACCAGGCCTTCCCCTGCTTAGCTTTGAGTTCAGACAAGATTTGCCAGGTGCTGCCACCTATATGGATAGTATAGGCCAATGTACACCCTTCCCAAAACAAATATATTGATCCTTCTCTTTCCCCAAAGCAAAAAAAAAATGAAATAAGTTATGTAGAGTTTTGTGCATTCTCTGTCTATGTATATTGATATGGTATTATTTCAATTGGAAGATTATATAGTAGAGAATACTAAAAGACTTTTGGACACTTTTACTTTATTTTTCTGAGCTTTTTAATTTTAGAAATACCAAGCGGTGCTTTGATGTAATAATATTTTCAATAATTTTTTTCAATAACTTGTAAAATAATTGTAAAATAATTTCAAAAATTCAAAATCCCTCCAAAAATGTTAGTTAAATTTACTCCAGGAGGAGGAAGAGGAGGAAGAGAAACTACATTATGAAAGAGGAAGAATTTCATCTAATCTGATCTAAATGCTTTTCAAGTCAATAAGGAATTTAACATTTAAAATTGACGATAATCCCAGCATTCCCTATAATGGGTCTTATTTTCTTGAGATTTAGTTTCTTTTAAAATTTAGTTAGGCTTAATCCCATGACACCAAACAATGCAATCTATCTGCCATCCAGATGTCCCAAACATTTAATTTTAAGAAGTATTACACCAGGGTTTCACAAATGACATTATACTAATAGAATGACAGTATGTAAATGTCTCAGATTTCATAACAAGACATTTTACGCAACTAGATTCTTTAGGGAGTAAAAACTTGGGTTAGTGGATGTGATGTCATTTTCTTATGCCACATACATTGATAGAAGCTCACTGTTTCTGGGAAACAGGTTGATTGGTTATGCCTGATTGGTTACTCATATATTCATTTTTATTCATTCTTGTTCCGTTGGGCATCCCTGCTAAATGCAAACTGTATATTGTATTCTCGAATAAATTGAATAGTACTGAGAAATATTCACTGACCATGAGCTAGTGTCACTCTTTCAAAATGAGAAGGCTTGAAGACAAGGTCAAAGCAAAGAATGCTTTTTTCTTTTGAGTCTATATGCTAGATTTCTGCCTGAACACCCACAATGTAATATTAATGATATATTGCAATTAGAGAAATAAGATTGACTGATTGATTGACTGATTGATTGATTGATTTGGCTTATATGCCACTCCAAACATACCCTGACTGTGAGCACTATACATTCCCAATACAGTCACCCATATAAAAAACAATATATATAATATTGTTAAATAGTATACGTTAAATATCTATCCATCCATTTACCCATCCATCCATTCCAGGCACTGCTAACCTTTAATCTCATTCAATTGTCTCACCTGATGTCCCAAAGTTACAGCAGAAAAGCCAGAGTTAATAGCTGTTTTAAACAAAAACCCTCAGGAGGATAGGAGAGTAGAGTTTTGCTGCATACCTATTTCATGAAGATTTGTTCAGAGTAGTAGTTTAAATTATTTCAGCTTCAAAAGTAAAGTTCTTCCCTTGAAAAATTAAAGAGCATTTCCACTGATTTTGGCAAATGCTTCAAGGATATTCTCCAAGAGCTTCATTCTTTCCCCCAAAGCATGTACAATTGTTTCTAGAATTGCACTCTCTGAATGAATTAATAACTTGACAGTGTGACTGGTATTACATTGGCTGTCAGTGATTGCTTATCCCTTGTGCAGTAAGTACATTAACTGGTATCAATTACATAGGCTTCTTTCAGATCCAGAACAAGGCTACCTTTAGCAGTAACTTCTTGAATTTCCCTATATTACTGTTCAGAGAAGAATCTTTACAGATGAACCTTGAAAAGTATTTGCTTATTTCCATATGCAATACGACGACGATGATCTGGTCTGTCTGTATTCATGTCACCAGATTTGGTGATGTTCCCACATAAATATATCCTTACAGACTACCCCAAATGAGGAGAGCCAATTTAGTGGTTAAGACACTAGGCTACAAATCAGGAGACCGTCAGCTCTAGACTTGCCTTAGGCATGAAAGCTGGTTGGGTGACTTTGGGCCAGCAGGGTTGTTGTTTTGAGGAAAATGGAAAAGAGAAGTGGTATTAAGTATGTCCACCACCTTGATAAATATAATAAAGGCAGGATATAATTAAAATCAGATATTTATTTATTAGATTTATATAGCCACTCATCTTAGCAATTTAAGCCTGGGCAGTTCACAAATGAAAATTAAAAGCAATGAAAACATAAACAAACAGAGAAACTCCTGTGACTCTCAAACACAACACATCTCCACGCATCCAGAAATAACTTTGTTGGGCTTGAGCTTCCCCAATGCTTGTGTGGAAAGCTAGATCTTCAAAGCTTTTCCAGAAGGCTAGGAGAGTGGATTTCAGATTTCAGAAAGGAGGCTTCATGTATTCCAGAAGTGGAGAAAAGGAGAACATTTAACGGTACATGTAGTGAGGGGGCCTCTAGTTGTCCATCTCTGTTTGTTTTATCTGTCAGACCCCTCTGTTTTTTAGGGATGCCATATAAATATAATATCTGTGACAATATACCAAACCCAATTAATACAAATATGTATGTATGTGTGTTGTTGTTGTTGTTGTTGTTGTTGTTGTTATACCAGCAGTACCTTGTTGGCACACCAGCCAACTGTAAAGAAATGGTTTTAGACAATCTCCTGCATAAAAGGTAATGATACTCTATAAAGCAAGTATGTGTTTTCTCTCAGAAAATGCACCCCCCAAACCGCATCCCCACAGCAGAGAGGTCCCAATGCTGGCGTAAAATTTGCTGCCCCCTCTTTTTAAATCCCTAATTTCCTTTGGTTACAGCTATTTGGTTTACTCCTGAATGATCCAGTGGTGGGATTCAGTTTTTTTTACTAACCGGTTCTGGGGGCATGGCTTGGTGGGTGTGGCAGGGGAAGGATACTGTAAAATCTCCAGTCAGAGCTGGTATTTGCTGGTTCTCCAAACTACTCAAAATTTTCACTACCGGTCCTCCAGAACTGGTCAGAACCTGCTGAATACCCACCTCTGATGTTGTTCTGTTTAGGCCTCTTCCTCTTGCTTTGTTTTGATCTAAATCTGGCTCCCTCCTGGCCTGGGGATGAAAGGAAGAGACACACATAACAGGCGGGGGGAGGCAGAATGTTGCCATAGTATGTTATGCTGTGATTAAGATGTTAAGTAGGGAGAAAACCTAGCCTCCACTCAAATTATAGTATATGGATCTCGGTAAATCCAAACTCACATGCACATGTTATTCTGTTCTAGCATTAAAACCACCCAAAATCCATTATGTATTAACTGGTTCACCATTTCAAAGATTTCCCGATTCTACATTTCATTTCCCTTTACCATCTCTGTTTACAATTCTGAAACCATCCATGCCTGCTGTCTTGTGTTTATGCATGGATCTTTATATGTTATGATAAATTTGATCATCTGTAAGGTATTAAACAGCTTCCCAGTCTTACTGTAGTGTTAATCTGCTGTGTCTAAACTCATAAAGTTACAGATTAATTGAGTAACAATTTACAGAACTCTTTCTCAGTCTCAAATATCTCAAATTTGATCATCTTTATCCAGGGGTGGGATTCAACCGGTGTTACTACTGGTTCAGTGACTATGTTTTGCACATGCATGTGCAGCTGAAAAGCACTGTGCGTGAGTGCGCAGCATTTGAAAAGCCTCTTTTTCCCTGCTTTTTCAACCTCAGCTGTGCCACGCAAAGCAGCTGAGGTTGAAAAAGCAGAAAATAAAGGACAGATAAGAGCCCAGGTGGGTGGGTGGGCCAAACAGCAGCAAACACAGAACTGGTTTGGTGTCTGCTGCTCTTCAGAACTACCAGTTCTATAGAGCCGGGCAGAACTGGTAGCATCCCACCCCTGTCTTTATCAGTTTCTCAACTCTGATCATCTTTAAAGTGCCATAACACTGTTGTTTGACGGGGTATTAAAATAGCTTTAATCTTCTGAGTCTAAAGTCAAAGTTACAAATTAATAGAGGAGCAGTATATAGAATCCTTTCTGTCATGTACCAACTCATGGTTTCCTTCTCCAAGACTGAACAACAAAATGACAATTAAAAAAAAACTCTACCCACAACTATAACTGGACTTTGTTTGAGAAACAAAGGTCCATGATAAAAGTGCATGATCTTCATTCATTATTTTTTAAACCAGAGATGCAAATAGACTTGGCTCTGATTCTCTCACTTTCATTTTTTCTTTTTTTTTTCTTGTCCTTAAATTCCTGTATATGTTTGGATTGTAATCCTGTTGCAATTTGGTTGCTCGGTATAACGCAGTATTTTGTTTGCAATTATTGCAGGCTAATGCTGTAATCATAGACTTCTGGGTAATTTTATTATTTTTCTGTATAGCAACAGCTTGAGTATTTTTTTTTAGGAAATAAAGCACAATAGAAATAATATGCTGTGGAACTATGCAAATGAAAGATCAGTGAAATGAATAGTGAGTGAATGGCACATTGATAAGTAAATACAAACATTGGACAGCATCTCCAAAACTGCAGGGAACAACAAAATGTTTGGGAAAGGAACACGTTGGTTTTTGTTGAACAGACTTTGTTCATTTTTCAGAGAGCTTCAGTTTGCTGATTTGCAAGGACTTCTCTCCATGCTGGAGATAGAAACACTTAATTAAAGGTTTATATTTTCAAAATTCTAGCATGACATTTTGGTCCCAGCATGCTTTGGGGATCTTAATAGCACACCCTATACCGCCCTCAAGACAGACCTGGACATGATAAGGAAAAAGATCTTTCCCAGCAAAATCTTTCCAGTTGGTGCAAAATCTTTCCAGTTGTGCAGAGCCTGGTGTGCACATGTATCATCTCTCCTGTAGGAGCTGCATTGGTTGCCAATTTGCTTCAGGGGGAAATTCAAAGTGCTGGTTGTCACTTTTAAAGCCCTTCATGGCTTGGGACCAGGTTACCTGAGGGACCGTCTCTTGCCAGTCACATCTACCTGACCAATCAGAGCGGGGAGGCAAGGAATGTTGTGTGTCCCATCCCCGAGGGAGATACACCTGGTGGGACCCAGAAGAAGGACCTTCTCCGTGGTGGCTCTCTCTCTCTCTCTGGAACATCATTCCCCCAGAGATTAGAACGGCCCCCACTCTAATACTCTTCCGGAAGGCACTGAAGACCTGGTTCTGCCAGTGAGCGTGGGGAACCCAGAGTGGGATGGAGCCCATTAAATGACTCGTGTGATCTGCTGTCGGCAGGGCAGGGGGTGGGAGTTGGGGAATGATTTTGTTGTATTGTACTATATTAATTTATTTGATTCTTTTTGTTAGTTTTTATTGTTTTAAATGTGGTTTTATATTCTGTATGCCACCTTGAGACAGCATGGGCAAATAGGCGGCAATATAAATTTGATAAATAAATAAATAAATAGCAGATAATGATGTAATTACACTCTAAGCTTTACCTCTTAAGCTCCTGCTGATGGGGAACTACCTGAAATGCTTTTTTCACTATCAATCAACATCAGGATCTGGAATGTTTGGGAAAGGATTAGGGCCCTGCATGACAATAACGATCCCCCACACACACACATACACACACTATCTCTAGTATTTAATTTTAGCACATCATATTGCACTTTTAATAAATGAAGAGGATCACAGCCAAACCAATAAAGTAAATACACTCTTAAATTGACCCTCACTTTCATTGACAGAATTAATGGAAGTGGGGTCCCCCCCCCGCCGCCTTTTTCCAGATTGGCTTTTGACTTCTCAGATTTGCTTACAGCTCTACTATTCTCAAATGATCTCCCATTCAAGTACTGAGCAGGTGTTTACTTCCCAGCTTTTTGACTATAGACTTGGTGTGCGTAGCACCATATTATTAGGTCCTGTGATATAGCAAGTGGCCTCTATCATTTGTCCAATGCTTGATGATCTGGGTGTCAACTTCGAACTGAATCTGGCCACAGCCATCTCTCTGTTCCTCAGTTGCCATACAGAGGGGGAAGGGGGAGAAGGAGGTTGGAATGCCTTATTAGGCACAACAGAGACCTTTCTCATGAGAACCAAGGTCATCTCTACTGGTAACAGATAAGGTTGGGGAAGGAGTGGCTAGAGAGCCTGCCAATTAACCTAAGTGAGCCTGTGACACTTGGGGGTGGAGTTATTTCCTAGTTTAATTGTACTGGAACTGTGGAAAAGATTTAGAATTGGTTTTCCTTTGAAGCTATGCCGATATGTTGTACTCAATAAAGAAGACCTTTGAGAAGGAGCCCAGTCTCAGAGTTCTAATTTTGCTTGGGTTCATTAGCCAGAGCCTTGGCATTAAACCAATTCTCAATCTTTCCTATAGTTTCAGTGATACTGGGTAGATCTATGATTAACATGGGGGCCATGAACAACTGGGCCACTTTTGGGAATGCAAGCTAAAGGCTTTTCCAGGACCATAAGTCTGGGAACTCCAGTACCAATCTGGCCACAAAGTCAAGCAGCTCCTAACCACCCGGAAGCCACTACGAAGCAGGGAGGCTGCCACAATAGCAGCAATCCCAGCTGATCCCAATTTCCTGAAGAGGGTCTCACATTCAGTTATCTATGGAGCAATGCCTCTAAAGGCCACCAGAAACCAAGATGGCAGGACAAGGCCACCACCCAGAGAGAATCAGCTTGGGAACAGCAAAGATAAGCTTTGGGTCAGCTGCTTGCAAATGTGACTTATAAAGGAAGACGGGCTCATCATCCCATTCAGTTGTCAACTACAGAAAAGACGCCACAAGAAGGAAAAATTCTTTTGCTTCACTGCACTTTTTACTGAGTCTCAGAAAATAAATATAGGACTCTATTGAACAGCTGACAGGTATTGCTGTGAGGACATCTGTCCACCAATTTTGTAGAAATGTCTTTGCCTATGAAGGGAGAGGCTGTTTTTCCTTATTCTCAAAGAGCTTTAGGCTTTCCTTGGGTGGTACACACTATTGTGGCTGGCAGGTGGTGCTGCAAAGGAATTTTGTATTCTGTTGCCATTACTCACTTATAGCTACACCAGCTGCTCTGATGCTCCCTAATCTGCAAAGTCACAGGACAGGAATTAGCTTTAATTGACGTATAGAAAGCCAGAGAGAGGCTATATATTCTTGGAGAAAATGATTCTATAATGCAAAGAAGACGTTCACACACAGAATGTTCATACACATTTGAGCTTGGTTGTTTTCTTGCAAACGTTTTGTCACCCAAACTTGGTAACATCATCAGTGCTACCAAATATTCTCCTTGATTAGAACTCAGCTAGCTAGTATCTAAGGTAAGTTAAGAAATGAGGGGGCAGAACTTAGCATGGAGAAGTTGGTAACATTATGAGCCTCTGGCCATCTGCTTCCTCCAGAGGGGTGCCTTCGGATAACATTTCTCTCTTCTTTCCCCTCAGGCCCTAGGCAGAAGTGGCCAATTTTCAAAGTCAATCTTATTTTTGATGGCTCTCTCCTCGTGCCATACAAGACAATTATTCTAGTGAAAAATGGGTCTAGTCCTGAACCCCTTCTCATGCTCTCCACCCGCCCATTTTTATTATCAAAATTTTTGATGGAATCAAAATTCTGAATCCAACCTATCAGACTTCCCTCCCAATTTTGCTTTCTTTTAAAGATAACCTTTTCAGATAACTTTTTCTAGCAAGCTGGAAAAACTGAGGGGAGGGGATTGACACAACTTGGGTCCGGGGTACTTGCAAGAACATCTCCTTCTGTTGACAAACACCAATCACCCAGTACGCTCCCACAGACGGGGTCTCCTGGGGATACCATCAGCCAGTGTAGGCTGGCGGCCCCTAGGGGTAGGGCCTTCTCTGTGGGGGCGCCCACCCTCTGGAACCAACTACCCCTTGAGTTGCGCTTGGCCCCTGATCTCCGCTCCTTCCACTGTGACCTCAAAACATGGCTATTTTTGCAATCCAGCCTGGACTGACAGCGGATCGGGGGTTTTAATTCGATTGTTTATTTGGCATACTTTAAAATCTTTTTAATTTCTTTTAACTTTTGTATTTTCTGTCTTTTATGTACGCCGCCCTGAGTCCTTCGGGAGAGAGGGCGGCTTATAAGTCCAACTAAACTAAACTAAACTAAACAACTGCAACCATCTCTATTTTCCAATTTCAGTTGAAGTGACTACAAGTTCATAGCTAAATTTAGCTTCCTTTTGGCTTTTGAATACTGCTGGGCCAGATACTCTTTTTTGAATGAAATAAATTTCCCCAAGAGACTGGAAAAGGCTCTTCTGCTTGGCCTAGATTTCCAATCCTCCAAGGAAATAGCAGCACCCATTTCCCTCATTGCTTGTGACAATAATATGACAGCTGATTATGCAGATTAGCAGAACAGGTTTAATCTTCTGCACTAGGAAAACGCTCCCCCCACTAATAGGAGAGTGGGAGTCAAGTGTCAGGACCTGTCATCATCCCCCCTGCATTTCTTCTGCCGAAAGAGCTTGAAACCTAGCGTGACAATCTTCATCCTTGAAAATATTCCGTGCGCTCCACTCTGTAATGTAGTTAAGCTCCTGATTTGACAGGGAGTCTTACAGACAGGAAAGGCAGTTGTCTCTGAGGACTCATTTTAGAAATCTGCAATTAGTCCTGCAGCTCAACTTTGGGGCAATTTTGTCCTAATTCCCATTAGCAAGTTAATGGAAAACAAAGAAACACCTTTTATTAACTGGTGGAGGAAAGGGCAGGTTCAAAGAATCTCCTCCCAAAGGACATCTAGTGAGAGAGGAATATTTCAGATTTGTAACCGTTATTGGATAATTGAATGACTCCTGACTTTCCTTGCAATCTTACACATGCTGGCTCAAAGGAGTAAGCCTGCATGGATGAATAAAGATGCATTTATAAAACTCTGAATGACAGACTGGAAATACACTGAATTGAATTGAAAACTAAGGACCTTCCTCTTAAAACCCAAGTACAAACATGGGGGTCTGTTGCAGTCCTAGTTATCATTTCTTTAAAATGATGCAGAACTTATTTAAGTCAGTCATCTTCTCTTTCTCCAATGAAGACAAATATCCACAAAGTAGAACATGTATTATGACTGTGCAACACTTTGGATTTTATTTTTAAACAGTGCTTCAGAATACACATTGACTCCAGGAAAGGACTCAGCTGCTTTAAAGAGTTGTAAGCAGCTGCTACATCTACACGTTTGTGCACTCCAAGCATATTCTTAGAATCAAATAAACAAACAGACACAGAGAGACACATAATACACATGCTTTTTTTTCCATTACAAAAGGGTGAAGCATGAAATGTTTCAACTATACTAAGCATTATAATGATTATTCTCCAGAAGCATCTTTTTTATAAAGTTATAAAATGTTGATTTATTTTATTTTATTTTTTGAGGAGTTATAAAATGTTGATTTGCAGTGTATTATTCTATTCATTCATGCAAATTTAATTTATTCTCACATAATGTTCGAAAGCATGCAAATGCAAGTAGATTAATAAGTACCACTTCAGTGGGAAGGTAACAGTGTTTCAGTGCAACTTTGGCGTATAGTCATGTTGACTAAATGACAAGACTGGCTCCCTCGGCCAAGAAACAGAGATGAGTACCACACCCTAGAGTCAGACACAACTAGGCAGGGAAACCTTTATCTTTAATAGATAGGTACTATAAAGTTCAAAATAAGAATTTAAAATTTGAAAAAAAATGCTTGGTTTAAAATGCACTCTTATGCTACATTTATCAGTTTGGAATTTGAAATGTTAAGTGATGTATCCTCATCTATTAGATGTTGCATGCAATGCCCCAAATCATTTTCTATTTCTCTGTATTCAAGACCAACTTCATAGATTACAATTACCCTGAATAGACATTTGATGAAAATATACTCCTAGGGTTTTACTGTTTTATCCCCATCCTCATTGTGGTAATATTTCTTATGCTCTGTGAATTCAATAGTAACTATTTTGTCTGATCAATATCTCTCACAAAATAGGATCTATCTTAACATCCATTTAGATGCATTATTATTTGTGCGCACATGACTTTCTAGGCAGATGGTAAGTAAATGTTATATGTGGAACATGTGCTCTTCTCTGATCTATTTTGTATGATAAAGCGGATAACATCAGATGAATCCAGCAAGAAGATGCTAACTATTTCAACTTTCCAAAACGGTCGTTTACATCTCAGTAATGAAAAATGATATGGAAACATGGCATCTTCTTTTGACATTTAGCCTGAAGACAATATGCATCAATATGCATGAAGAGATGTCCTTTCCTTCACTGGTATTATAAATTTAGCAACCTTCATGGTATAATACAACCCTGTTTTATAATCTGTGCTATATATGTTTGATTTAGTGGTTAAGGCACCAGGCTAGAAACAAGGAGACAGTGAGTTCTAGTCCGCCTTATCCATAATAACTAGCTCAGTAACCTCGGTGATCTGGGGCCAATCACTCTATCTCACACAGCCCAACTTACCTTACAGAGTTGTTGTTAGGGAAAATAGGAGAAGGAAGATGAGTTGGATGTTTGTCACCTTGAGTTATTTGTCAAATAATAAAGTAGGATAGAAATAAATAAATAAATAAATAAAATATATGAATTATGGATTTGTCCTCCAGCATATCTCTCAGAGACATCTGTTTGGGTAGCCTGGTCTAAGTAGTTATCCTGTCATTGTTGACAATGGGACTCAATGAACTTTTTATATACCTTCTTTTAGTAACTACTGTTTAGTTGCAACTGTAAGTCTTTAAGAAGAAACTAAACCTAATAGAGATAAACCTCTGCTATGAGGAATCCTATTAACTGTTAAATTAAGACAATCAATGTATTAGTATAGAAAGAAATCACTGTGTTTGACGGGAATGTTAAAACAGTCTTCTGTAACTTGCAAATTTAGGTAGGTGGGTGGAGACTTAAGATAAGAAATGTTTTAGTTCTTCTATGTATAAGATTTCAGTGCCTTTGCTGTTAATATTATTGGTGAATTAATCTCAGATATTTAATAGTTCTGGTTTAAGATAACATTGCAGGTTAAGATGTATTTAACTGCAAAATAGATGTGAAACTATGCAAAAACAAAGAGCTTTTCTTTATTGCTGTAAACTATTGGATGACCACTGAAATCAGTGGAGGGCCTCACCAAAATTATGTGGATGCATTCTTTATCTGGGAAATAGAACAATTAAACTCACAGATAGGCTAAAACGGGCTCTCCCTTTGGAACCATTCAATGTGAGAGTAAATGAATCAAGAGATCGACAAGTTCAGACAAGTCAATATTTTCACTAGTTGTATTTATATCATTGGATCCAAAGAAGTTATTCTAGCTGTGCAACAGCACTTTTACTGACCTATCCCAACCACAGTGGCCTCCTGTGGTCCCTAAAACATTCATCAAATCAACAGACTCATTGAAATGACTTTTCTGGTCCCAGCTGGACTCAACCCAACTCCACCAATCTAGAAAAATGATTGTGTTCTTAGTGAAACTCAGTATAAAATGTATTCTTGGTAAAAACTAAGAAAATTTGCAGATAAATGGTTGTTTTATCAAATACACTGGACTCACTGAATCCAAGACTAAAATGAGATTGGGTATTTTGTGCAGTTCAGGAAACTCCATGTGGAAAGCCTTAGCTTAGCATGTTGTATGAAATAGATTATATATTACATTAGAGCATGTTTGATTTCCTGGAGGATGTCTGTGAACAAAGGAATTGTGCTTTGTTCACTCAGGTTTGGATTTCAGCTTGTTTATTTATTATTTATTGCGCACATTTGTATGCTACTCCATCCTAAATTGCTGAGTGATTTGCTGCAAATCGCAAAGCGGTATAAATGCCATCCATCACTTCGCTGCAGGAATCTTGCAAATACATATATAAAAATCTTGATTAAAAAAACTCCCATTTTACAAGGCACAGAACTGTGAGTTTCTGATATGGACAATGACTCAGAATAGCAAAGGAACACCTGGTGAACTTTTCAGGAAGCGGTTCCTGACTGGAAGTTTTATCCTCAAAATATCTGAAGTATCTTAGGCTATGTCATTTGATCAATCTGAGTTTTGCATAATCAGGATATATGTATGCATAAATGTGCATGTAATTTCAGACTACCTTTGCAATGGCTGTTTCTTCTAAGCCTAATCTCCCCCAAATATCTGAGAAAAATATATGATCTTGATGAGGTCAGCATGAAATCGTTACAAGCCAAACCAGCCATTCTCTGTTTGTGCCACATGATGGCTTGACTAAGCAGATAACAGGAAGGAAGTTCTACCTCCTGTTATAAAAAACATATATATATATATATATATATATATATATATATATATATATATAAACAACAAAAAGCTGAGATCACATGACTCTCATCAACATCTGCTTCTTTTCTTTTCTTTCATAGAAAGCATGCCTGAATAATCAAGACCACAGTGCTGCTGTTAATTGTAAAAATCATTAGTAAACTTCCAGGTGCTGTTTACTGCATAACCATTGTAATTTTCTGCCCTAAAATCAGCATCTCCCCAACATCATTGTCTGCCCCAGGCCACGGGAATTGTGCAGCTTTTAGATTGTCAAAAGCAGTTGCAACCCTATTTGCTCACACTGAAAGAAATGGATCCACACCTGCAGCGTTTGAGGCTGTAATTCCTGATATTAGCCAGACCTCATGAGGAGAGAGGATCATTTTTTTTGCCAACCTTTTATGATTCAGCCCTTTGCCATCCATTTGAAATCATTTAAAGATCCTTTTAGTTCATTGCTGTTGCCCCATGTCTGGGGTTGGTTTTTTCCCCCCACAGTCATCCCTGTGCAGCATGCCAAGTCAATGGTAAGCAAACTAGAGTAATAATCCTCTACCATACCTGAGAAGCTACCTGGTGGATAACAATGAAAGCCTTTGTCTCTCTTTAGGCCTCTTTCTTCACTCCTCTTTTTATCGTCGTATCAAAAGAAAGAGGTAAAGGAACCAAGTGAACAAGGATCATCATGTCATTTAGATCAGGGGCGTCCAATCTTAGCAGCTTTAAGACTTGTGGACTTAATTAAATAACAGGATAACAGAGTTGGAAGGGACCTACTTCCGGGGTCCCCAACCCACAGCATGCCAAAAACCAGTGGCGCAAACAAGTGAAGCCCCATCCACAGTATGCAGGCAGCATGCAAAACCATGTCTTCTCCGGTCAATGGAAAAACCTCTCTCCATGGAACCAGTCCCTGGTGCCCAAAACATTGGGGGGGCCACTGTTCTAGTCCAATGCCCTGCCTAGGCAGGAAACGCTACACCATTTCAGACAAATGGTTGTCCAATCTCTACTTAAAAACTTCCAATGTCAGAGCATTCACAACTTCTGGAGGCAAGTTGTTCCACTAATTAATTGTTCTAATTGTCAGGAAATTTCTCCTTACTTTTAAGGTTGGTTCTTGCCTTGATTAGTTTCCATCCATTGCTTTTTGTCTTGCCTTCTGATGCTTTGGAGAATAGTTTGACTTCCTCTTCTTTGTGGCAACTCCTGAGATATTGGAACACTGCTATCATGTCCCCTTCCTAGTCCTTCTTTTCATTAAACTACACCTATCCAATTCCAGCAACCTTTCTTTATATTTTAGCCTCCAGTCTACTGATCAGCTTTGTTGCTCTTCTCTGCACTCTTTCTAGAATCTCAACATCTTTTTCACATTGTGGCAACCAAAGCTGGATGCCGTATTCCAGGCGTGGTCTTACCAAGGCATCATAAAATGGTATTGATACTTCACGTGACTTCAATTTAAAGAATTCTCCAGCCCTGCTGACTGGAGAATTCTGGGAGTTGAAATTTACACATCTTAAAGTTGCTAAGGTTGAGCACTCCTGATGGTTAGATGGTTCAAATCAGAATGGAGCAAATCACTTAAGGCAGAAACCTAGCCGAGATGAAACTGACTTTCAGCCTCTTCCTCCCAGGCACAAAGCATCCTTCCATCAGTGCAGGCCATGACAAAGGAAGCATCCCGATGGAGAAGAGTTAATGAGCCATAACTTTGAGCATGAACTCTGGGCAGGATTCAGAAGGATTCCTTTTCCCATCCTTTGAGCCCACCGTTTGTATAGAAAAATAATTATTTTTTAAAAATAATTATTTTAATTTTTTTTATCCCAATTTTATTTTTATAAATAACTCAAGGTGGCAACTTACCTAATCCTCCTTCCGTCTCCTATTTTTCCCACAACAACCCTGTGAGGTGGGCTGGGTTGAGAGAGCGCGACTGGCTCAAAGTCACCCAGCTGGTTTGCATGGCTAAGGCAGGACTAGAACTCACTGTTTCCTATTTCTAGCTTGATGCCTTAACCACTGGACTAAAAATTCTCCAGGGAGTGCCTTGCTCTTTTTTTTTCTTACATTGCCTCAGTATTGTACTTATAATTCTGATCTTTCATTGTGCTGTATTGAGCTCATGGAGCTAAGCAAAAATCTTTCCTTTGGATTTTAAGATTGAGGAATTTCCCTCACAGTATTTCCCACTTCCCATACGGTAGTTGCAGGGATTTGTTTTTAAGGTTCACAGACTATAAAGAAAAATGGCCGTGTGAACCTTCTTACTGCAGGATATGCTAATGGAGTCATTGCTCCCTAGTTCTTCTCCATTGAAGATAAGGAGATTACCATAGTAGCCTAGTGGTTAGAAGACAGTACTACAGGCTACTTCTGCTGACTGCCAGCTGCCTGCAATTTGGCAGTTCAAATCTCATCAGTTTCAAGATTGACTCACCCTTCCATCCTTCTAAGGTTGGTAAAATGAGGACTCAGATTGTTGGGGGCAATATGCTGACTTTGTAAACCACTTAGAGAGGGCTGTAAAGCACTGTGAAGCAGTATATAAGTCTAAATACTGTTGCTATGCGATTACAGAAGAACGGGAGAAAAGTAGCATACCAGAATAATTCTTGAGATTATATTTTCATGGATTAATTTTATTTCTCTGAAGGAAATGTACAGATCCATTCAATTGTTGCAAGAACTGTGGATGGGGCCTCCAGCTGTTTTGGTCTGCACGTCCTACTGTCCCCATCCATTGGTTACATTGGCAGGTTTAAGGAGAGCCGTAGTCCAAAACATGTGGAAGACATCAGCTTGCCTGCGGCCTACTCAATTCCTCCTCCAGTCCTATGGGACTCTCATACTGAGAGCTCCAGCACCACTAATCAGAGGTTAAATTCGTGACAAGTACTAATCAAAACCTTATTCCCAATTAACATTTTAATTTAGATAGGAAAAAACTGATAAAATTAACACGATTCTGTGCAGAACTCCAGGCCTCCCTCACTGTTAGGTAGAGGATTAGGGCCCTGCCATAAGAGGCCAACATAAAGGTCACCAAAATGTCAGGCAAGAGGGAGTCCATTTACAACATTATTCTTAACTGCACTGAAACCCGAATCTTAAATTATTCACCACTACCATCACGCACAACAGTGAAGCCAAAACAAATGAAAATAGTCTGCCAAACTGCCTTCATTTTCCCCTCAGAGAACTAATACACACCCCTGGAAATAAAACACTTTTAAATTAATGCTGTATTTGATGATATAATCCCTCCCTACTCCAAAATCTGAGTTTATTTAACCATATAGGTGCTTGCCTTGTTTTCCAAGGGAACAAAAAATACCCCTCGGTATTCTGTGGTAAGCAGGTCATTAGCTGAAGCAAATTCTAGCCAGTGAAAGAATGGGAAGATTGTGGATAAATATTATCCAGGCTTCCCCTTTCAGAAGATTACTCTATGTCCATGTTTCTCATCCTTGGCAATGGTAACATGTATCGACTTCAGTTCCCAGAATTCCCATGGCTGGCTGAGGAATTCTGGGAATTGAAATCCAGACAGCTTAAAATTACCAAGTTTGAGGAACACTGCTGTGTATTGTTCCAAGTAGAGAACAAACATACATAGTGCGGGTAATTACATCCCAACTAGAACAGCATTTCATCATCATGGCCATTATATACAGGTACAAGTAGTCCTTGCTTAACAACCATTTAAAATGATAATGTATCCCCTGCCAAATTTTCTAATGACCTGTCCTTCAAGTTATGACTGCTTCTCTTCTCTTCTCTGTGATGGCGTTTTGGGCACTTGACAATCAGCTCACATTTATGACCCACAATCACACGGTTACAATTTGCAACATTTTTTTTTGCCAGTTTCTGGCAAAAAATGTCCATTCAAGTCAATGGATTTGCTTAATGACCATGCTTCACTTAGTAACTGTGGTGACTTGCTGTAGGACTACTGTAAAATTGAGTCAAGTGATGGCCCACATAATAACTACATTGACTTCTGATCAAAATTCAAGGTTGAATTGTGTTCATTAAGTAAAAGGTAAGAAATGGAAATAGAATCATAATTCTGGAAGGAACCTCAAAGGTCTTCTAGTCCAACCCCTGCTCAAGGCAGGAGACTTTATACCATCTCAAATAGCTGTACAATCTCTTCTTAAAAACTTCCACTGTTGGAGCACCTACGACCTCTGGAGGCAAGTTGTTCCACTGATTAATTGTTCTCCGTGACAGGAAATTTCTCCTTAGTTCTACCGGTAGATACTCAACGTTGCTCCCTTAAAATTAGTGTACTCGTAGTCCTTGACTTACGATGGCAATTGGGCCTGGAATTTCTATCACTAAGCAATGTGGTCATAAAGCATGACCTCATTGTTTAGCAATGGCAATCTATGCCAATCTTAACTGAATCCCACGGTCTTCAGCAGTGGTGGGATTCAAAAATTTTTACTACCAGTTCTGTGGATGTGGCTTGGTGGGCATGGTGTGGCTTCGTAGGCGTGGCTTGGTGACCATGACAGGGGAAGGATACTGCAAAATCCCCTTTGTCTCTGTTATGTATGTAGGTTTGAATGTTATTGGTTTAGTTTGAATTGTTCTTGTAAAATGTCAAATATGATTGGTTTGAAAAGTGCGGGAAAACCCTGCACTTTGATTGGCTGGCAACTGCGGCTGCTGGCTATAAGTAGCAGCCGTAGCCCAGCCAAGACGGGTCCATTCGAGCTGTAGTCACTAATAAACTCTTCACTGAAGCTCTTCGCGTCTGACTCTTCATGCAAACTTAACACTGTTGACGAAGGTGGGATTCCCCTGAAGAGAAGACGACGCGGAAGACAAACAGAAGAGCGAGATGGCTGTGCTGAACACCCCCCCAGCCCCGTTTGATCCGGCGGCAGAAGACTGCGAATCGTATGCGGATTGCTTCCAAATGTATTTGGAAGGAAACAACCTCGCTGACATCTCCGAGAAGCGGAAGAGGGAGGTCTTTCTTACGCACTGTGGTCCAGCAGTCTTCAAGATGGCGAAGGCATTGGCGGGAGCTGCAGACATGAAAGTAATGGAATGGCTTGATCTAGAAAAGCTTTTAAGAGCCCATTACGCCCCACAAGTATCGTGCCTCATTAAGAGACACGAGTTTTACCGTCGGGATCAAGGGGAAAGCAAAAACGTTAACGACTTCGTGGCAAGTTTAAGAGACATTGGGGGTGCATGCGAGATTAACAACTTGGAGGAGGCCATGTGCGATTGATTTGTTCTAGGCCTCAAAGACAAAGTGCTTCAGAGCAAATTGTTATTAAAACCTAAGATCACGTTGAAGGAAGCCATAGAAGAGGCCTCCTCAGCAGAAGCCACTAAGTCCTCAGCGGCAGCCATGAAGAAAATTAACAAGGCCTCAAGCCATTCTGATGTGGAAAAGTCCACAACAACTCATTGCGAGCAAATAGATTCTGAATCAGACTGCAGTGAGGTGGAGGAAGGACTTTATAGACTCAGAATGGAAAAGAAAAAGAAAGACCTGGGAAGAAAAAGGCAAGACTTTTATTGCAGAGGTTGTGGGGGGGGGCACCCCCGCACTGAATACAAGTTTTTAGACACCATCTGCCTACGTTGTGAGAAAAGAGGTCACCCAGCAAGAGTCTGCAAATCATCCAGAACTCCACCACAACTGATGCTGTCATCAAGCAGCTCAAAAAACTTTTTGTAACCCACGGGTTACCCGATGTTCTTGTCTCCTACAATGGCCCTCAATTTACATCCAACCTTTTTGAATCCTATTTAGCACAACAGGGTATCAGACATTCCCTCACTGCCCCTGGGCACCCTTCGGCTAACAGCCGGGCTGAACGCATGGTACGCTTTACCAAGGAAAAACTTCAGCAACTGGGTCCTGGGGACATCACTGAGAAAGTTGAAAAACTTCTTAGTGTTCAGCACATCACTCCTAACCCACCTAATAACTTATCCCCAGCAGAGTTGTTGATGGGTAGGAAACTTAGGTCTTCCCTTGACCGCCTTCATCCCACTTACGCACCCAACGCACCAATAGATTCCACTTCCAAAGTTCGCACATTCAGTGTGGGTGATTCTGTTTATGCTAAGAACCTTATGGGTGAACCTTTGTGGATTCCTGCTGAGATAACTCAAATCACAGGCCCTCGTTCTTACAGGGTGCAAACAGAGGATGGAATCCTCTGGAGCAGGCACATTGATCAACTTAGATCCAGATTTTCTCAGGAACATCGCACTTGTTCCTCTCTAGTTCCCTCACCTGATATCAATTCTAGGGGAAGGGAGGAGCAGGAGGATAATCAGCAAGCAAGAATCCATCCCATGTGTAATGAGCCATTACGACAGGAACCATTCCAAAACCTGTCACAATGCCAAAATCCATCCTTAGAAGTGGAAGATTGTACATCACTACCTGACTTGGGTGCTGACATTGGGCTGGAGATGGGTTGGGAGGAGAGACCAGATTCTAACAATCAAACAGGGTCTTCTTTCACAGGAAGTCCCAGTAGGGAAATGTCAGCAGACACATTTCCTCTCTCACTGGGTGAGAATGTTAAAACTTCTGAACCATGAAGGTCTCAACGTACATGTAACAGCCCCACCTATTTAAAAGAATACATTAGATAGGTTGGGGTTTGGTATGGACTGAACCTAGTGGGGAGGGGTGTTATGTATGTAGGTTTGAATCTTATTGGTTTAGTTTGAATTGTTCTTGTAAAATGTCAAATAGGATTGGTTTGAAAAGTGCGGGAAAACCCTGCACCTTGATTGGCTGGCAACTGCGGCTGCTGGCTATAAGTAGCAGCTGTAGCCCAGCCAAGACGGGTCCATTTGAGCTGTAGTCACTAATAAACTCTTCACTGAAGCTCTTCGCGTCTGACTCTTCATGCAAACTTAACAGTCTCCACATCCCATTAACCTGCTTTCCAGCTCCGTTCTTCTATGAGGGCAACAAAAGAAGGGAGGCAAAGAATAGATGGAAACGGGGCCAGTCAGAGATGGTATTCCAAACTACTCAAAATTTCTGCTACCGGTTCTCCGAACTATTCAAAATTTCTGCTACCGGTTCTCCAGAACTGATCAGAACCTGCTGAATACCACCTCTGGTCTTCAGGCAATACTACTTCCTGCCAGATTCCTAAAACCAAAGTTAGTGAGAAAGCCAACAGGAAGTTGCAAATCCCAGGGTAGCAGGCAGGCAAGTGGCTATTGTCACATGGAAGAGGGAGTGAAGGGGAGGCACAGCAAGACTTCACAAGGGTGCCCCAGGGTGCAGTGTGGGTCACAGAGGGTGCTGGAGAGGATACAAATGGTTTGTTCAAGAGTTGCATTGTAGGTCAGGGAGAGTGCACAAGAATAAGGTGTAGATTGGGGAGGGTGTTGGGTGGCATTGGTCAGGGTGGTGCAAGGGCCTTGGCACAGGTCTGGAAGGTGTGCAGAAGTGCGCGGGAGTGTGGGAGTGATTTGTACAGCAAAACTGCAGAGAGAATGGGAAGGGTGCACAAATGAGAGAAAGAGTTGCCCAGTGATTTGTGACCTTTCCTGCTGGCTTCCCCATTAACTTTCTGGGGAACATTGCAAATGGCAATCACAAAATTGCAGGATTCTGCAACTGGTTGTTAAGGGCAAACCAGTCGCCAAGCACTCAAATCATGATCATATACAGGTACTCCTCCACTCACAACAATTCGTTTAGTGTTACAATGGCACTGAAAAAAAATGACTTATGACCTTTTTTCACACTTAGAACCATTGCAAGCATCCCTGTGGTCACATGATCAAAATTCAGAGGCCTGGCAACTGACTCATATTTATGACAGTTGCAGTGTCCCGGGGTCATGTGATCCCCTTTTGTAAACTTCTGACAAGCAACGTCAATGAGGAGGCCAGATTCAGTCAACAACTATGTTATTAATTTAACACCTGCAGTGATTCACTTAACAACTGTGGCAAGAAAGGTCGTAAAATAGGGCAAAGCTCACTTATCAAATGCTTCACTTAGCAGCATAAACTTAGGGCTCAGCTGTGGTCATAAGTCGAGGGCTACCTATAACGACAGGAATGATAGGACAACTGGAACTCTGAGGACCAGTCAGAACCACCAGTCTTTCAGAACCATTGTTACCTCAAACAGTCCCTGTCATAAGTTGAGTCATAAGTTGAGGACTACCTCTAGAGGGTTTTTTTCATTCCACTTATCTTTAGCTCCTATTCGTTAGGGCAGTGATGGATAATCTTTTCGGCACCGAGGGCCCAAAGCACACATGCGTGCACCCCCCCAAAATGCAATACGCGCACATCCCCCATGCATACACCCCGCCCCCCGTGCATGCACCTCACCCCTGCACGTGTGCCCAGCCCCAGCACAAGTGGGCCCACATGCGGGGCAGAACCCAAAGACCAGCTGGCTGGCAGGAGGCACACATGCGCATGTGTGGTGGAGCCAAGCTGGGGCAATGGCTCATGTGCCCACAGAGAGGGCTCTGCGTGCCACCTCTGGCACGTGTGCCATAGGACCGCCATCATGGCCCTGGGGCAATATCTTTAAAACAGCTAGTTACAATATGAAGCGTTTATGTAGTCCATGAACAGTATAGAAGCAGTTTTCCTCACTGTTTTCTCTCTCCCTTTCTCCATAAAACATTAAGCTTTTTGCACTGGATCAAAGCAAACTTGTTTGCTGTAAAATGTGTTTTTATAGAGAGATTATTTAAAGCATAATGTCTGTTTATGGTCCCACAGTATGTTCTAATCACCTTTGTTTGCCTCATATTCCATTTCTTAATTAACCACCAACCTATTAGCATAAGGAGGTTTTTTTGCCCCAAGAGTATTAATTATACGTAATTTATATCATATGCATTTATTCTTTATCTGTTGGATGAATAAAACATTTACCTGTTTATAGCTACTTGGGGTTAACACTTTCATACAGAAAACTCACCTGAGACTTCCAATCAAATTATCAGATTTTTAATTTTCTGTTACATAATGATACCGTATTAGTCATTATAGTACTTTTATTCCACTCCAGGCTAAACAATCATTTAGTGGAGCAGAGTATTGGCAGCATTAATTAAACAGTGCTAAATGCTTAGTCCAATAGTAAGATGCAAATACTGAACATAAAAAGTAAGATCAGGGTCTTTGTGAAGGAATCCAATAGGGTCCATTTGGGCAAAGCAGAGTTCTGGACATTAATAGGAAAAAAAATCTGTGCTTTTAGAGATGAAGAAATAGTGTTCTAAATAGGTGAAACAAAAAAATTTTGGCATCTTTCTGCCTCTATATTTGGAAGCGAAGCTTGAATTTGAGGTTTTGATGGTACACAATACTTTTTAATGCATTATTCTGTCAGGTGTGTTTATCCTGATTTCCTTTTGGCACTCAAGATGGCTTACAGTGCCAGAAGGACTGTAAACAATAAAATGGACAGTGGACTTTTTTTGTCCTTTATGACCAGTTGCATTCAGTTACAATGAATACTTTAAAAATAAAATTGAGCTAGTCACATGGTTACTCATCGACCACAATGAGTTATGACTAAAATTCTAAGTTTAATTGTGCTCATAAGTCCAATACTACCTGTATACAGTTTGCCAAGCATTTTATGAAATATAGTCAGTCTAAGCTTGTAATCTCTCATCTGAAGTTGTCAAAAATAAATCCAAACTAAACTGCATTTTGTTTTACTGTGTCATATAATATATGTGGGTATATGCATATTTTTTATTTATTTTGTCATGTTTATGCAGTGTATATTAGAGGTAAAAACCCTTTGAGAGCTCTATGCAATGAAATTTCTTCTTTTTTTAAATTTTAAATTACATTTATATGCCGCCGAAGAATCAGGGCGGCTTACAATTTTTGGGATACAACCCAGTGTGCTCAGCAATAGCCTTCATTCCATTGTATATGCCTGCTTATTACTAAGCGGCATTTTTACAAAGTCAGCTTATTGCCCCAACAATCTTGGGTCCTCAGTTTACCTACCCGAGAAGATGGAAGGCTGAGTCAACCTTGAGCCTGGTGGGATTCGAGCCTACACTAATTGTAGGCAGCTGGAACTTAACTGCAGGCATTTAACAGCCTGAGCCACCAAGGCCCTTTTACATTTTAATGTATGCCGATTAGTGTACACTCAAAGTGATAATATGGTTAGTCTGAATTTAAGTCAGAATCTACTACTATCCTTTTCACACCAACTATATGACAGAAAAGGCGCAGAACACATTATATTTCATTTATTTGTTCATCTCTACCAAATCCAGTCTGGTTCTTCTCTTGTCTCTTATCTGACAAATTTGCCAGGACAATGAAAGGAAAAGACCATTCCATAGACTCTTATCTTTCTGAGTTTTTGTACTCCTCCAAACTGTTTCTATGCACTGGTGCTCCTGGAACTAGCATATGTAAAACTTTAGCATTTTTACTTTGAAAACATCCTTTAAAATTACTCCAGATGACTGGCAGATGAGCAGCCAACAAGGAAAGTAATAGATATCACTTCATGTTGAATAAAAAGGATAATGCTTTTTTATTTACTAAATTAAAGCAGATTAAAATTAGATTTACTCCCAAGTTCCTCTGTGTATGAACTTAACTGTAACAGTTCCAAAATATTTTTAATTTAGTCCTCTGCACAAAAGGTCAAGAAATAATTCAGCTCACCTATATTTCAAGCAGAATGGTCAATGGATTTTATCTAAACTAAATATTTGAGGGAAATCTTGGCTTTGGGATGACATATGGCACAGATAAACGGTCCAGGGCTTTCTCTATGATTGATAGAGGCTTCCTGTAAATTGGCACTAAGCTGCTTTTGTTAGTCTACTCCCCTTGACCTTCTGTGGAGACCACTGATTGGAGCAGTCAATTCTTCCTTGTCCAGGTCATTTCTTTGTAGTTCTAAAGTTGTTTTTGAGAGACAAACGACCCATAAAGACCTGACTCTTCCTTCTCCAGGTCAACCTCAAGGCAAGCAACTTCTTATCTCTCCTTGTTTAGGTCAGGAACATTGGTGAGAGCAGCTGTTAACCATCAAAATCAACACTGCACCACGTGTATGAAATAAAAAAGAGTGTTTCTGTAGTTACCATCAGTTCTCTCACTCTCTCTTGCTGTGCCTTGATATGTGCTTGCAACTACAGAATGTGGAGGCCATGGAGAGCCAACAAGCAGAGCCTATCACCTCCAACCGCTTGTCAAAACAACAAAACGCAGAGCACAAAACATACTTCAGCAGTGTTACAAAGAACATGGAAATTCCTTGTCTCCCCCTTCAGTAGAAAGCAGCCAGAATGAAAGAATAAGGCAATGATTTTGGAAAATATCCACAACTCACTTGACAGTGCGACTTTAGAATACAAACTACTCCATACTGAGCTTTTTCAGATGTTGGCAGGTCATCAGGGATGTGGGGATTGGTCTTCCTGAAAATGGATGAATTTGGAAGCAGTCTTCATTGGTCAATCAATCCTTTTAAAAGCGCACTCAGTCACAACTGATAAGGCTTGTCAGCAATTAGCACATTTATTATATCTTCTGAATACAACAATATCCTTACTGAGAGTGTTGAAAGAAATATCCATCTGGGTTCAGTTCCAAGTAGGGAGAAAGACACTGGAAACATGGAGGCTGATTGGAAGGATGGTTTATTGATGAACAGGACCACATGGGTTTGAAGTCCTGGTGCAGCTGAACCAGAGGTGGGTATTCAGCAGGTTCTGACCAGTTCTGGAGAACCAGTAGCAGAAATTTTGAGTAGTTCGGGGAACCAGCGAATACCACCTCTGACTGGAGATTTTACAGTATCCTTCCCCCTGCCACACCCACCAAGCCATGCCCACAGAACCGGAAGTAAAAAAATTTGAATCCCATCACTGAGCTGAACACATGGAATAGAGAGAGAAGGTTATTTATACCCTCTCATGGGCCTTGCCCTTGAGCTTCCTGTTCCTGTGCAAGAAATGTATTTTATTGGCTGCTGTCAGACTCCCATGGGGCTATGCAGGGGTCACAGCTAACTCTGTAGGCTGTCTTGAGTCCCAGGCTTAGTTGAAGCTTGCTGATGCAATGAAGGGGTTTGTTGTGCAATAGCTATGGTGGTTGAATGGCTTTGCCTTGAAGCATAATCCCAATATCCTGGAGCTGAAGGTCTTTTGTCTTGTAGGTAGACTGGCACCAAAATATCTGGTGGGGGCAAGGAGCTGAGGCTGAGTTTCTCTCTCCCTTAAGATTTCTATTTCTCTTTTAGGGAAAATATTCTGCATTTTTAATATTTCTCAAAATATTTCACTCTTCTAGGAGAGGGGTGGGTGCTAACTTTCTACAAGATGCCCCCAATTAAGAAACTTGTCCTGCTATTTATAGAAGCAACAAGTAGTAAATAGAACCATTTTCTTTTCAGAAACATTGAGTTTAAGTACGTGAACACTCCTATGCAAATGCAACCCGTAGTCTTGCATTGTGAGTGCAAACCTTTTGGGCTCAGTCTGTCAAAAATTTGGAAAATGCCTAACTTAACTCTGTTGACATGTCTCACACTCACACAGCCAAACAAAAGAGGAACAATTATTCATATGTTCATTTATTTATAAAATTTATTTACCATTCATGCCTGTGATCCTAGGGACCTGCTGCTCTCCACCTTCCTTCATGCCGTGGTCTTTTTTTGTTGACAGGCCCAGTGGTGGGATTCAATTTTTTTTTACTACCGGTTCTGTGGGTGTGGCTTGGTGGGCATGGCAGAGGAAGGATACTGTAAAATCTCCAGTCAGAGCTGGGATTTGCTGGTTCTCCGAACTACTCAAAATTTCCGCTACCAGTTCTCCGGAACTGGTCAGAACCTGATGAATACCCACCTCTGGACAGGCCTCTGTGGCTTACTGGAGGCACCTCTGGGACATGCAAGATCTTCTTTCTTTTATCCTTATACTATTTAATTTTCTCTGAAGAAGATTAAAATACCAAACACCAAAATATTGACCACTAAAAAAAGTTAGTCTTTTTTTTCCTAAGACACATTTTCTTTTTAATGTCCTGGTTGTTGTGATTTTTTTCTTTTTGTTTTTTGTTTTGTTTAATAATTTGGGTGTTTTGTCTTTTAATCTTCTTTGAATAAAATTAAATATCATAAGGACACGGGTCTTCTTTCTTGAAGAGGCCTTGGAGAAGGCTCTCCCACAGCCTCCAAGAATTATGCGAACCACACCCCCATTTTCTTGTGATTTTCAGAGATTCTGGAGGCTGCACAAGAGCGCAACCCTCTTGTGCAACATCAGTAGGCTGCTCAAGAGCACACCCCATTCGGGTGCAGCTTTTGCAGCCTCTGAAAATTGTGTGCAAATGCTTTCAAGAATAGTTGTTGGATGTTGGTGAATGCTGGTGTATCACACAAAAGGTTGGGGCGTGTCATCATTGACATAGATTTGTCATCAGTGTCCAGCGAGACCTGACTTTCTCTATGCACAACAGTAGGTATGACCCTTTCAGGCCCTTTTCATTCCACATCTTCCTTTATTTCAGAAGCAGAAAGTCAAAATTAGAATGCTTCAGTCATTTCAACGCTAGCCACATCTGCAAATTTCTTTTGCAATGAGATTGGGGCTTTGTCTGTTCTATGCCCTGGCCCTGAAATAGCCCATAGTTCATTGATCTAAAAGCAGTGATGACTCTGGTTTGTTTACCTGAACATCTACAAGGAAGGTTGAGTTGAATTAGAACAATGTTTCCATTGATGAAAATGGCAAGTTGTGGTTAGGCACAATGGCAACTGTTTGGGGCAATGGAGTACACTTGGCCTTAGTATATAAACTGTCAGACCCTAGAAAAATAATCAGGGCAGGACCAAAAATACATGGAGATGGGACAAAATTACATTTGATTTCATTTCCAGATTCTTAAAATTAAATACAAAAACATTTATTCCTTTCCACACATTTAATCATGCTTCCTCCTCTGTCATTAAAAATTACACATTGGCAGAAATGTCTGGAGAGGTTGGAGCCACATCAAAGCTTTTGTGGGTCATAGATGGCCCTGGGATCTAGAATTGGGCATAGTGTCTATGTGATGTTTTCCCAACTTGACATTGTCTACATCAGCATTTCTCAACCATGGCAGATGTGTGACTTCAACTCCCAGAATTCCCCAGCCAGCTTTTGGGAATTCTGGGAGCTAAAGTCCACATATCTTAAAGCTGCCAAGGTTGAGAAATACTGCTATAAATGAGTAAAGGTTAGCTGCAAACAGCATGGAAAATGCTGAGCATTCTGGAAAGTCCATTCATCTGGAGAATAACAGCTGGAAGGGACTTTAGAGGACTTCTAGTCCAACCTGCTCCTCAAGCAGGGGACCCTAAATCATTTCAGACAAATGGTTGTCCACTCTCTTCTTAAAAACCTCCAGTGTTGGAGTACCCACCATTTCTGGTGGCAGTGTTGGAGTACCCACCACTTCTGGAGGCAAGCCATTCCATTGATTAATTGCTCTAACTGTCAGAAAATTTCTCCTTAGTTCTTTCTATTTCGAATCATATTTAACCACAGTACAAACAGAACCTAATGGAGCCAAATCTTCACACTTGCAGAAGATAATAAATCCATTAATCCTGAATCCCTTTACTCCAAATTGATTCACCATCAACTACAAACTGCGCTCCCGGGGGTCTGATGAGCATTACATTCCAGATGTTAGGGGAAAAACATTCAAAGCTATCAAGAAAACATTCAGGGCTATTAAAAAAACATATCTGGCCATTAAGAGCCATCGCAGATCTTTAATTTTAAAAAAATGTTGATTGCTCTTGTTGGAAGAAATATCTTTCTGGGTTCAGTTCCAAGTGGGGAAAAAGACACTGGAAACATGGAGGCTGTTTGGAAGGTTTAATGGTGGACAGAACCACATGGCCTGGAGCTCCAGGGTGAAAAGGAAGGATGATCACATGCTTAAAGGTGAAGGAAGAGATCAAGAAAGGGCAGATATGCTGAGAGTGCCTGGGTTTTATAACATTTGTTGGGATTTGAATTGGAGCTTGTATTCTGATTGGTTGTCAGACTCCCATGAGGCCATGCAGGGGCAACTCTGTAGGCTGTCCTGAATTCCAGGCTTGGTTGAGCCTTGCTGGATGATGCACTGAAAGGGCTTTTGGCAATTGCTATAGCTTTACCTGGAGATCTTTGTTATGTAAAGTATTCTGGCCCAGGCCTTAATGGTCTACCCATTAGGTGGGGGTGAGTTTCTGTTTCTGAGGTGAGTTTCTGCTTCTGAGTTTCTACTCTTTTTAGAGGAAATATTCTGCCTTTTTAATATTTCCTAGGATATTTCAGTTTTCTAGGAGAGGGGTGGGTGCTAACTTCCTATAATTTTTCCAAAAGGCTCCTGATAGCCAAACTCAGATATGGAGAGGGAGAGGAAGGGAGAGGAGGGGTGGTGGATGAAGAAGGCTTTTGACTCTTTGTAAAATTCTATAACTGAACAGGCTCCTAAACTCACCTATTTGTTAAGCAAGTCAAGAATATCATGTCAACCGGATCCTTCTGGAGATTGAGGTTCCCAGGCATAACGAGAATTTAAAAATGACAGCATATAAGTTTTAAAAAACCTGCATATTTTTAAATAAATAAAAAAATCCTCCCCTCCTCATCTCCCCTCCTCCAGATTGGCTGCTAAAGTAGCCTCCTCCTAAGCTATTGATAATTACTTTAGTAGTAGCTTACAGAGAATTTAATTACATATATCCATAGAGGAGTTTAGTTTTGATGTCACCCAATCATTGTGGTGAAAGTCAGCCTCAAACAGAAGTGAATTCGGCAGCTGGGTTTCTTTAAGGTAATTATAGCTATAACGCTTTTTGATGGAAATGAGATTCCTTAAAACTTTTTCACTCCCAAGTTTAAGGTGCGGGGAGGGGGGGAAATGTTCAAGCTCTCTTCTTCAGAACTGTTCAGAAGGGAAGAAGCTAGTTGAGGGATTGCAAGCGTATGAGCATCCCATTTTTCATTCCAGATTGTTGGAAGAAATATCCATCTGTTTCCAGTTCCAAGTGGGGAGAAAGACACTGGAAACATGGAGGCTGATTGGAAAGATGGTTTATTGATGGACAGGACTACATATGTCTGAGGTCCTGGGCAGCTGACCACCTGGAGTTGAGAACGAAGGTTATTTATACCTTATCTTGGGTCTTGCCCTTGAGCTTCCTGTTCCTGTGCATTCTATTGACTGTTATAGGGGTCGTAGCTAAATTTATAGGTTATCTGAGTCAAGCTTGATTGAAGCTTGGGCTGATTGAAGGGGCTTGTTGCACAATTCCTATTGTGGCTGAATGGCTTTGCCCTGAAGGATAATCCCGTCATCCTGGAGCTGAAAATTTTTTGTCTTGTAGATAGGCTGGCCCAGTCTTTCTTAATGAGCACCAAATATGTCCTGGGGGCAGGAAGCTGTTTTCTGTCTTTAAAACATGTTTCTTCTTTTATCACCCGGGAAATATCACATTCTGGCTTCTTAATAGTTCTCAAAATATTTCATTTTTCTAGGAGAGGGGTGGGTGCTAACTTTCTACACTTTTGTGGAAATTTCTATTGTATCTTCAAAATGCAACCATTGCTCCCCAGCTACGGGCAATAAATGCAGCATGGTACCTATTGTCTGTAAAAGGTGACTACCAGGCATTCATCAGTGCATGACACTGTGAGTAATGAAGAAATAACAGGTTTTAGAAAGGTGAGGATGTGGTTCTGCAGCTTTTCACATGGCATTTGCTTAGTTCAGGGGGAGGGGTTTCAAACTTAACAACTTTAAATTAGGACTTTTCTATTTGGCATTTGGAAGGACCCCGATTGTGAATGTGCAGATGGGTGACCGAGCCAAGATTAACATGTAGCAATTAACAGTGTGCTTTTGTGCATAATTATTCTTATACATTTATAGTACCTTGACAAAATGGCATTATTTTTGGACTCTAAATTCCTCCTTACCTGGGAGGGTTCAGGGCATGGTAGCTAGCTGCCCAAAATTAGCAGTGATACCTTGTTGCCATCATGAGTCTGGATCAGGAGTGTCCAACTTCGGCAAGTTTAAGACTTGTGGACTTCAGACCCAGGGGACCCAGAATTCCCCAGCCAGCCACAGGAGTTGAAATCCACAGGTCTTAAAATTGCCAAGGTTGGACAGCCCAGTCCGGATGAAAGGATTGCCTTTGCCTTTTATTTTCTTCTCGTCTCAGCGTTTTACTTGATCGCAGGCAACAAGTGAGAAGCATTTCAATGATAAATGGAGAATTCTGGGTTAGCCAATGAAGACACTGGTCCCCAGTATGAATCTTCCCAAGAGATGCCATGTGCATGGCCTTAAGAAGTTACCTTCCGGGTACATTAGATATGGAAGCATATCAGTAGCCCTAGATCGGGAAAGGGGGATAATTATGAATGGTAAGACCCTAGAGAGAGAGCCAGATGGACTCCAAAATCACGATGTCCTTGTCCAGTAATGAGTCACAGGGGAAGGCTGGAGTAAGTTGCTCGAGGGCCAAGAAAAGGACTCTGAGGAAGAAGTTCCTGCTTTCAATCACCCTCCTCCTTGGTCCAATGAAAGTATCCTACTGCTGTTTGCAATGCTACATAGCTCTCCCTCCTCCCCCGCCCAACTAATCAGAGAAGTTTTTAGCCTTCCTGGAGAACTGCAATCACATCGATATTGCTAAACCATCTGGGAAGCTATGCCTCCCACCCACACGACTGTGCTCCCTGCAGGCTGGCACTGAGCTTCAGCCAGCTGGCAGGGGAGGCACATTACCCAAGCACACTCCACACCAGCTGGCCAGAAGAAACCGCACATGCCAAGGCTGGCTGACGAGGCTTCTAGCTACTCTCTCTCAGCCTTCCTCGCTTCTGCTAAGGTCCCAGCCATCCCTCCCTAAGCCCCCTATCCACCCACCCACCACGTTTGTTCTTGCTATCGTCAGTCTTTCTCTCTCTTCCCCTTTAAAATCCCACTTGCCCCTCTATCTTGCCCGGCTTCCGGTTCCCAAAGCAAGCCACCACGTTTTGCCCGGCTGACAGCAAAGCCTTTCATTTTATTTCCCTGACTGCGACAAAACCTTCCATTTCATTCCTGACTGCCTTTAATTTATTCCGAAACATCCTCTTCTTCAGCCTCGTTTCCTTCCCTCTCTTCCCTCCCCTCCTGCAAGATTTCTCCATCTAATAAGACTTTAATAAGACTCTAATTTTTGCCACTGGGATCTGTTGGTTTTCTCTCCTCACACCACAAAGCCATTTTCATACAAAAGAGTGGGCTGAAAGGGGAGGATGTGCTTCTTGATAGCACTTCCTGATAGTTTCCTGACAGAACAGTTAATCAGTGGAGCAACTTGCCTCCAGAAGTTGTGAATCCTCCAATACTGGAAGTTTCTAAGAAGAGACTGGACAACCATTTATTTTTATTTTTTTATTTTTATTTATTTTGTCAATCGCTTACAAGGTTAAACATAGTTGTGAATACATGAAATGGACACATATAAGAAAAATAAAAAAGAAACAATAGGACAGGGACGGTAGGCATGTTGGTGCGCTTTGCACGCCCGCTACAGACCTCTTAGGAAAGGGGTGAGGTCAATATTAGACAGTCTAAGGTTAAAGTTTTTGGGGTTTGGGGAAGAAACCACAGAGTCAGGTAGAGTATTCCAGACATTGACCACTCTGTTGCTGAAGTCATATTTCCTGCAATCAAGTTTGGTGCGGTTAACTTTGAGTTTGTATCTATTGTGTGCTCTTGTATTGTTATGGTTGAAGCTGAAGTACAGATTGACCGGAAGGACATTGCAATGTATGATTTTATATACTATACGTAGATCAGACTGAAGGTGGCGTAGTTCTAGGTTTTCTAGGTCTAGAATTTCAAGTCTGGTGGCATAAGGTATTCTGTAACGAGTAGAGGAGTGTAGAACTCTTCTTGTGAAATATTTCTGGACTTTCTCTACTGTGTTAATATAAGATACGTGATGTGGGTTCCAGACTGATGAGCTGTATTCGAGTATTGGTCTAGCAAATGTTTTGTATGCCCTAGTTAGTAGTGTGATATTACCAGAGAAAAAGCTGCATAGGATTAGGTTAACAGCTCTTAATGTCTTTTTGGCTATGTAGTTACAGTGGGCTCTAGCACTTAGATCATTAGAGATGAGTATTCCAAAGTCCTTGATAGAGTTTGGATCATCAACAAGGTCTTGACTATTCAGTTTGTATTTTATTTTCTGATTTTTTTTGCCAATATGTAAGACAGAGCATTAAATGGTATAGGGTTTCCTGCTTGAGCAGGGGGTTGGACTAGAAGACCTCAAAGGTCCCTTCCAACTCTGTTATTCTGTTATTCCTCCAATTTGCAATGTATAAAGCTGGCACCTGCGGGGTGCGATATACACACACATTCATTGTTTCCCACTACTCCTTCTAAAAAAGATACAGAATGGGAGCTTGATCTTCCCCCTTCACCACTTGAGAAAAATATTAATTTATATTAATAAATTAACCATGCCTTTTCTTTTCTTTTTTTTACAGCTGAGGAGTGGCTGGGTCTCTATCTGCATTTTATACTTGGATATCAATATCCAAATTAAAAATGTTGCAGGAGAATTCACTTGTGCCCATTTCTCTCTAAATGAGAAATATTTATCATGGAGGAAGGTACAGGTGGTCCTTGACTTACGGCTGTTCATTTAGTGACCATTTTTAACATGCAGTAGTCAAAATCTGATGTCACAGAGTTTTCATTCTTTGCTGTTTACAAAAACACACACGCTTAGCAATTCTTCCTTTACTTGCATTTTTACAAGAGAAATGGTATACATTTTGTGAATACTGTAAAATTAGGAAAATCAAAGGCAAGCTCCAGCTGCCTACAACTGCTGTAGGCTCGAATCCCACCAGGCTCAAGGTTGACTCAGCCTTCCATCCTCTCGGGGTAGGTAAATTGAGGACCCAAGATTGTTGGGGGCAATAAGCTGACTTTGTAAAAATGCCACTTAGTAATAAGCAGGCATATACAATGGAATGAAGGCTATTGCTGAGCACACTGGGTTGTATCCCAAAAATTGTAAGCCGCCCTGAGTCTTCGGAGAAGGGCGGCATATAAATGTTATTTAAAAAAAAAAAGCTAAACTTCATGAGATAAAATGTTTTCCTTCCTTCCTTTCCCCCTTCCCTCCTTCCCTCTTTCTGCCCCTCCTCCACCCCACACACCCATGTTGTGCTTGTCAAAACAGCAAAAAGCTACCACGTATCTTTTCTACTGTATCCCCTTTCACCAGAGGCCTTTGGTGCTGAGAGTTGTGACTCAGTGCATTTTTCAACCCAATGAATTACACAATGAACCCAATGAATTAATTGAACATTACACCATTTCCAGTGGTGGGATTCAATTTTTTTTTACTACCGGTTCTGTAGGCGTGGCTTGGTGGGCATGGCAAGGGAAGGATACTGTAAAGTCTGCATTCCCACCCCACTCCAGGGGGAAGGATACTGCAAAATCCCCTTCCCTCCCCACTCCTGGGGGAAGGTTACTGCAAAATCCCCTTCCCTCCCCACCCCACTAACCTGCTTTCCAGCTCCGTTCTCCTGTGCAGGGCAACCAAAGAAGACCCAGCCGATCATCTGGGACTCAATGGGAGGCAGAGAATAGATGGGGGTGGGGCCAGTCAGTATTTGCTGGTTCTCCGAACTACTCAAAATTTCTGCTATCAGTTCTGCAGAACTGGTCAGAACCTACTGAATACCACCTCTGGCCATTTCTCTAACTCCTGTAGCAAAGTCTGCCTCAAATCAAATCATTACTAATCTTTCCTAAGAAGTCTGTAGGGGGCGTGCATAAGCGCACCAATCGTGCCTACCGTCCCTGTCCTATTGTTTCTTTTATTTTTCTTATATGTATTCATTTCATGTATTCATAACTATGTTTAACCTTATACTTATTATCTTGTAAGCAATTGACAAATCAAATAAATACATAAATTACTCCAAATAAGTCCCCCTAGACAACCTACCTCCAGAAAGAACCTGCTGTTTTGAACTACTTCTAAAGTGAACTGAACCAATCAACGATTGCTTTAGGACAAGACACCAATAAGTACAGTGCACCAGGCAATGGCTTGCTTTTACCATGAGCAAGCCCATTCAAGTTCAAAATGGCACTTGCCTAGCCCTATTAGCAACTGGCTGCCCACTATATCATTTTCAGGGAAACAAAGATAACTCTGAATAATTCTGCCATGACAAATTCAGCAAGGAGTTACTCAGAGTGATCAGATTAAAGCCCCTGCTCTCCCTTTCCAACAACCAGCTGACTGGGTTTCAGCTTTTTAAAACTAGAATATCGTCTGGCAGCTTCAGTAGCTGTTCCAGAACTGTTAAGTTCGCATAGAGAGGCAGGACGCGGAGTGCTTCAGCTCAAAGTTTATTGTGACTTCAGCTCAGAACGGACCCGACTGGATCAGCCGCGGCAGCTATTTATAGCCAGCTGCCGCAGCTGCCAGCCAATCAGAGTGCAGGGTTTTCCCGCACTTTTACAACCAATGAATTCAAACACTTTACAACAATAACCAGTCATTTTAAACTCTGCATACATAACACCCCTCCCCACTAAGTTTGGTCCATACTCAAACCCCATCTATCTAATATACTCTTGTAGATAGGTGGGGCTCTTACGGTGCGTTGAGACCTGCGTGGTTCAGGTGTTTTGGGAATCTCACTTTGTGAGGAAGGAAATGTATCTGCCAACATTCCCTTATTAGGACTTCTTGTATTGGTAGAACCTGCTTGGTTACTACAACCTGGTCTCTCCTCCCAATCCATCTCCAACCCAATGTCACCCCCTAAATCTGGTAGTGATGTGCAATCTTCTATTTGCAAAATGGTTGTTGGCCCCTGACAGGTTTTGGGATGGTTCCTGTCGTGTTAGCTCATTACACATGGGGTTGATTCTCACTTGCTGATTACCATCATTATCTCCCCCTTCCCCCCTAGAAGAGGCTGAAGGCATGGGATCCAGAGAGGAGCAAGGGCGATGCTCCAGAGGCAGTCTGGACCGTAACTGGTCTATGTGCCTACTCCACAAGACACCATCCTCACTTTGAACCCTGTAAGACCTGGGGCCTGTAACCTGGGTTATCTCAGCAGGAATCCATAGTGGTTCACCCACAAGGTTCTTAGCATAAACAGAATCACCCACAGTGAATGTGGGAGTTTTGCTGGTGGAATCTAGAGGTGCGTTGGGTGCATAAGTGGGGTGAAGGCGGTCTAGGGTAGACCTGAGTTTTCTCCCCATCAAAAGCTCGGCAGGAGTTAAGTTAGTGGATGGACTAGGAGTGATGTGTTGGATACTGAGTAGTTTTTCAACTTTCTCAGTGATGTCCCCTGGACCCAACTGTTGGAGTTTCTCCTTGGTAAAACGTACCATGTGTTCAGCCCAGCCGTTAGTTGAAGGATGCTCAGGGGCAGTAAGGGCGAGTCTGATACCCTGCTGCGCTAAATATGATTCAAAAAGATTAGCAGTAAATTGAGGACCATTGTCAGAAACAAGTACATCAGGTAACCCATGAGTTACAAAAAGTTTCTTAAGTTGTTTGATAACAGCGTCTGCAGTGGTGGAAACCATGGGGATAACCTCTAGCCTTATTGTTCTGGGGGACTTCAACTTGCCCTCCCTGGGGGTGGCGTCAGGACTGGCTCGGGAGTTCTTGGCATCCATGACAGCCATGGACCTGACCCAGGTGATTCAGGGCCCACCCATGAGGGGGAACGCACTCGACCTGGTTTTTATCTCGGGGCAGTGGTGTAGTGATCTGGGGGGTGGATCTCCTGTTATTCTACCCCTATCATGGACAGATCATTATCTCCTGAGGCTGGTCTTCCAGTCTGCTGCTTGCTGCTGGGATGAGGAGCCGACACGATGGTTCCCCCAGGCCTGATGGACCCGGAGAGGTTTCAGACGGCCCTGGGGTTTTACCCACCTCCTTGCCCACAGCCCGGCCGAGACTTTGGTGGCCGCCTGGCAAGAGGCGGCCTCGGCAGCCGACCGGGTTGTCCCCTTGCCTCTCCCTTGTCGGAGACCTCGCTAGCTCCTTGGTTCTCAGAGGAGCTTCGGGGAATGAAGCGGCAGAGGAGACACCTAGAGAGCAGGTGGAGGACTAGTCGCTCTGAGTCTGACCGTCTCCAGTTAAGAACCTATATTAGGACTTACCTGGAAGCGATTAGAGCAGCGAGATGTGTTTACTTCTCCGCTCTGATCACGTCTGCAGATGATCGCCCTGCGGCCCTGTTTAGGGTCACTCGTTCCCTCCTGCAATTGAGGGAGGGAGGGGACCCGGGCAGAGCAGAGGATTTTAGTTTACATCTGGCGGATAAGGTCACTCAGATTCGGGCTGGCTTGGACTCTGACTGGCAGGATGTTGATGATGGCGTGACGATGAGTCTTGTGAATCCTGTTTGGGTTGAGTTTGACTCTGTCTCCCTGGATGAAGTGGACAGGATCATGCGGAGGCTGTCTTCCACCACGTGTTTATTGGACCCGTGTCCTTCCTGGCTGGTTTATGCCTCCAGGAGGTTACACGTGGTTGGCTCCAGGCAGTTATCAACGCTTCCTTGAGTGAAGGGGTTTTCCCAGCTGCCCTGAAAGAGGCGGTGGTGAGACCCCTCCTTAAGAAGCCTGCTCTGGACCCAACCATTTTGAATAACTATCGTCCAGTTTCCAACCTTCGCTTTTTAGCGAAGGTTGTTGAGAGCGTGGTGGTTCAGCAGCTTCCGCTGTTCCTGGAGGAAACTGATTACCTTGACCTGTACCAATCGGGTTTCAGGCCTGGACACAGCACCGAGACAGCATTGGTCGCATTGGTGGATGATCTCTTGAGGGCTCAGGACAGGGGTTTTTCCTCTGTCCTGGTCCTTTTAGATCTCTCAGCCACTTTCGATACCATCGACCATGGTATCCTCTGCGGCTCCGGGGTTGGGAGTGGGGGCACCGTGTTACGGTGGTTCTCCTCTTACCTTTCGGACCGTTCGCAGTTGGTGTTGACGGGAGAGCAGAGATCCTCCCCGAGGCCCCTTAGTTGTGGAGTGCCTCAGGGGTCGGTTCTCTCATCTCTCCTGTTTAATATCTACATGAAACCGCTGGGTGAGATCATCCGTGGTTTTGGGGTGAGGTATTATCAATATGCAGATGATACCCAGTTGTATATCTCCACCCCAGACCAGATCAGTGATGCTCTCTTGGTGATGTCCCGGTGCCTGGAGGCGGTGCAGGCCTGGATGGGGAGTAATAGGCTCAGACTCAACCCAGCCAAGACTGAGTGGCTGTTCTTACCGCATCTCGGTGTTCAGTGGATGTGCCATCTTTGGTCATGGGGGAGGTGTTACCCCGTGGATAGGGCGAGGAATCTGGGCCCTCCTGGATGCACAGCTCAGTTTGGAGGAGCAGGTGGGGTCTGTGGCCAGGGGGCTTTTGCCCAGGTTCGGCTGGTTCACCAGCTTCGCCTTACCTGGACCGAGATGCCCTTCAACGGTCACTCATGCGCGTCATGTCCAGAATCGACTACTGCAATGCTCTCTACATGGGGCTTCCCTTGCAGATTACTCGGAGGTTGCAGCTGGTGCAGAATGCGGCGCTGGCTGTGATGGGGGTATCCCGATACTCCCATGTTACACCCTCCTGCCGACCTGCATTGGTTGCCGGTTGCCTCCGGTTTCCTTCAAGGTGTTAGTAACAACTTATAAAGCCCTTAATGGCTTGGGTGCAGGGTACTTGGAACGCCTCCTGCCTGCATCACAGTCCAATCGCCTGCGCTCCCATAGGAGGGGCCTTCTGGGAATACCGTCAGTCAGGCATTGTCGGCTGGCAGTTCCCAGAGCTAGGGCCTTTTCTGTGGGAGCCCTGTGGAACCAGCTTCCTGTGGATCTGCGTTTGGCCCCTGATCTTTGCTCCTTTCGTCGAGACCTGAAGACTTGGCTGTTTCAGCAGGCCGGCCTGGACTGACCAGGGGGTGGGTAGTTTTAACAATGTTTGCCTATTTGTAATTTTATTGTTTTCGTTGTTTTGCTATTTGGACTTGTTTTTATTCATTTTTATTGTATATCTTTTTGTATGTTCGCCGCCCTGAGTCCTTCGGGAGTAGGGCGGCATACAAGTCTAAATAAATAAATAAATAAATAAATAGCCATCTGGAGTATGCATCAACTACAGTAAGGAAAGTTTGCCCTCTGGTAGGGCCAGCAAAATCAATGTGAATCCTAGACCATGGACCCCTAGGACATTCCCATTCTTGTTTGGGGGCAAGGGGTGGAGCAGGCCTTACTAGCTGACAGTTTGGGCAGGATGCAACCCAGGTTTCAACCATTTTGTCTATACCAGGCCACCATACATAACTCCTGGCCAATCCCTTCATTCTGACAATACCCGGATGACCCTCATGTAACATTTCCAAAACCTCTTTCTGCAATTTTGCAGGAATAACCACCCTGTTACCCCACAAAATACATCCCCTCAAGACAGATAATTCAGTTTGTCTGGATTTAAAAGGTTGGGAAACTTGAGGTAGATCTTGTAGTGGCCAACCCTTTTTAATCCAGCCTACAATAGGAGCCAATAAAGTGTCTTTGGCAGTTTCTCTAGCAATTTCAGCAGCATGAACTGGAAGTTTGGTATCAGTTTCTAGAAAGAAGGTGTAAGTTTCAGGAGCAGGGTCCTCAGTGTGCAAAGGAAGAGGGCAACGACTCAAAGCATCAGCGTGCCCAATGTCTTTTCCCATCTGTGGATGAGTTTATATGAATAAGCAGCAAAAAATTCAGTCCATCTCAGCATTCTTGGTGACAGGATGGTGGGCGTTGGTCTGTCCCCTGCCACAATGCCTAAAAGAGGTTTGTGATCTGTAGCAATGGTGAACCTTCTCCCATATACGTACTCATGGAACTTCTTGACAGCTGTCACAATAGCCAACGCTTCCTTGTCCAGTTGACTGTAGTTTCTCTCTGCTTTGGTCAAAGCGAGAGTAAATGCAATAGGGGCTTCCCTTCCACTGGGAAGCCTGTGGCTCAACACCCCCCCCCCCCACTCCAAAAGGGGATGTATCACAAGTTAATACTACAGGTAAATTCTCAGAAAACTGTATCAGGACACAATCAGAAGTGATTTGTCTCTTGATGTTGTTAAATGCAGCTTCTTCTTTTGTGCCCCAGACCCATGCAGATTTTTTATCCAGTAATCTGTGTAAGGGTTCTGCAGTGGTTGCTTTCTGAGGTAGAAACATATGATAGAAATTAATAAGTCCCAGGAATGCTTGCAAGTCAGTTTTGCATCTAGGCCTGGGGGCTTCTTTGATTGCCTGAACTTTGGTTTCTGTGGGGTGAATGCCATGTTTATTGATCATATAACCTAAGAATTCTACTTTGTCAGTTCTTAGTGTGCATTTCTCTTTTTGACTTTTAACCCGCTTTTTGAACCTGGTTAGAACTTCTCTGAGTTTCTCGTGTAACTGAGTGTCATTTTCAGCAGAGATTAAAACGTCATCAAAATAAGGCACCACCCCAGGCAATCCATGTAGCAGCCTTTCCATGAGGCTTTGAAAGATGCCAGGTGCCACACTTACTCCAAATTGTAACCTCTTGCATTTGAATGCACCCCGATGGGTTACAATGGTTTGGGCTTCTGCAGTTAGATCATCTACTGTTAATTGCTGGTATGCTTGGGCCAGGTCCAATTTGGTGAAGACTGTGCCCCTGCCCAGAGAATGTAATAAATGATGAACCACTGGAACTGGATATGCGCTCTGTTGTAGCGCATGGTTCAATGTCCCCTTGTAATCCCTGCAGATTCTCACGGAGCCGTCAGCCTTGACTGGCGTGACTATGGGTGTTTCCCACCTGGAGTGGTCTGTGGGCTCCAGCACCCCTTGGGCTATAAGTTTATCCAATTGTTCATCAATTTTTTCCTTCAATGCAAAGGGTACCTTTCTGGGTTTTAATCGGATTGGTTGTACCTTGGGATCTAGGTTAAATGTGACAGGGGTCCCCAAGTACTTGCCTAATCCGTCGCTGAAGACCTCTGGAAACTCAGACTTCAAAGACTCCTCCCACTCAGTGTTGCTTACGTGATTGATGCCAGTCACTTTGATGCCCAGCGGGTTGAACCATTCTAGTCCCAGCAAACTTGGGTGATTTTTTTTTTAATTACATTTATATGCCGCCCTTCTCCGAAGACTCAGGGCGGCTTACAATTTTTGGAGCACAACCCAATGTGCTCAGCAATAGCCTTCATTCCATTGTATATGCCTGCTTATTACTAAGCGGCATTTTTACAAGGTCAGCTAATTGCCCCCAACAATCTTGGGTCCTCAATTTACCTACCCCGAGAGGATGGAAGGCTGAGTCAACCTTGAGCCTGGTGGGATTCGAGCCTACAGTAATTGTAGACAGCTGGATCTTAAGAGCAGGCATTTAACAGCCTGAGCCACCAAAGCTCTTTTATCCACGATGGTCAGGGGTAGGTGTTTGATGTGACCTTTGAACTTCACGTTGAATTCTCTTGTTCCAACTACTGGAATCTTGATCCCTTGGTAGTCTTTAAGAGTTAATGCCTGCTTCTTGAAGTGAGTCTTCTGAATGTCTGGTATCAGTCTCTGAATAGTGTCCCATGACACCATGGATAAGTATGAACCTGAGTCCACTTCCATTTGGGAAGGCCTTCCTTCAATGAATACCTTGACATGCACTTTCCTGCTATTTAAAGAGGATGAATGACCAATAGTTACTGTTTGATGAGTTTCATTCCTTCCATTTGCTTCTGTGTTGCCCCATTTTCTCACTGGTGTTGTTTGGCTTGACTTCTCTGTCTTTGTTGTTTGTAGCAAACTTTCTTCTGTTTGGTGGAGTTCTGGATGATTTGCAGACTCTTGCAATGTGCCCTCTTTTTCACATCGGAGGCAAATGGTGTCCAGGAACTTGCATTCAATGCGGGGGTGGTTTCCCCCACAACCTATGCAGTGGAAATCACGCCTCTTCCTCCTCAGGTCATTTCTTTTCCGCTCCATTCTGAGTCTGTTGATTTCTTCTTCTTCTCCACTGCATTCTGACTCAGATTCAAGTTCATCAAAATGAGTTGTAGTGGTCTTTTCCCCATCAGAATGGCTCGTAGTCTTGTTCATCTTTCTCATGGCTGCTGCTGATGATTTGGTGGCTTCTGCTGAAGATGCTTCCTCTATGGCTTCTTTCAGCATGATCTTAGGTTTCATCAGTAATTTGCTCTGCAAAACCTTGTCTTTAAGGCCCAAAATGAAACGATCGCGCATGGCCTCCTCTAAGCTGCTGAATTCAAGACGCACCCCCAATGTCTCTTAAACTTGCCACAAAGTCATTTATGCTTTCGTCTTCCCCCTGATCGTGGCGGTAAAACTCGTGTCTCTTAATGAGGCACGATACTTGGGGTGCGTAGTGTGCCCTTAAAAGCCTCTCTAGATCAGGCCATGCCATTACCTTCACGTCTGCTGTGCCCGCTAATGCCCTCACCATCTTGAAAACTGCCGGACTGCAATACGTGAGAAATACCACCCTCTTCCGCTGCTCAGAAATGGCGGCCAAATCGCTTCCTTCCAAATACATCTGAAACCGATCTGCATACGTCTCCCAGTCTTCATTCTTCAGGTCGAATGGGGCTGGGGGGGTGTTCAGTGCAGCCATCTCGCTCTTCTCTGTTCCGCGTTGCCTTCTCTTCAGGGAAATCCCACCTTCATCGCCAGTGTTAAGTTCGCATAGAGAGGCAGGACACGGAGTGCTTCAGCTCAAAGTTTATTGTGACTTCAGCTCAGAACGGACCCGACTGGCTCAGCTGCGGCAGCTATTTATAGCTGGCTGCCGTGGCTACCAGCCAATCAGAGTGCAGGGTTTTCCTGCACTTTTACAACCAATGAATTCAAACACTTTACAACAATAACCAGTCATTTTAAACTCTGCATACATAACAAGAACAGTAAACAGCATATTCAATATTGGTACACAAGGTTCTCTTTTAATCTAGCAATATGGACATAGAAGCTTGCTTCGTGAATGGGTAGCCATGACTTGGATCTGCAGGTCCTAACAACAAGGCACATGGGTCTTAGGTGTATCTAAAAGAACCTCGGATGGTGACTGTGGTTTAAGCTATATATAAGGTTGTCCCATAAATAATTATGAATGTGGAAGGTTTTCATATATTTCCTGGGCAAAGAAGCTGAACATCATAAAAATTATTTATGTAAAAGACGGAGGAGGGGATTATTCAGTCCCTGAAGGCCCATAGGCTTACCCTGATTCTTGTCCCAGAAGGGCCCTAATTTGAGAAATCTGAGCACATCTGTATAAATGCGAAGGAAGCATTGAATGGGAGATTATGAAAAACAGTTCACAAAGCAAATGGAAACTATATATAAAATGATATTTACTTCTCGTTTCAGATGAAGCCCAAGACAAAAGGCATATAGGTAAACACAGCTGCAACATTTTTAGGCATATAATCAAATGCAGAAAAAATATTGGAAAACTATGCTAATTATTGTAATTAAATTGTGAACAGTATTGATAGCAAAATATCTTTATAAAACCTACCAAATCAAAAGGAGTCGAATCACATATGGGAATGCATTCTTGTGGCAGGAAGTACCAGGATACAAAGACTGGTCTCTCTTCCTTCACCAAAATATTCGTGGTAAGATAATGATACCTACAGTTGAATCTGAAGGTGGAAGATATATTTCTGGTTCATTGCTCTTTTGTGATCAGAACTTCTGAAGACATTGATCAAGAATACATTTTTATTTCTTTACTTGTAGATTAACTCTCTATAGCCTAGAAACATCCCACGGTCCAATCCAGTAATGAAAACACTTGGTCTTTCAAATGCAGTTAGACTACAAATTTCAGCAGTCCAAACCAATATGGCCAATTCTGAGGACAGTGTAATCTGTAGTTCAGCACTATGCAGAGGACATCATACAAGTTTTCACCCTGTCCTAAACCACCTTTGAAACATTTAATATGCTCTTTGGAGGTTATTATACTTGTCCCATCTTGTCCCATCTTCTTATTTCTCCTGACCTACCTCCTTTTAGCATGCCACTCAAAACTGAATATGAATCTAACTCTCCACTGAAGAGGAGACAGATGCATTCTGCCCAGTGTGTATTTCCCACTTTATTAATAAAGATTTTGTTGGAGATTTTTTTTAATGTGTGTGTGTGTGTGTGTGTGTGTGTACATACATTCACATGCACGCACAGACATACATACGCCATTATCATATTTTAAACTTGGTATATTTAAATCACAGCTCTGAGCCTCCCTAAATGTGTGAAAAAGAATCATATGCATGACATGAAATTGGACCTTGTGTTGCAGAAAGCACCCAAATGATTCTATTTTTATCAAGGAACCAAAATATATTGTCTATGGTGAAATCACATGCATTCAAATTGTTTTTGTTCAGATATAATCCTAAAATTGCAGACATAATCACTAGATGGAAACTTTGATTACAGAGTTGGTAAGGGCCAACTGTATTTATTCTTCATTCTTCTGGCTACCTAGATGCTTTGTGTATTTTCACTGAAAAAGAAACTTCTTGATGCAGGTGGGGAAAAGCTAGACAAAAATACCACAAAATGATAGAGCTTGGAAACTCATTCCCATAATTGGGTGCTCCCAAGGAATTCAGAGGAAAGAAGGTTGAGGTGGAAGAAAAACATAACCAGTATCAACCTTGAAGGAGGAGGATGAGAAAGGAAGTCCAGGTGCTGCTTTACTGCTGAAACTCAGTCAAACCTGAGTTGCCACCAGAGGACATCCTGATGTTTCTCTCAACAAGTAACACCACTTGACAGAGAGTTCATGCACTTCCATGTGCAATCCTGTAACTTGCTTATGTTAGACCTATTACCAAATTTAGACAAAGCAGCATTTGTAGTGCATTTGGATAATGATAATGATAATGATGATGATCATTATGATGATGATGATGATAATGCAAGCCCAATAAGAAATTCAAGAGAAGCATAAAGTATTTTCAGAGGATTTCTCAGGTTACACTCAAGAATTTTAAGGGCACTATTAAAATATTGCCTATACTGCTGCTAATCATGTCCAACCTTTAAAACCATGATTAGATGTCCAAATTCTCAGCCAAATCAAATTAGATTTCTCTTGGAAAGTTTATAGCCTAGATTCTTATATTGACCCCAAATTATTTCTCATTAAATGAAATTGACCAGGTTCAGCTATAAATTATCTGTATAAGCTGCCCACAAAGTCACTGAGAGTGAGTTGGGTGGCCATATAAATTTATTAGAATTAGAATTATTAAAATTAGAATTAGAATTAGAAGTGATTTATTTATTTATTTTTATTTATTTTATTTTGTCAAGTGATTATAAGATAACAGGTGTAAGTATAAACATAGTTATGAATACATGAAATGGATACATAGGTTGACTCAGCCTTCCATCCTCTCGGGGTAGGTAAATTGAGGACCCAAGATTGTTGGGGGCAATTAGCTGACCTTGTAAAAATGCCGCTTAGTAATAAGCAGGCATATACAATGGAATGAAGGCTATTGCTGAGCACATTGGGTTGTGCTCCAAAAATTGTAAGCCGCCCTGAGTCTCTGGAGAAGGGCGGCATATAAATGTAATTAAAATAAATAAAAATAAAATATAAGAAAAATAAAAAGAAACAATAGGACAGGGATGGTAGGCACGTTGGTGCGCTTATGCACGCCCCCTACACACCTCTTAGGAAAGGGGTGAGGTCAATAGTAGACAGTCTAAGGTTAAAGTTTTGGGGGTTTGGGCAAGAAACCACAGAGTCAGTAGAGTATTCCAGACATTGACCACTCTGTTGCTGAAGTTGTATTTCCTGCAATCAAGTTTGGTGTGGTTTACCTTGAGTTTGTATCTATTGTGTGCTCTTGTATTGTTATGGTTGAAGCTGAAGTATTTATTGACAAGGAGGACATTGCAATATATAATTTTATGTACTATATTTAGATTGGACCGAAGGCGGTGTAGTTCTAGGTTTTCTAGGTCTAGAATTTCAAGTCTGGTGACATAAGGTATTCTGCAACGAGTAGAGGAGTGGAGAACTCTTCTTATGAAATATTTCTGGACTTTCTCAACTGTATTAATATCAGATACATAATGCAGACGGAATATGTGCCTATTTCTTAAAAAAGCTATCCACTGCCATAGCTGAACTCTAAGCATAATCTTTGAAAAATCTTTCAGGACCAGCTCCTTGCCAAACCTATGGTCACTAGCCACGGTCATCCCCATCTTCAAAAAGGGAGACCCCAGGGTAGTTGAAAATTACAGACCAATTTCTTTATGTAGTGTCACCTGTAAAGTCATGGAATCAATTATTAACCAATCCATTATCCTCCACTTAGAGACAAACAACCTACTCTCTGATAAACAATTTGGTTTCAGAAAAAAACTGTCCTGTAATCTGCAACTCTTACACTGCAAAAACATATGGACTACACAACTCGATCAGGGCAAAGCAATAGATGCAATTTACATAGACTTCTATAAAGCCTTTGATTCAGTGGTACACAACAAACTACTCCTAAAACTAAAATCTTATGGTATCTCTGGACACCTGCATAACAAAAGCATTTAACGATATTCAAGAATCTTCCACTTTTGGTTCCTCCTCCTTTGAATATTTTACATTTCCAGTGAGACATTATTTGGCCAATGAGCTCATTTGGAAGAACAGCTGAATTCCCATCCAGGCCCTGTTTTTCACCTTCCTCTGTGAAATGCCCAGAGAACACACAGCATTCAATTCATTAACACTGGGATCAAGACCAGGGTTCCTGGCTTCCAAAACAAATGATCCGTCATGGAGCCAAAAACACAGTTAAAATAGGTTAAGCCAATACAGTCAATGTTTTTATTACACTTGCACAGTGTTTAAATTGAATCTATCACAATGGACAGAGCCCTTTCTTTGACAGATGATCTGTGCTGTACAGAGCAATTAACAGTTTAAAATGCCATTTTTAACTTTATGGGACATTTTATTTATTTATTATTTAGTTATTTATTGCTTTTTTCTCCCACATTTATATTTGGTCAACTCAAGGCAATATACATGCTTAATGCTTTTGCCTCCTATTTTCTCCAAAACAACACACCTGTGAAGTGAAAGGAGAGTCAATACCCCAAATTCTTACTTGCTGCATCCCTTCATAGTTGGTAAAGACTGGGCCAATTAAAAAGAACAAATATATGTTTGTGCCTCTTTCCTTTTTAAGAGCTTCAGGCCCTCATTCCAGTGAACGTTTAGAGCAGGGAGTGATAGCCCACAGGGTGCTTAGATCTGGTCCACGGGCCAGCCTGGAAATATGAAAGGACTGACTTATTGTATCTCTGGCAGGCAAAACGTGGTGCAGGGGGCTGTGTGTGGCCCTGCAGCCCATTTTCGGCTGGCAGAGTGTTGCAGGAGGCCATGAAGGCTGAAAACGGACTGTGGGGGCCACACAAGCACCACCACCCCCAGCACCCTGTTTTGGCTGGCAAAATGCTGCAAAAGGCAGTCTGGGCTGAAAACCAGGTGCAGGCAGGCCACATGTGGCCCTCCACCCCCTGCTTTGGCTGGCAGCATGCTGTAGGAGGCGTCCATCCTGTCTCCCCACCCAGCCGGCCCACGGAGAACTACAATGCTGATCCGGCTCTCAAAGAAATCCAGTTTGACACCCCTGATTTAGAGTTTAAGCTGCAGGCACTGGAGTCATTTTTAAAATATTTTAATCATGCTTAATCATGGTAGGGGCGTGGTGGCTCAGTGGCTAAGACACTGAGCTTGTCGATCAGTTCGATGGTTTAAATCCCTATCACTGCTAATGGAGTGAGCTCCCGTTACTTGTCCCAGCTTCTGCCAATCTAGGAGTTCAAAAGGATGTAAAAATGCAATTAGAAAAATAGAGACCACTTTGGTGGGAAGGTAAGAGTGTTCTGTGTGCCTTTGCCATTTAGTCATGCCGGCCACATGACCACGGAGACGTCTCCAGTCTGTGAGGGAAACCTTTACCTTAATCATGCTTCCATAATCATGTTATTATGGGATTTTATGTATTTTAAGATGTTTATACTGTTGTAAGTCACTTAGGCCAGGAATCCCCAATCCTGGTCCATGGACTGGCACTGGTCTGCAGCATGCCAGAAAGTGGGCCATGCAAAGAAGTCCCATTCAGGGGATTACAGGCAGTACATGAAACCACACCTCCCCTGGTCGTGGTTTGAATTGAATTGAATTGAATTTATTGGACTTGTATGCCGCCCTCTCTCCCTAGGGATTCAGGGTGGCTCACAACATAAAAATACACAATATAAAATAAATTAATTAAAATTCAATTAAACCCCAAGCCCAACAAAATTTAAAAACCAATCAAACTTAATTAAAATACAATTTAAAAACCCACCCCACTTCACTTCAGTTCAGGCTGGCCTGCTGAAAAAGCCAAGTCTTCAGGTTGCAGCAGAAGGAACGGAGGTCCGGGGATAACCGGAGTCCCAAGGGGAGCTGATTCCACAGGGTGGCTGCTCCCACAGAGAAGGCCCTACCCCTGGACGCTGCCAGCTGACACTGTCGGGCCGATGGCAACCCGAGGAGACCCTGTCTGTGGGAGCATACAGGGCGATGGGAAATGGATGCTGACAGGAGATGTTCCCGCAAGTATCCTGGACCCAAGCCATGTAGGACTTTGTGTGTTAACACCAACACCTTGAATCTCACCCGGAGGGCAACCAGAAACCAATGTAACTCGTGCAGGAGGGGTGTAATATGGGAGTATTGGGATACTCCCATCACAACCTGTGCAGCCGCATTCTGTACCAGCTGAAGCCTCTGAGTGGTCCACAAGGAAAGTCCCATGTAGACAGCATTACAGTAGTCGATTCGGGAAATAATGAGTGCATGGGTAACTGTCTGTAAGGCCTCTCGGTCCAGATAGGGACACAACTGGTGCACCAGGCGAACCTGGGCAAATGCCCCCCTGGTCACAGCCCCCACCTGCTCCTCCAAACTGAGCTGTATATCCAGGAGGACACCCAAGTTGCGAACCTATGGAAAAATCTCTCTCTATGGAACCGGTTTCTGGTGCCCAAAAGGTTGGGGGCCACTGACCTAGGCACTGTCAAAATGGGTAGGATATAGATGATATAAATAATAAATATGCAAATATTCTGATTTCACTTGAAAACAACTTGCCCTCTCAAGCTTTGAGTAAAAAAAAAATTAGTGCAAGCATTATTGTACATTCCTTACCTTATGTCCCATATTTTATTTTATGCCTTCTATTTTGTGGGTTGCATTTTTAGGTTTTTTTTTCTTATTAACTCCTACTTAGTCTGGGTTGATTACCAGTGATAAAGAATTTGATGACTAAAGAGGATTAGAAACCAGAAGCAAAATCCATCCACTCTCTCCCCTAGAAATAATAGAATTCAGTGCTAAGGGAAGAGCTTTGTAATTAAAGAAAATGAAACATTATTGTCAGGAGTTAGACATGGAGCATGCAAACTCAATTCACACATCCTTTAAACAACAGCAGCAAACAGGGTTATTTCATCCACCTCTCCCACACACAAGTATATAAGGAATATGCTTCATGAATGGAAAAAAAATCTCTCTTCTCCCTTTCTCTCTCTCCCCCGCCCTCCCTTCCACCCCCCCAATACATACACACAAAACCACACACAATTTCCTTTTCACTCTTTAGATATGCAACCTATATGCCTTGTAGCTGATTTGAAGCATGTTTATTCAGAAATAATTCCCCACTTAATTCTACCAGACGTATTCCATTGTGCTAAGCATTGGATTTCAGATCTACATTTTAATCCAGTGCCATCCAATTAAAAAGTTAGTTCCACTCAACACAGGGCAGTGCACTTCTAAGAAGAATGCCTAGGATGGCTCCACATGCAACCCAGAAAGAGTTGTGTGTAACAATGCTTGGCACCAGAAAACATGGAAGTATCTCACCTACTGAAGCTGCTTTGGCTTGTTTAGTAATTGATGTTGTTCTTAAATTTTATCCTGGTTATTGTCATGTGAAAACAACTCCTCCACTCTAAGAAGGACCAATGCCAGAGGATTTCCCTGCCTTTGGTATCTAGAGCAGGGTTATCCGACTTAATGCGTGCACCTTAAATAATTTTTGTTAGTGTGACTACTCTCCAGTGGAACAGCCTAATAAGCAGGTGAATGTCAAATGTGCTATTTTCATAGAAATGCCAAAGAAAACTCTTTTCAACTAGTCTCATTAGGACGCCTGAGTGTAAGCAACTTTCCCAGACTACTTTGAGAAATTGTGTGCCAAAACTGGTGGGGGGGATTCGGCGTCAGCTGCCAAACTTGTCATTTCTGGACAGGCTGCCGAAGCATCCGTAGGTGACATCTGGGCTGTGCTTTTCATCTTCATGTCTCTCCGTGGCTGAATACCTGCATGGGGCAAGGCACCCAGAGAGGCTTACTGAATGCAGCCAGTCTCATCCTCCCAGCTGGACTTCCCCTCTGCAGTGCCAGAAGATCCTGGAATTAACGTGGTTTGTGTCAACTTCTCCTCTCAGAGCCTCTTTGGTCCACTTCTCTTTCTCTCTCTCTCTCTCTCTCTCTCTCTCTCTCTCTCTCTCTCTCTCTCTCTCTCTCTCCTCCCTCCCTCCCTCCCTCCTCCCTCTCTCTCTCTCTCTCTCTCCATGGGTTGCTAACAGTCCAAGCCCAATTTCAACTGCCTAAGCAGCAAGGCATACAATCAAAGGTTTGTTCCCAGGGTAGATGCTGTAGCCCTCAGCCCTTTTCCTTGGGAATAAGTAAAAATCTATATTTACCTATCTATCTATCTATCTATCTATCTATCTATCTATCTATCTATCTATCTATCTATCTATCTATCTATCTATCTACCATATCTATCTATCTATCTATCTATCTATCTATCTATCTATCTACCTATCTATCATCTACCATATCTATCTATTTAATCTATATATATTGTGGTCGTAAGTTGAAGACTTACCATATAATCACCATATATATGTATGTTAAAAATTTAGTTAAAAAAGTCACATACATATATATATATATAGACCACAATTGAGCCCAGAGTTTATGTTGCTAAGTGAGACATTTGTTAAGTGAGCTTTGCCCCATTTAACGACCTTCCTTGCCACATTTGTTAAGCGAATTGCTGCAGTTGTTAAATTAGTAATACAGTTGTTAAGTGAATCTGGCTTCCCCACTGACTTTGCTTGTCACAAAAGATGATCACATGACCTTGGTACCCTGCAACTGTCATAAATAGGAACCAGTTGTTAAGCATCCAAAGGTAAGTCACGTGACCGTGGGGATGCTACAATGGTCATAAGTGTGAAAAATGGGCATAAGTGACTTTTTTCAGTGCCGTTGTAACTTTGAGCAGCCACTAAACAGACTGTTGTATATCAAGGACTGCCTGTACTGTGCCATTAAACCTTTCTTTTTCTTTAAAATAATAATAATTTTTATTAAAGTTTTACAAAATTAAAAAAATCCACAACTCATGTTTACAATTTTTGCATTTTGTCATAGCATCGGTTTTCCCCACCTTCCCTTATTCATATCTACATATATACATTCATAGTCATATTTACCTTATACTTTATTATTCCTATTGTCTATCCAAGCATACAGTTTCTCCCAGACCGTATAAAATTCTTTTTTTCCCCTTCTCTTGTAACTCCATCATAACCATGTTCATTTCCTCACAATCCATAATTTTTTTAATCAACATAGTATCCGTGGGGTTATCCTCCAATTTCCAATTTTGGGCATAGGCTAATCTCGCTGCTGTCAGAATATGTATTATAAAATATTCAATTTCTTTTTTGTATTTGCCTCTAATTATTCCTAATAGAAACATTTCCAGTTTGAGTTCTATTTTTTTCCCATTAAACCTTTCTTAGTATTATTCTAGCACAACAATAAAGTACATACAATGTATGTAAATACCTAGAAGTTGATGATGATGATATGATGATGATGATTACATAAGCATATAAGGTTGATCACAGAGCTCCACCTGAAAAGACATCAGTCTAGAAAGGGAAAAACCCTACATGTTAGTCCTGCAGACAAAAACAGGAAATTATGTTGAACATCACACATACACACACACACAAATTGTCCAAAAATAGATATATTCTCCAAATGCTGCAGAAGGATGGCCAAAATAACCATGTTTTTTTTCTTGGCAGCCCTCCTCATGTCTTCCAGTTCACGTGGTTTCCAAAGTGATCGAAGAAGAGGATTACACAGTCAAGAGTGAACTGTAGAACTTTGATTATTTCAATTAAATCATTGATCTCGGTGATATTGAGCAGAGACCCTCATTACAGCCATCGATCCAGTTGATATAATGGAAAGCAAACATTTTGAAAGCCCCCTCCCCAAATATAACTTCCAGCAGCAGCAATAAAAATGCAGTTTTGGGAGAGTCCTGCATGAAATATTGCTGCTGCCATTGCTTGGAAATATATCAATTGCCAGAACAGCACGATCCATGGGGTACAGGAGAGAATTACACTAGTTCGGTGGGTGGGGGAAGTGTAGGGAAAGTCCCCACCATTTCCTGTTTCCCATGACACCAGAACTATGTCAAGAATCCATTGTTGTTGAAGACTGATTCATCTTGGAATAAAACAAATGCTTAGTTTTGGTTTCATGTGGGGGATAATTTCACTCAGGAAGGAATCTCATCCATCCGTGTTTCCTTGCTGGATCTTGACAAAAAGAAATGGAAATAAAACATATTAAATCGAGCTTACTGATTTAATAACAGCTCTCTATATTTAAAGGGGGGGAACACTTTGAAACCAGGAAGTTTTTAGAAATCCACAGTGACACTTCCAATCAAAAATACTCATACATCTTTGTAGATTTAGTTCTGTTGTGCCAGGTGTTTAATTATTTTTGAACATGAAGTCCAGAATATGAATAGAGCACTTGAAAAATTAAAGAGCCAAGAAAGAGGAGGGGGGGAATCATGAAACAAAATTATCAGGTACCCAGGATATTAAAATGTGCTTGTTAGTAAAGGGTGGGGGAGACAGCAGGACAATTAAAGTTGTGTACACAAAGAACAAAGCTTTGTTGCCTCTCCATTAATTCGTCTGAAAGAAAGCACTGGAAAAGAAAAGAGAAAGAAAAACCTGCCCTTGTATTGAAACTCATTTGAATGCAAATATTTATGGAAATGGTGACATTTTTCTATCCAATTCCTAATCCCTGACAGGAAAACAAATATCAAGAAGTGGATTTTTTTCCTTTTGCAGCATTTGGCCTTGTTATCAGGCAGTGCTCTAGAAAAAGAACAGCAACCCTGCTTGGGAGCCGTTTGATGGAAGCTGTTATGAACTTAATGGACCAGAAAGATGTTCAGAAGCCTCCAACATGAAAACTGTGGTGAGTCGAATGGTCAAATGATTCCATCTGTGGCTAAAATGGCTACTGGAAGCATTTAGATGCTCCCCCAGATGTTCAAATCTGGAATCCCGCTGTTCCTCAACTATATCTGGAATTTGTCATTTTACACAGAGCAGCATTCTTGGGCTGAAAAGAAAAGCAAACCCTAGGTAGGCATTTCAATCATTTCAGAAGTCACCGTTGAGAACCCAGAAATGCTGGGCTGCTCTCCAGCTTCTTAGAATCCAATTTAGACAAGGCGTTTAACAAATAGACTTATTTCAGTTCGCTAAGTTAAATAATAAATTAAAAAATGGACCGGGTAATATAAAAAAGGTATTCTCCATTCAAAAAGGGTCTTCAAACATTTCCTTGAAAGGTTTGAAAAAGGAAACTTAAATGACTTGGACTTCTTTTGTTGCTATTTCCAGGTCTAATATGGAAGTGGACATGATGCACAGAACTTCAGTGCCAAGAAAAGCCAGTGTCAGTGCCAAATACCAGCGTCAATCACCCGTCTTATTTCTGAAAAAATATTTACTTAGAAAAGTTCCATTTGGCTTTTTAGAAGGCAGCATCTAAGGAAGCTTCCGCATGCATACATGCATGCATGCATACATACAAACAAACAAACAAACAAACAAAAATACTAAGTTCCTATATCAACGTAATGAGAGATTAAAAATAAGCTTCCAAAGAGATCAGTATGGTGAAATATTAATGTGGATTACAGGCATTGCAAAATAGAGAAGTCTCTGTTAAAATTCAAGAGATGGGGGAGGGAGGCTAACCTTCAGATCCTTGGAAATCAGAGAGGAATGGTCCTACTCTAGGGAAATTAGGGAATGTCAACTGTTGAGACTACGACCAGAGATCTGTCAGGTGTGAAAGAGCAGGTCCACACATAAAGGTTCAATCAAATTGATTTATTGCTAAAAGACTATGTACAGGAATCTTCTCAGCTAGTGGCACCCATTTAGTGTTAGATAACGGTCAACACCATTCAAGTGGGATTGGATTTTGTTCTCTTGTGGCTACATGGGGATTCTGCGCTGATTCCCCTTTTCACTCTGCCCTGCCCCAAGTTCCATCATCCCTTCTCCTCAGTGGTGGGATTCAAAAAAATTTACTACCAGTTCTGTGGGTGTGGCTTGGTGGGTGTGGCAGGGGAAGGATACTGTAAAATTTCCAATCAGAGGTGGGATTTGCTGATTCTCAAAATTCCCACTACCGGTTCTCCAGAACTGGTCAGAAACTGCTCAATACCACCTCTGCTTCTCCTACAAGACTAGTACAGAGCTGGAAGGGACTTTAGAGGTCTTCTAGTCCAGCCCCCTGCTCAAGCAGGAGACCCTATGCCATTTCAGACAAGTGGCTGTCCAGTCTCTTTTTAAAAGCCTCCAGTGATGAAGCCCCCATGATTTCTGAAGATTAACAGAATGGCTGGATATTTATTTCTGCATTACTTTGCTAAATGTATTGGCCGTCCATCTTACCATGGGGTAACTCTGGGCAGCTTACGCTGTTAAAAAGATAAAAGTATGCAAAAAGTAGTCTTTGACATATTTAGTGAATAACCATTCAAAGTTACAACGGCATTGAAAAAAGTGGCTTATGACCATTTTTCACACTTACGACCATTGCAGCATTCCTATGACCATGGGATCAAAATTCGGACACTTGGCACCTGGTTCATATTTATGATAGTTGCATAGTCCTGGAGTCATGTGATTCCCCTATTGCAAACTTCTGACAAGCAACGGGGAAGCCAGATTCACTTAACAATGGTGCCACTAACTTAACAACTGCAGTGATTCACTTAACAACCAGGACAAGAAAGGTTGTAAAATGGGGCAAAATACTTAACAAATGTCTTACTTAACAACAGAAATTTTGAGCTCAATTGTGGTTGTAAGTCAAGGACTACCTGTATGTATGTATGTATGTATGTATGTATGTATGTATGTATGTATTTACCCAACCCTCTCATATGAAAATGACTCTGAGTGGCTTATAACGTTAAAACATTAAAATCCTAACAGATAAATATTTCTAAAACAATAAAATGGAAATCACAATCAAAGTAAAATAAAATTGTAGTTAAAAGATGGGTCGGGAAGAAACAGGATGTGATGTGTGTTTGGGAGGGGGAGGTGGGATTGCCTCTTCGTTCATCAACAATTCTGCACCAATTGAAACTTCCAAATGCTCTTCAAGGGTAGCCCCATGTAGAGCACATTGCAATAGTCCAGGTGTAAGATGACTAGGGCATGATGACTGAGCGCAGGGACTTCTCATCCAGGAAAGGCCACAACTGGCACACCACCCAAAGTTGTGCAACAGTTCTTCTAGCTTTGAATGCCACCTGCTCTTCAAGCAGGTGTCAGGAGTTCAGGAGAACCTTAGGTTGCAAACCAGATCTGTCTGGGGTAGTGCAACCCTATCCAGAACTAAATTACCATAATTTTTGGCCTCCCAAACCCTCTGAGACTCCCATTTTTGCCCTCCCCAATGCCAGGGAGTGCTTCTGGACACCAGGGAGGGCAAAAACAGGACATGCAGAGGGTTTGGGAGGCCAAATCAGACCCGTTTTTGGCCTGCAGAGTGCTTCTAAATGCAGGGGAGGGGAAAAACAGGATGCATGGAGGCAAAAAAATTTTTCCCCTGTTTTCCTCCTCTAAACCTAGGTGTGTCTTATGATCCAGTGCACCTTGTAGTCCGAAAAATATGGTAATTAAAGCCCTGGATCTTGATTTTTTTATTCTGCTTCATCCTTCTCCTGCAGACTAAACATAATACTGGGTTCAAGATACTCAGATCCTTCCTTGCAAACCTGAATGCTACACAATGTCGACAGAAACTCGGTGACTGAGAATTCTCTCCACCTGATGTATCAGTGAGAAATGGTGAGTTCTTTTCTCCCCAATTGCTTCAGTCAACCCCTGTTCTTTCTCAAAGGGAGGGTAGGCATGATACCTTCTCTAATTGGCTCTGCTGGGATCAGCCCCATTTGGTTAGTCTCCTCACTTCTTCATGTATAGCCATTTCAATTGGTAATTGATCAAGTATTCAATTGCTGGTATCTGAATAATAACCCTTTCTTCTTCCTTTCTTTTTCTGCATCATTTGCATTATAAGCATTTCGTTAAAAAAATAAAACATGAATGTCTAGTACTGCATCAGAATCATGACATATAAATAGTGTACAGAATATATAAATGCAATTAAGAAAACCTTTGACCTTTCTCTGTCATAATCTGCTTTTCTTCCCAATCCTTTTTTAAGGTTTTGGTGTAAATGCAGGTTATTGTAGCAGGAGAAAAAATCCACACGTTCTAATGGTACTTTCTTTGCTGTGTCGATGAAGATTTTCAACCATCCAGGTCATGATTGTCCCAAAAGCGCTTTTTTCTCCAAAAGCAACTGGACTTTCTTAATGTTTTCTTTGAAAACATTTTGCTTCTCCTCCAAGAAACTTCATTCAGTCCATTCAGATTTAATTGCTGTGGTATAAATGCTAGAAAACCAGGCAGTTAGCTGCTCAACTAGCTACACAGTGGGTTGTAAGAGCTTCAAAGTATCTCCCAGGGGAAAACAGGGTCAGCTTTCCTGTCTGCAAGGGCACTGCCTTTCTTCTTGACATTTGTAACTTTACAACATCTGCTATATAAATATAACTGCACATATGGCAGCGTCAATAACAACAATATATTGCATCACTTGCTCGCAGTGCAAAGGCAGTATAAAATTATTCACTCTCATAAAAGGGGAGGGGCTACCTGAATTTGTGGGAAGACACTTCCTAATTAGGAACATTTGGACACAAAGAGGAAGAAGATCTTCTCAAAAAGTTGGAAGGGGAAGAGTCTCCAGAATAAAGTCTTCGATCAGCCAAGCATTTCCTACATTAATTTTGGGTTTTCTCAATCAACCTGCCAAACCCGGCCTTCTGATGACATCATAGCCTAAAATGACACAAGCCAATGGCAATAAATATTTCCTTCCATGTTAGCTTTTCAGTATATTCATTAGATGCCCAGTAGAAACAATGGAAATATATTGCCTTGCTGGTCTAAACCTCCTCTCCAAACATCTGTGATCAGGTTTCCTGTCTCTGATCTCTTTCACTATTGTCCATACATTCCGTTCAATCTTTTGTAAAGTAAGACCCCAAAACTAGTGTTTCTTGATGACAATGAATTTATATTTATGTATCCTTAAAATATGTAAATCTTTTTAAATCTTTTTTTTTTGCCTTTGGAGTTAAAACAAGCCAATTTTGAAACAAGGAGCTGTAGACACAGAAGGCCAATTGGATTATGCAGCTGGTCCCTGTGATGGGGTCATTAGCAACCAGTTTCTCAAATATTAATCAGTCAGTTACCTGGAGAAGATCACTAGTTCAAAATCCAGAACAGCTTTATTCTGGCTCAATTTAATGCTCTCTATACATCAGTAGGGAAGGGAAGGGAAGTACAAAAAAAACTTCTTGTCATACCATGACAAGATATGAAGCAGGTGAAAGAAAAAACAACAGCCCATGTTTTGAAGTATAGCCAGTTCTATAGGAACCTACCTTTGCAGTTAATTTCTATTCCCCTCTCCAAATTCCCAGAATATTCTCACTTATTTTACTTACATTACCTATTAGACAGCAAAGACAATTTGATCGCCTTAATTATTGTCAAAAGAAGCACAATACTGAGTGACTCAATGACACTGGAGATGGTCTCTGCTTCAGCGGTTCGAGTCTTAGAACTGTGTGGCAGGGTGAATCCCATTACTTGCCTCAGTTTCTGTCCACCTTACAGTTCAAAAGCATGTTCTGTGTGAGAAGATAAATGGGTACCAATTATGTGGGAGATGAGTTGGTGCTCTGTGCAGGCAGTCAAATTTCAGCAGGCTCTGAACCTTCCTGGTTTGCGGTGCCTATTTACAAGTCAGCTCCAGGGAAGGGAGGGATCTAGGATCATGCTATAGGAAGAGTTACTCATCTGTGTTAGTGTGTACCTGACAGAGCTGGTAAACAGGTAGCCAAATCATTATTCTGCAATAGCATTTTAATCTCCTGGTTAATGTAACAATGCCATATGCTAATAATACTAAATAACAACAACAACAACAACAACAACAATAAAAATAACAGTTGTCGAGTTTTGTTTTACTCTTTAAAAATTCTGCCCCGCAATGAACTGAAACTGCTGATGGTTATATAATCAGTAAAGCTTGCTTTAGCTTCATTTTTTACCTTTTTGAATTTAAAAAGAATCTATTCAAAACCACACCTAAGAATGTGTTCTTGTTTCTTATAATGTGCATCTTTGTGCACATTTTTCCTAACATCTACTTTCTCAAGCATGTTCCCTTATACAAAATATGTTCTGTGTGCCTTTTCCAAATATGCAACTATTTTTAATTAAAACACGCAATTAAAGAAAAGATGAAGCTTAAAGTGCACATTGGCTCTACTTGTGCCATAAATACTATACATTTCTATAAAAATTCTCATGGGATGCCTTTCTTCGTCATTCCTTTTCTTATATGGTAAAACTATAATTTCAAGTTTCCTTCAGAAACTGGCATTTGGGAAAACACTGTCCTAAACTTATATTTCATCTAAATCAAGTTTACATTCTGGATGGATTTTTAAAATAATTTTAGTCTGTATTAATTAACAAAGAAGTATAAATACAAATATCACTACTAAAGAAATAAAACTATTGGTTATAATACATTATTGTAGATATCCATGATAATTAATAAGAAGTAAGCACATTGTGACAATAAAAAAGATATTAAAGTCCTAACTCAGTGGAGGAAATTCTACCAACACAATTAACACCTGGACAATTCCGGTCATTAGACACAGCTGGAATAATGGACTAGAGTCAACTTAAGTAGAATTAAATACCCTAGATAGGAAGAGCAGAAAAAGCAATGATGATTACTCATGCCCTTAATCCATGCAGCAATGTTGACAGACCCTACTTACCAAGGAAAATAGGTGGGAGTGGAATATTGCAAGAACACCAGACAGTTGAAGAAGAAGAAGGGGCATTGGAAGAATATCTGAAGAATTATCTGAAGCTAGTATACCATAAAGGCTTACTGTGTACTTGAGAGATTAAGCTGGTCTATAAGAAATTCCAAATGAAGAAAAGAAATAGATATGCCAAGGTAAACTATTACATTGTCAGTATCTTAAAAACAAAATATCAGGCAAAGCAGAAAATAACAAGACCTGGCAGTAGCTAAGAGCAGGAAAGTTGAGGAACAGACAGATAGGCTAATTCTGGCTGCAGAAGGCCAAGCCTTAAGAACAAATGCATATAAGCCCAGCACTGATAAGAGAGCAACTGGCAACAAATAGTACCACTGCAAAGAAGCTAAAGAAACAGTGGATCACCTGGTTATCTGCTGCAAGATGATCACACAGACTGATTACAAACAACAGCACGACAAAGTAGCAGCAATAGCACATTGGAATATTTGCAAGAAATACTATTTGTCTGTATGCAAATAGACAAAGCAATAATAGACAAAACAAAATAGACAAAGTAGTAGAAAATGAAGAAGCTAAAGTTCTCTGGGACTTCAGACGTCAAACAGAGAAGCATCTGCCACATAACACCTCAGACATAAAATTGTCAGGAAAGATTTTAAAAAGTCTGGCACTGCAGTACCTGGAGACAACAGAAGAGAAGGGAAAGAAGTGGAGAAATTACAAAATACAAAGACCTGCAAATAAAAGTAGGAAGACTATGGCAAAATAAAGCAAAGATAGTATTAATAGTAGGAGGTGCCTTGGGTGCAATCCCACAACATCTGGAGTACCATTTGAATGCAATTGTCATCGACAAAGTTACATCTGTCAATTGCAAAGGCAGCTTTACTTAGAACAGCTTACATCCTGCAACATTATCTTTAACACATCAAACAACTGGCTATCCCAAATCACTGGGGAAGATTCAATGGGTGGATAAAAATGCCAAGTACAATCTAAATACCTGTCTGATTGTACAACCAACCATAATAATAAAAATAATGTGTTGTTTGATGATGTTAAAGGTATCATTGTAGGATGTAAGTTGTCTCAATAAACAAGAAGAATTTATGCATCTTTAACACAACAATGATTGCTCTAGAGCAGGGGTGTCAAACTCACGTCATCATGACAGCATCACATTGGGACTTTTTCTCCCCTTCACTAAACTGGGCATGAGGGTGGGCATGGCCAGCATCCGGCCTGCAGGCCACGAGTTTGACAACCCTGTTCTAGAGTCATATTAACATTCTTGTTGGCATCAACCCATAACGACGCCATACTAGAGAAGGCCAAACCATAGAAGTTAATACTTTAATTCATGAATTTTCTTCTGAAGAGCAAAGAGATGGTAACTGAACCTTAGTACATATTGTATTCTGTGGAGCAATCAATAGTTTATATTCTCAAAAGACAGTCATGTATTTTTTATGAAAGCATTTTGGTGATTGAAGAAGTTGCAAAGTTCATTCCAAGCATGAAGCTGCTCTCAGTAATTCTTCGGCCTTGACTTTGGTTCCAGCAACTACATTTTACCACTGGTGCGTAAATTCACAGTACGCTACATTAGTATTTAACTTCTATTGCCAGTGTAACTAGTAGTCAATGGTTCTTCAGGTCTTAAAGAATTCAGTGATGAACTTTTTTTAAATGCATCAGAGGGAAAAGGTGTGCAATCTTACATGAATAGTAGGAATCTTACATGAATAGCTGGACCTTCACTTCAAGCTTCTCATTTGGAGATTTCATTTGCTCCAAGTGCAGAGCGTTGGAAGCCTTATGCTAGGAAGGAGTTCAACATCCTGCTTGTTTGGGTAATAACTCCTCCATTAGAGACAATATTAGAAATTCAGCTTTTGATCTCTCCTTCTGGACTCTTTAAAATCCAAGCTGTGAACCAGCAGCTGATGCTTTACATATTATCCCAACCGCCAGCAATATATAAAGCTCAGGAAAAAAAAATCTACATGCAAGGAAAATTAATGATGGGCTATTAAGGGACATACAGTAGCTCACATCTGCCTTATTCTACCTAACAGGAAAGGAAAGCTGCCTCTCTTCCATTGCTCTAGTAAACAAGCACTTGAGCCTGCCAAAGAAAAAGAGCATGGGAGCGTTTCTGCTGAGCCTTCCAAATAGTAAGAAACCTAAGGAAAGGATGAAAGAGCTTCTTGACATTCTGGTGGGAGAAGGTGACACTTGTACAGTGGGTGGCAACTGAGCACTGTGCTCCCCCCCCAAGCTGTCCTGTAACATATGGCAGAACAGCAATAGCAATAGCACTTAGACTTGTATCCCGCTTTATAGTGCTTTACAGCCCTCTCTAAGCAGTTTTACAGAGTCAGCCTATTGCCCCCAACAATCTGGGTTGTTATTTCATCGTCCTCAGAAGGATGGAAGGCTGAGTCAACCTTGAGCCTGGTGAGAATTGAACTGCCAAATTACAGGCAGTCAATAGCAGAAGTGGCCTGCAGTACTGCACTCTAACCTCTGCGCCTCCGAGAGTGTTAACAGGAACAGGAATAGCAAGCAACCGAATATCCAAAGGAATCACTCTTAAATCGGCAACTGGAAGCAGGGTAAGAACCAAGTACAGGTTGTCCTTCTTTTACAACCACAGCTGGATCTAAAATTTCTGTTGTTAAGCAAGGTGGTGGTTGGGTGACCATGATTTTATGACCATTGTTGACCCCATTGTTAAGTGAATCATTGCAATTGTCAAGTGAATCACATGGTCATTAAGTGAATCTGGCTTCCCACACTGATTTTGCTTGTCAGAAACTGACTGGGAAGGAGATGAATGGCAACTACGTGATCCCAGACACTTGGCAATTGACTCATATTTATGATGGTTACAGTGTCCTGGGATCATGTGACCATCTCCATCTTTTGCGACCTTCTAATAAGCAAAGTCAATGGGGAAGCCAGATTCACTTAACAACCATGTTGCTAACTTAACAACTACAGTGACTCACTTAACAGCTGTGCCAAGAAAGGTTGTAAAATGGGGCAAAATTATCTTCACAAATGTCTCACTTAGCAGCATAAATTTTGGGCTTGGTTGTGGTCATAAAGTTGAGGACCACCTTTATTGCTTTTAATTTATTTGCTGTGTACGTGAGAGGAATAGGGGAAAAACGGATCCTGTGGGGCTAAAGTCTCTCTTGACCCAACCCAACAGGATTTCCTCTACCAATAAAGAACTAAAGGGAGAGGTTCAGCGATGATAGAAACTTGTACTGGGATACTGAAGAGACATCAGAGCCAGATGCCCTCTCCCCTTGCAAGCTTTTCTCAGGGTGATCTGCACCATCCTGAAATTCCCAAAGATCCTCTAAAGCAGGGGCGTCAAACCAGTGGCCCGTGGCCCAGATACATCACGTGCAGGCCACACCCACCCAGCGCCGTGAATGGGGAAAATGTCGCAAAATGTCACATGTTGGCAACATGATGCGGAGAGTTTGGCACCTGTGGTCCAAAGGATTTCTATTGCCAAGAGAGTACCAGCAATAGTAATTTTGAACTCTAGATTTCCTGGGAGCTCTTTAAACAATCATTTTTGTGATCGTGCATATCATTCTTTGCCGATAAAGCATTTCTCTCAAAGAAGAATGTTTCATCAACATGGATGTAAAAATTAAGGCAGGTTAAAATTACCCATTCCTGTATTGATATAAGCTGCTGAAAATTGGATTTGAGAGCAAGCAATAACATGCAATCTTCCAGTCCAGCTCCCTTCCCTGCCTATCTGAAGAATATCCCATTGAAATGAGATTAGTTGTGGAGGAATTATGTTCATCATTACTTATAATTGCAGAAAGATCATGAAGCACTGGCAGTAATATTCTTTATTAAAATTATAAATATCACTCCTGAAAATATATTGCTGAGGTTTTTGTTTTCAACATCCTCAATGCTTAACTGTCTAATAAGATGAGAATTCTAACTATGAAGTTCCATTAAAATGTATTTAAAATTTAGAGTGTTTAAGAATCCAGATGTCTTTTCTTAAAAGGTACGTATTAATAAATATACTGTTTTGGAATCAGAACATTAAATTGAGGGTGAAAGGTTCTGCTTGTGCTTTCCATGCACAACCAACAGACAGTGACAAAGTGCTCACCTAACAGACTGCCTCACTTGAGAGAAACTAGCTGTGAAGAATAAGGCAGAGAGAGATTTATCTCAGACCATATGATAACAATTTATGGATCACACTGAGGGCTTCTACCATTAAACAGAAAAGTGAATATGACTGCTGTTATAACTGTTGTAAGAAAATTCATGAAGACTTCATATTTAAGAGGACATTGTCAGCCTCTTTTGCCACAAGTTGTTTCTATTCCTTTTATCAAAAGTTCATTTCCACAAAGACCATAAACCTTTCTTTTCATACCTGAATTGAAATCCTATGGAACGATGCTACTCATAATAGAACAGGCCAGAATTTATTTATTCCAATTATAAATTACATTTTGTACTGTGTATCATTGTATCACACACATACATAGTATCTATAACAATTAAAACAAAAATCAGCTTAGAATTTAGCTTAGAAATGCTAAAAAAGATCAAAACAAATAAAACATTAGTTAAACACCTGGCCACTGAAATGCATTATTATGAACTTATTAAATGCTAACAAAAATGTTTGTCTTCTTATTTCAATAAGGAGTGAGTTTCCAAACTCAGATGAAGCTACAAACGGCTCACAGTTTGAAGTGTTACCAGATGAATACTGTAGACCAGCTTTCCTAAATGCTCTTAAAGTTTAATGGAGATATACCACAAAATGTTAACTGATCACCATATTCATTTGCTGTTCTTCACCCTAATCAGTTGTGTGTGTGTGTGTTTGTGTTAGAATAAGCTAGGTTTTAATAGTAAGAATACTAACAACAACTAATACCCTCCAAAATATGGTTTTGCATGCATCAGAAGAAGAGAAAGTATATCATCTCTTAAGATTTCTTGCTTAAAAGCAAATTGTCATAATTGGAAGGAGGCTAGGTTAATTCCTTGTTTAAAATGTCCTTTGAGTCAGAAGCCCACGAGGGCTGAGTGTGATGAATCCAAGGATCATTCTAGCCTTCGCATCATCTGGTAGGTCTTCTACTAGTATTGTAGGTATTCAGTCACTTGGGAGTATGAAATTCAAAGAGGATAAAGGCATCCTAAATGAAGAGTTACCAGCAAACAAAGGCAGAACTGAAGAATCATCTATGTGCTCTTCAGTGTTCTTAAAGCTGCCCTTCATTTGAGCTGGAGCAAGAATTCTTGTTTTTGAGAGCCTGCAATTTCCTGCACTGAGCTCTCCATGGTCCTGAAAATGCAAGGTGAATTGTCCTGTCAAAGTCTGCACTTACCTTTTGCCCACATTGTGAGTAACTGTGCTCAGACACCTTGAGTAACCGGAGGAATGGACTGTGAGAAAATAGCCTAAGATAAAAAAATGGATAATTTCTTCTTCTGAAAAAGATAAATGCACTAATAGTATCTTTAAAAAGAGAATTTTTTTTAAATGGTGGAAAGATGAATCCTCTGGGATCTCTGCTACAGTTGATTTTTTCCAAATGTCTGAGAAGTTATCAACCTCTACAGCTTCTGGCCATGCCCATTATTACTCCTCAAAACTAAAATTATTTTGATCCCCAAATAGTGCATAATAATGCCCCCCTCAAATAATCAAAATTCTTCCCCCATACCATAACCATTAATGTGGTGGCATATTGCAGAGGAAATTTTGGATGGACTGTAAAGGAAGTGACACTGACTATATACTGGCTTTCTTGCAAGGAAATGACAGCTAAAAATTAAAGAATGAGAGGATGAAATGTTTGGAAAGAAAAGCAGATCTTTCAAAGAAGACGTTATTATGGTCAGTCATACAGTCAACCAGATATTTAGACTGGATTTTATATTTTTGTCTACCTATTGAGTTCTTCTCAACAATCTGGGAGAGGCAGCTGTTGTTTAAAAATATTAAGAGTATTGTTGCAGGATATATTACCTCATCATTATCAACTCAAAGAGTTGAACATACCTAATACTGTTTGCCCACAATAGTAACCCTTTGAGATGAGTTGGACTGAGGGAGTGCCTGGCCTAAGTCATCCAGTCACCTTTCATTCCTAAAATGGGATTAGAACTAACAGCAACTTGGTTTCTGGGAACAGTCTCTTTCTTAAACACTGTTGCCAATAAATTCATAATTTTAATCATAGAAGAGAAACAGCGATGTATTGATATTAATACTAAACAGAGACAGCTAAGTCTAACAGGTTAGGGCTTCTGCACAGTTGAGATCTCTGACCTGCCATATTTCTCTATAATTACATTTACTCATCAACAATTTGACCCTGTATTCCTGTTCAGCACCGGAGGGAGGATGGGGATGGAGAGAGCAGAACCATCTTCCATTCATGATTTCTATTATTCACACCATACCTGAAGAAGTCTATTCAAACCTTGCCTTCTGTAGGAGGTGTGGATCAAATGACATTGGCTGTTCAGCACCTCATGGCTGACTGATCATAAGGGATCAGACAGAGAGTTAAGGATTTGTTCTCTTTGATCTTGGTCTATCATTCTGCCTGGTTTTTGTCTAAGAGATTACTATCCTCAGGTTGCTTCCTTTTTCATTTAGTCTCAGGTATACATACATGGACCATGTGTTCTTGGACCCTTCCTGGTAGGAGAGAGTTAAATAGATGGTAGAATTGGTCCATCTTTTAGTGTGTTTTGTGTAAATAAGTCTTCTTTCTGTTATAGTTATAAAACTATTTCACAGCTCCTTCCTCAGATCAAATTCCCACTCTCAGGAATAGTCATATCATATCCTTAAACCTCCAGTACATTCTTCAAATCTATCCCACAACTGATGGCTCCCTTGTCTGGTTGCCGCTTCTGGCTTATTCCTGCTGGCTATTGTAGGTCATCTGTCTTGACATTTTTAGTAAGCTAACTTGCACTTTTTAATAGCTGGCTGATTTGTTTCACTGTTATTTCAATTGATTGTTTGGTTTGTTTCTCACAAGGCAAACTGAACCCCCTGCTTGCATCAGATGGTTTGCTACAGAAGGTGTGCTTTTCAGACAAAATACCAAATTCACATTGATGTGGAGCTCAAAATTTTAGACATTGGTGACATTTTATTTTAGGCTTGCTTTAATGTGCCTTGCTGGAAGAGAGTTTTAGTAGGATTCCCTGTGAGGAATGAATATGTCCATGCAGCCAGGTGCAGTTGAAACAGCCACCCATGTCTTAATTTTCTGTGAGTATTACAAGGAAATGGAAGCTGTTTTCATCCTTATCTAATCTTCCATGCCACTCAGATGATTACTAGTTCCCCTTCTTACTATCAATTAGACAGTTGGCACAGCAATCTAGCCATATTCTGTGCAGTAGCATATAAAACTTGGGGTGGATATAACAATGGGCTCCTCAGAATGTTCTTATAAAACAGTGGATTTGTTATGCTGTTGTGGATGTTATTGTTTAAATTTTTAATTATTTGTCTGATGTTTAATTTGACAAAAAATAAAATTTAATTTTTAAATAAATGTATTAATTAAATTTATGAATTAAATTTCCATCCAAACTGAGAGCTCAGGTCAAGATTTGGGAGTTGAGAGGGCTGTGAAGCACTATGAAACAGTATATAAGTCTTAGTGCTATTGCTATTGCTACTCTGGCCAAGATGATGTCTTGGTGCTCTGTCTGGATACCAGAGGAGGCACAAAACACTTTTCTTTCCACAGGGAAGTATTTAAAATAATTGAATACTCATTTTGGGCTTTGATATGAGTCCTACCAAGTTGGTGCCTCTTCATAGTCAATTCTATTTGGTATATCCAGCAATGGGACAGTAAAAGTAAAACAAAGGAAAAAAAACTTCAGCATTTGAACATTTTTCTTGACATTTTTGCTATAAAAAGGAACCAGACATAAGTCTTACCAATTTCACCTGATTTTTAAAAAACCCTCCATGTCTCACCTTGGGAGATCCTCCAGAAGGAGCAGAGAGCTCAACAACCCAAGGCAGAAATAGTTATGTAGGGCAGGAACTAGTGACCAGAGAGGAAGGTGTTCCAAACCAACTGGAATGGATACATTTGCCTATAATGAAATAAAGTTCAGAAAACAAACCAGAAAGCACTGCTGCTGAGGAAACAAACCAGAAAATACTAATGCTGATTTACAACAGACAAAGACCAGTGTAAGATGCCATTCCAGTGAGCTGAGGCAAGTATAAGGTACTAAGCATTCCTGTCCTTGAGATATGGTTAATGATCTCTTTTTCGTCCTGGAGTACAGTTGTATAAGACAGCCCTTTAGTTTGGAACAGCTGCTCAGACCAAATCAATAGTATTGCAATGCTTCTAATTCCAACCATTCCATTTTGAGCTCAAAATAGTTCAGATTTGGAAAAATGTTGCCCATCTTTCTCAACAATCTTTCCAATAGAAGCAGATCCTCATTCTGCCTCAAAATTATAGAATTGAAGGAAACATTTTAAAAAAGAATTACAACTATGTCTTCTTTTTCAGCTGCACAGTTGTTCAAAATATACATAATATCCAGGTTTCAATTTGCCAAAACGAATGTTTTCCAGTTCATTATTTATTTGATTGTCTCCTGCCCGAATTCCATAAAGAGTGGATTACAGATACTTTCTAAAATATGAAGAGCGCACAATTAGAAGCAATCAAATGGTTTGCAGAATAAAAGAGACCATGTGAATTTCAAAACAGCACCATAAACATAAAATCTATTTAAAACACATACACAAATGCTGCACAATAGAAAAAGCCATCCAAAAGGCCTTTAGTTCCATGTTTTTAAAAATAATGCAGTTACTGACTATGCCTCCTGCAAAGTTTCAGTGTAAACAAGTAAACACCTTTTCTTGCAGGAGTTCTGCAGCTGCTGGTCCTGAGTCCTTACAGCCCATTTTTCACCAAATGTCCAGGAACTCCAATGCCGAGCATGGGCCTTGTAACCCAGGCAGTGACCAAGCTGGTATGTGTTTCTGTAAATCATGTGCTCATGGACTCTTCCTGATAGGAGATGGTTAAAGTTAAGAGTTTTTCCAGCCTTATATTGCATTCTGTGTGAATAAGTCTTCTTTCTGTTATAGTTATATAGTTCCATTCCATTCCATTCTATTCTAATTCTCTGGTTAGAGAAAGCTGCTTATACCTACCTAAAGCAGGGGATCATCACACTTTCTATGTGTGTAGCCTGATTCATTCACAATAGAAAGCACTGTATTGAGTGGGTTATATTTCTTCATGTTTTTCTCTTCTTTATGCTAAAATAACCCCTGGAAAGTGAAAATGAACACAAAAAGTAATAACAGTTTTAGCTTTTCCACTTGCAATGCTAGCTTTCTATATGCTGGGAGGTTTTCTTTTCTTTTTTTGTTTTTACATAAGGAAGTAATAAAATGCTTTCTCTGGTATTTTGGACCCCTTATTCCAATCCAAATAATATATCTGGTAGCTCTTATTATAGAATGACACTACTTCAGTCATAGAATCTTATCTAGGGTCGAAATGCCATTCAGCATCGAGGTCCAATCGTCCAGTATGCTCCTACAGGCAGGCCCTCCTGGGGGTGCCGTCAACCAGACAATGTCGATTGGCAGTCCCCCGGGGGAGGGCCTTCTCTGTGGGGGTGCCCACCCTGTGGAACCAGCTGCCCCTGGGGTTGTGTTTGGGTCCTGACCTACGTTCTTTCTGCCGAGATCTAAAGACCTGGCTGTATTTACAGGCCGGCCTGGATTGAGAGGGATTGGGGTTTTTTAATTGGGTATTTTAGTATAATTGAATTTTCTATTTGGATCGGATTAATATTTCTAATTATTTTGTATGCATATCCTTGTGTAAGCCGCCCCGAGTCCCTCACGGAGATGGAACGGCATATAAATCCAAATAAATAAATAAAATAAATAACTCCATTGTTGTAACACTTCAGTCTTTTCCCATTTTTGCCCTCCCCCCCCCCTATTTGCACTCCCACTGCATGCTTCTTTCCTTCTAGTAGACATTTCATCCTGGGCTTCCAGGCTGCTACATGTTCTAAAATAATCCTGCATTTTCTGAATTTTTGACACAGTGAGCTCAAAAAATTCACCATCACTGGTCTAGTGAAAAGGAAATGCAGCTGCTGGTAGATTGGCCCACCCAGGAGCCAGAAAGAAAGGCTTTCCTTCCCTGGATGGAGAGGAAAGACAAGAGGCAGAGGAATTGCCAGTCAAGCCTTGCAATGGTCCAGCTCAAGATTTTGAGTAAATTACAATGTCTTCACAAGACACTGTCCATTCTAGCTGTCAGCCTGGGAAGCCATGTTTCTTTTGGAGCTTCTAGGCTGCCACATGTAGTGTCTGGGAATTTGGGAGGGGGTTTAAGGAGCAGTGGATGATTAGCCACAACAACATTCTTTTCTAGAAGAGTCAAGGACATTTCACCCTGCACCTGGAGGGGAGTGACTGGGAATAGTCTCCGGATGGGATGAAGACATGATTGGGCCATGTGATGGACTGATGAAGGCAGGGGAGGGATCTTTGATCTTCTTTGGGGGAAAGGAAAACCCAGAACTCTCAGATTCAGGTTTTCCCAGATGTGCCAATATGACATCTCTAATAAAGTGGAACTTTGAGAAGATGATTATCTCGGAATTGTCTGTTTTGGAAGTTGTTACTTGGAACGCTGAACTGATGGTGTTACCTACATTAGTAATGAAACATCTTCAAGAAAACCACCAAGCTCAGAGAGCACCAAAGACCTCACAGACACTGGGTAGTTATGATATTTTTCCGTCTTTGGTCGGTTTTCTCAGGAAAAAAAATGACCAAAATTGAAATGTACAGCAATGGAGGCGAATGGCATTTGGACCCGCCATAAAACCCAATGAATAAACTAATGTCATTGTATAACACCTACCAGATATATAATTTGGATGGAAACAAGGGGTCCAGAATACTAGCAAAGAAACAGATTTTCAGACGTAAATGGATGACAAGGAGCTGAAGTAGAATCCGGGAAAATTGATCTGGCAGTGCAGTTGCTGTTGCCATTGCATTTTCTCATTGTCTGTCTCGCTGTACTGATTCTTCTGAAGAATACATTGGGATATAGACAGGACTTTGCAATTTCTTTTGAAGAATTGCTTTCAGTTTTAGGTCTCTTTTGTGGATGCTTTTGATCAAGAACCTGCTTTCTATCAATAGAATCCATTCTATGATTGCCTTAGTTCACTTGTCACAGGTTCTTCTTGCTAGGTGACCAGCCTGTTTTCATTTCAATTCTTTTACTCTTTTGGTGGCATCGTATATTTTTGTTTGTCCTCTAATCCATCTGCAAATCTTTCTAACTTGTCTTGTGATGAAGAGCATGCATCTTTCCATGGCTCTTAGTGCCACACATAGCTTTTGTATTGATTATGAGGTTAGTGTCTATGTTTCACTGGCCTATGTTGGAATAGGTAGTGTTATGTATGCAGAGTTTAAAATGACTGGTTATTGTTGTAAAGTGTTTGAATTCATTGGTTGTAAAAGTGCAGGAAAACCCTGCACTCTGATTGGCTGGCAGCCACGGCAGCCGGCTATAAAAAGCTGCTGCGGCTGAGCCAGTCGGGTCCGTTCTGAGCTGAAGTCACAATAAACTTTGAGTTGAAGCACTCCGTGTTCTGCCTCTCTATGCAAACGTAACACTGGCGACGAAGGTGGGATCTCCCTGAAGAGAAGGCAACGCAGAACAGAGAAGAGCGAGATGGCTGCACTGAACACCCCCCCAGCCCCATTCAACCTGAAGAATGAAGACTGGGAGTTGTATGCAGATCGGTTTCAGATGTATTTGAAAGGAAGTGATCTGGCTGCCATTTCTGAGCAGCGGAAGAGGGTGGTTTTTCTCACGTATTGCGGTCCGGCAGTTTTCAAGATAGCGAGGGCATTAGCGGGTGCAGCAGATGTGAAGGTAATGGCATGGCCTGATCTAGAAAGGCTTTTAAGGGCACACTACGCACCCCAAGTATCGTGCCTCATTAAGAGACATGAGTTTTATCGCCGCGATCAGGGGGAAGACAAAAGCGTAAATGACTTTGTGGCAAGTTTAAGAGACATTGGGGGTGCGTGCAAATTCAGCAGCTTAGAGGAGGCCATGCACGATCGTTTTGTTTTGGGCCTTAAAGACAAGGTTTCGCAGAGCAAATTACTGATGAAACCCAAGATCACGCTGAAAGAAGCCATAGAAGAAGCGTCTTCAGCAGAGGCCACCAAATTCTCAGCAGCAGCCATGAGAAAGATGAACAAGACTACGGGCCATTCTGAGGGGGAGAAGACCACCACAACTCATTTTGATGAACTGGAATCTGAGTCAGAACACAGTGAAGAAGAAGAAGCTGCATTTAACAACATCAAGAGACAAATCACTTCTGATTGTGTCCTGATACAGTTTTCTGAGAATTTACCTGTAGTATTGACTTGTGATGCATCCCCTTTGGAGTGGGGGTGTTGAGCCACATGCTTCCCAGTGGAAGGGAAGCCCCTATTGCATTTTACTCTCGCACTTTGACCAAAGCAGAGAGAAACTACAGTCAACTGGACAAGGAAGCGTTGGCTATCGTGGCAGCAGTCAAGAAGTTCCATGAGTACGTATATGGGAGAAGGTTCACCATTGTTACAGATCACAAACCTCTTTTAGGCATTGTGGCAGGGGACAGACCAACGCCCACCATCCTGTCACCAAGAATGCTGAGATGGACTGAATTTCTTGCTGCTTATTCATATAAACTCATTCACAGACTGGGAAAAGACATTGGGCACGCTGATGCTTTGAGTCGCTGCCCACTTCCTTTGCACACTGAGGACCCTGCTCCTGAAACTTACACCTTCTTTCTAGAAACTGTTGCCAAACTTCCAGTTCATGCAGCTGAAATTGCTAGAGAAACTGCCAAAGACACTTTATTGGCTCCTATTGTAGGCTGGATTAAAGGGTTGGCCACTACAGATCTACCTCAAGTTTCCCAACCTTTTATATCCAGACAAACTGAATTATGTGTCTTGAGGGGATGTATTTTGTGGGATAACAGAGTGGTTATTCCTGCAAAATTGCAGAAAGAGGTTTTGGAAATGTTACATGAGGGTCATCCGGGTATTGTCAGAATGAAGGGATTGGCCAGGAGTTATATATGGTGGCCTGGTATAGACAAAATGGTTGAAACCTGGGTTGCATCCTGCCCAAACTGTCAGAAAGTAAGGCCTGATCCACCCCTCGCCCCCAAACAAGAATGGGAATGTCCTAGGGGTCCATGGTCCAGGATTCACATTGATTTTGCTGGCCCTACCAGAGGGCACACTTTCCTTATTGTAGTTGATGCATACTCCAGATGGTTAGAGGTTATCCCCATGGTTTCCACCACTGCAGATGCTGTTATCAAACAACTTAAGGAACTTTTTGTAACTCATGGTTTACCTGATGTGCTTGTTTCTGACAATGGTCCTCAATTTACTGCTAATCTTTTTGAATCATATTTAGCGCAGCAGGGTATCAGCCATGCCCTTACTGCCCCTGGGCATCCTTCAACTAACGGCCGGGCTGAACGCATGGTACGTTTTACCAAGGAGAAACTCCAGCAATTGGGTCCAAGGGACATCACTGAGAAAGTTGAAAAACTACTCAGTATCCAACACATCACTCCTAGTCCATCCACTAACTTAACTCCTGCCGAGCTTTTGATGGGGAGAAAACTCAGGTCTACCCTAGACCGCCTTCACCCCACTTACGCACCCAACGCACCTCTAGATTCCACCAGCAAAACTCGCACATTCACTGTGGGTGATTCTGTTTATGCTAAAAACCTTGTAGGTGATCCATTATGGATTCCTGCTGAGATAACCCAGACTACAGGCCCCAGTCTTACAGGGTTCAAAGTGAGGATGGTGTCTTGTGGAGTAGGCACATAGACCAGTTACGGTCCAGACTGCCTCTGGAGCATCGCCCTTGCTCCTCTCTGGATCCCATGCCCTCAGCCTCTTCTAGGGGGGAAGGGGGAGATAATGATGGTAATCAGCAAGTGAGAATCAACCCCATGTGTAACAAGCTAACATGACGGAAACCATCCCAAAACCTGTCAGGGTGCCAACAACCATTTTTACAAATAGAGGATTGCACATCACTACCAGATTTAGGGGGTGACATTGGGTTGGAGATGGATTGGGAGGAGAGACCAGGTTGTAGTAACCAAGCAGGTTCTACTAAAACAAGAAGTCCTAATAAGGGAATGTTGGCAGATACATTTCCTCCCTCACAAAGTGAGATTCCCAAAACACCTGAACCACGCAGGTCTCAACGTATCCGTAAGAGCCCCACCTATCTACAAGAGTATATTAGATAGATGGGGTTTGAGTATGGACCAAACCTAGTGGGGAGGGGTGTTATGTATGCAGAGTTTAAAATGACTGGTTATTGTTGTAAAGTGTTTGAATTCATTGGTTGTAAAAGTGCAGGAAAACCCTGCACTCTGATTGGCTGGCAGCCACGGCAGCCAGCTATAAATAGCTGCCGCGGCTGAGCCAGTCGGGTCCGTTCTGAGCTGAAGTCACAATAAAATTTGAGTTGAAGCACTCCGAGTTCTGCCTCTCTATGCAAACATAACAGGTAGCATACACTGATCAATTTTTTTTAATCTTCAGGCATAGGTGGAGGTTGCTCTTGAAAATTACACTTCTTTTGCCAAATGCCTGCCAACCACATTTAACAAGCTGTTAAAATTTCTCTTTTTGTATCACCTTCCATTGAGATCTGTTGGACAAGTTATACGTAGTGGTCTACTATGTATAGTTCTTCTTCAGATATAAACTTCTTTCTTTGGTGATTTTATGCAACATAACCTTTTCAGGTTTATCTTCAAGCCAAATGGTTCTCCTGATTTGTGCTACTCTTCTATATGCCTTTGTAATTTTTCTTGGCCTTGTAAGAAGAGAACAACATCGTCTGCAAATTGTAAGTGGCTTAAATGATTTTTATTCCATCTTTTGTCCAGTCCGGTTTGCAAAATACTTCTTCAAGGGAGGTTGAGAAAAATATAGATGATACTGTATCACCTTGTTGTACACTTCATTCCACTTTAAGATTTTTAAAACAAATTGTCGCTATTGTTTTTTATATATTGATTGTAGTAAGTTTATGTAACCAGTGTCTATGCCTTGGCTGAGCAATGCATTGATTGTTGCTTGCTGGAATACTGAGTCAAACATCTTTTCATAGTCAATGAAAATCATGCACAGAGGCATGGTGTACTCATTGTGCCTTTCAATGACTTGCTGAACAACCTGGGGGTGATCCATTGTGTTTTAACCACTTCTGAACCTGTCTGCTCCTTTGGCTTTGCATCATTTAATGTTCTTGGTATCCTTTTTGCTATTATCTTGGTGAAAATCTTGTAGATGACTGAAAAGAGACTTACTGGGTGATAGTTCTTTACATAATCTTGGGCCCCTTTTTTGTGTATGAAAATCGCTTCAGCATTTTTCCATGCATTTGCGTTTTTTTCTTCTCTGAGGCATCTTGATTATAGTTTTGCTAGCATCTTGATTATAGTTTTGCTAGCATCTTGTGTAAACTGTGACCACCAGCTCTCAGCATTTCAGCTGTAACACAGTCATTTCCTGAAGCTCTGCCATTTTCCACTGATTTTATGGCACTTGATACTTCCTCTACTAGGATATTTGGCATTTCCACTTTTGTGGGTGTTGTTACTTTTGAGTGATCTTGATCTTTGTATAGCTCTGAATAGAATTTTCCAATTATTTCTAACATTTCTTGTCTTGTTCTACACACAGAGCCATCTTCCCACTGCCAAGGATAGTTGCCCTAGGGCCTGCAGCAAATGAGGCCATTTTTAAGATCGTATTGCTATGTGAAAGAATAATCTGCCACGCTAGTCCATTGCAGGTTGCAGATACAATCGGTTATCCATCATGGCTAGTTTGCCTTGGGTGACCCTTCTAGACATATACATGTCCAACAACCTAACCCATGATTTCATTTACCCACCAGCTCCCCTTTGCCTCATCAAGGCCCCAACTATAGAAAGAGCTTCAGGAATGTACAGAGAATATTCATGATACAGGTTATTATCATGTTATGACTTCAGTTGGGATTTTGCTGTGCCATTTCTGGTCTTGGGCCTGACACTGGATTTCCTTGGAGTCAGAGGCCTATCTAGTTGGCTCCATTGTTGAGGGGGACATTTTTATTTCCTTCAGCTATGGGATTTCTATTTTTGTTTTAGAATATTCATTATGATGGTCTTTTAAATTTGTATTTTCTATTTTGTCATCCCTAGTTTTTCAGAGGGTAAAAGCGAGGGATGGGTGTGGGGGGGGGAGGATACTTGCAGACCTTCATTATTCTATTAATATAACCTCTGAAGGATAGAACTAGAACTAGCATTGCTGGTTGTGTTTCTTGCCTAGGCTACCTTACAAATCTAATATCAATCTTGCAAATCAATTTGATGTCAAGGATATTATATGTTCTTATTGGAAAGTCTATTTGATTTCCATCTTGGAAAATTTGTTAACCAGGCTGAGGAAGTTTGTTTTAATGTACAGAGTAATTTTGTATCTTACAAGTAATCCTGATGTAGAATACAGTTCTCACTGGAAACCATTTTTGGATTATACTGTAACTGAATACATGGATTTGTGCCTCATCCAAAAATTGGGTTTTCCAAGAATATAATCCATATTTTAACTTCATGGGATATCCCAATTTGGGAAGATTCTCAATATTGGGCCCATTTATTGTAGCCTATAATTCCAGCCAGTGACTTCTACATTGGTGAACCTGGTTCTTAACACATATTCACAGCTTAAAGCTGAATAGTGATCCTTGTTTTTATAAAAGGGTATAACATATTTTATAATTCATAAGTACTTAATGATTTTTTTTGAAAATTTGATTCCCCCAGGACATTCTAGATCCCTGCTTTACCTATTTGTAGTTTAATCTTTTATATTTTTGCATCTCTTTTTATCTCCCTTTGCTTATATTCTTTCTCTTAAAATGTTTAATTAAAAAATAAATGTTAGAATCTTCCCCACATTTCTGTGAAATAAATCTTACGAGAGATATGAAATTTCTCTCTGTGGAATCAGAGAAGTGCCACCCCTTCTCTCCCCTTCCAAAGTCTTCTGCTGCTAATAACTGACACCAAATCATCCATTCTCCATCCCATCCCTCCTTTGCCCCTAGTTTCATGCAGGCAGAAGCCTTGTTTTGCTTTGGGGCATACACCAAATAGAGGTCAGAAATGCGGGCAGCAGATTTTTATTTCACTGTGGTTTCTTACTAGTGCCAGCATGGTAGAACAAGATATTTAATATTGCTGTGAATTGCTATAAATATCATCTGCTCTCATCTTGGTTAAAGAACAAGTTGGCGATATTGGTTTTGTAAATTTAGAGAGCAGTAACCATGAATGCCCCTGAATATGTTTAAATAAATCTGGATTGGGCTACCCAGCAATCCCTGTTTGACACTGAACTGTCTCTGTGCTGGAGGTTATTCATTTGCTCTGAAAATATTTGGCAACATACTGCTTGAAAACAAAACCACAATTCATGTCTCTTCCAAATGGAATGCAATTCATTGTTATAAAGAAACACCTCAGAATGTTATTCCTTATCACAGGGCCATGATAAATGGCCCTGACAGATTTCAGAAGAAATCTCCACCAGATGCATTCTGGAAAATCCAAAAAGGGGAAAAATGGCATATATTGTAGGGGTAAAAGGGCTACAATAGTATATTTCAATTTTAAAAAAAAAATACAGTGGGAGTGGAGGGTGTGAGATAAAAACCAAGAAGGATAGTGATTATTCGTACATGGGGAGGGGGGATGAGGGGTAAGAGAATGAGAGAAAACACATAATAGCTTTTAGTCTGTCATTTTCCCCACAGAGTAGTAAATAAGAGCTTTGATACATAAAAGCAGTTATCAAACACTAACAAATTAGCTCTTTGCCATCTGTGATCCACATGGGAAGGGAGGAGGGACGCTGGTGACAGTTTGGGCAAGATTTTAAAAAATGAAATCAACTATTTATGAACTGGTTTCAGAGTCTCGCTGTCTACTTTGCCTCTTCAAATGTGGCCACAAGAAAGGAACGGGGTTTCCAACGCTAACTGAAAGCAGCAGTTGCGGTCCTGGTTCTTTAAACGAGGCTAATTGCTGGCTGACATTTGTAAACAAGATTTTCCTTTCCTCCCCCTGTCAGTCTCGGCACGCTGTCACTTGCAGATCACTTCACCCCGAGAGTCCCACCCCTGCACGGAAATTTGGTGGCAAATCACAGGCGTCCGCAGCAGCACCATTTGTCACGTCGCGAGAAAGGGAATAGGCGCAAAATATACTGTAATCCTTTCAAATGATCAAATGTCAGCTTTGCCTCCTCGGGAGATCTCACCACGTCTGCAACCACAGAAGCTGAAATATTTCTCTTAAAGTTTGGAGGGGGAAAGGTTGTTCGTCTCTGCAGCCATGATGAGTTTAACCGTGGTTTCTTGAATAACTCAACAGTGGCTGGGTTCGTATAACAAACTAGCAAACATAGCATTGTATTTAAGATGCCACACAAAAGTCTATGCGTCCTTCTCTGTGTAAATTAAGATTGAAAGACTCAAGTAGAAAATGCATCAGAATAATCCATTCTATTTGCTTATCAGAACTTTCTGATTCAGAGCTTGATGCCCTTAAATATTCTAGACACATTCTCTGAATTATTCTGCTGGTGACCAAAAATTGGCATAGGCAAAAAGAGAAAAAAGCAAGTTTGAGGTCAGGCAAATTCATATTTGGTAAAATCGCTGCCACTTCCTCCCCCTTTAAAAAGAACAACACTAAATGTTTTTACACATTAAATACAAATGAAATGTGCAATTAATTTTCTCATGATATAATTCTTTTTTTTTTCATTGAACTTGTTCATTTTTAATTTTTGGGAAAGGGAATGGGATATTTGACATGTCTTCCTTCCTTTCTTTCTTTCTTTCTTTCTTTCTTTCTTTCTTTCTTTCTTTCCTTCCTTCCTTCCTTCCTTCCTTCCTTCCTTCCTTCCTTCCTTCCTTTCCTTTCTTGCTTCCTCTCTCCCTCCCTCTCTCCCTTTCTCTTTTTTTCTCTTTCTTTCTTCCTTTATTTTTCTTCCACAATTATTCCCAGAAAAATGTAAATCCTATATAATAAAACTGAGTTGCCACATATTCCCTCAGCACCAGATCACTACACAGTAGTGCCTCAAGCCATGAAAATCTTTTCTGGCCTATTTTGACTAGATTATGAGATTCCAGCAGAACTGCCAACTAAATGTTCTATAGACTTCACCAAGCAGCAGTTCATTTAGTTGCATGGAAAATTAAAGAAAGGGGCTATAAAAATAGTGACCAGGCGGTAGGTCTCCTTTTGGAAAAGTGAAGATTGTAAGACAGTCATTGTTGGTAAAACTGTTAGCATTCTTGTTTATTCTCCACTAATGGAAAAACTTTTGGCCCAAAACTGTATGCAATATCAGCTGCTGTGTGGGAGGCTGCACACCATACCACATTCACACACAGCATTCAACAATCCCATTCATTTGCTCGCTGCAATTGCTGTGGCGGTTTGTAGACTCTGAGGTTTGAATTCTTATGTTAGCAATTGCCTTACCAGAAGACTGTTTGAAAGCACATGGAGGGAGAAGAAATTTAAAATAACAAACCGAAATAATTTATGCCATAATTAATTTGAAACATGTTTCTTATTCTTTTAGGACTAAAATGGGTTGGGTTGTTAATCCTGGGTTATCTCTTGCAAAATCCATGATTTAAAACCTGGATATTTGCTGAAATAAAATGACCAGCACAGTAGTCCAAATCGCTGGGGAGGGAGAAAAAAGATTAATGTTCTCTGTTTCTAATAGCATTTGAGATACGGTCACATTCCCTCCTTCCCTCACCTCTCCCCAAAGAAAGTTCAAGCCCATCTGCTAATGCAGTAGGACATTCTGGTTCCTAAGAAAGTGGTTGTTCTTGCAGCACATTGAAAGAACTCTGTGATTGACCATAGAGCACTCTTAAAGTGCAAAGTGGTCAGCACTGTTTTCAAGAGACTTGATGCTAACCTGTGACTATCACTAAGCGTTGTGCCTTATAATTCTTGATGAATGTATTTTTTCCCTTTATGTACACTGAGAGCATATGCACCAAAGACAAATTCCTTGTGTGTCCAATCACACTTGGCCAATAAAGAATTCTATTGTATTCTATTCTCAGTAGCAGAATCCTCTCAGAACAGATGCCAAGTCTTGCAAGGCCAAGGCATCAGTTTGAACTACTGCTTTTTCAGAGTCCTGTGATCAGTCATAGCACTAGCACTTAGACTTATATACCACCACAATGTTTTACAGCACTCTCTAAGTGGTGTACAGAGTCAGCATATTGCCCCCAACAATCTGGGTCCTCATTTTACTGACCTTGGAAGGATGGAAGGCTGAGTCAATCTTGAACCCTGTCAGGATCAAACTCCTGACTGTGGTCAGAGCTAGCCTGCAATGCTGCATTCCAACCACTGCGCCACCACAGCTCATCATAGAATTTTCCTGAAGCAGCTTTTAGAGACGCTTTTTAAACTCTCAATGAGTTGATGGCATCATTAGCAGCAGAAACGTGGGGGTAATGGCAGCAGGAATGACAATCATGGATGCTGAGATACAGAAGAGATATGCCGTCTTTTGTGCTTCAAGCTACAGTCAAATGGGCTTATTAGACTTTGAAAATTACAAAACCATTTAAATTTATTTGACCACAAACTGTGTTATGGTCTTATAAAAGTCCATACATATTCTGCTTCTGAAAGGTTGATAGATATTGGTTGCAACTTATTGGTTGCATGAGATGGGAAGCTTTTATTCTGGGGCTTTAAGAGATTTCTGTCCCACTACAGAATCATGTCTCAGTAGAATACCTTGGGTTAAGATGGGTGTCCAATAAATTTAATAATTCAAATAAGGAAAGGCACTGGACTAGAAGACAGAGTTCTAGTCACGCCTTGGGGCAGAGCCTCTTTCTACACCTAGGAAGAACTCAGTGGCAAGCCAGTTCCCAAACTGTTACCATATAGTTGCCAAAAACCAACACTGACTCAAAGGTGAGACAAAAATGGGTAAAAATATTTGCAAGCAACCTGGGCTTTATGAATGATTCAGGTGGGAAATGCTTTCCTAGAGTGGGTAAACCTGCTTCAGAGATAACCTGAACCAGACCGAATATGGACTGAAATGGCCAGGAGAGATGCAATATTGATCCCATTGGAGGAAGAGCGTACTCTGTATAAAATAAGACTCAATGTAGTTCAACCGTTGCCAGATTTCACTTCATATGCCTTGAGATCTTCTTGTGAAGGTTTGATTATTTTATGTGTTTTCCCAAGACTGTACTGTGCTACTGAAGCAGTGAAGATTAGACAGGGAGGAAAAGTAAGTAAGAAACTATTAATAACTGTGTGGTTATAATTCCTACCCTCACCATTTATCTAAAGCAGGGGTGTCAAACTCAAGGCCTGGAGGCTGGATGCAGCCCATGGGTTGCTTAGATCTGGCCCATGGGGTTGCCTGGGAACAGCTATGGATCGGCCCACAGTGCCGCTGTCAGCAAAAATGGAGGTTGGGAAAGCCACGGGCGGCCCTCCAGAGTTCTGTTTTCGCTGGCAGAAGGTTGCAGGAGGCCATCACAGCCGAAAATGGAGCTCAAGAGCCCTTTCTCGCTGGCAGAGCACTCAGGCCACCACAGGTGCTCCCAACACAAGTGACATTGAGCTGGCCATGCCCCCCCCAGATCAAACACAACCCTGATGCGGCCCTCAATGAAATCGGGTTTGACACCCCTGATCTAAAGGTTGAAGGATCTAAGGGCTACTGCACTTAGAGGCCCTGGCATTCATCAATCAGGATACCGTGAGTTCCAGTCCCACCTTAGGCAGAATACCAAGTGGATGACCTTGAACCATCACATTACAAACTGAAGGTGAGTTAGACATTTATTTTTCATTTTACTTATTAATTTTTTTGCTGCCCATGTCCTCTATAGGGTGACTCTGCTATTATGTGGCTGCAAAATAGGCAAATGTGATTTTACGCTGCATCAACAGAAATGTAGTTTTCAACAGAAGGGAAAATAATAGTTTCACCATTGGTCTGCATTGACCAGACCACACTTCAAATATTGCATGTAGTTATGGATCTCACACGTTAGGAAATTCTATGACTAGAGAGTGAAGAAGAAGGTTTCATGGTGCAAAGAGAAGATTGAGAGAAGATATGTTAGCACTCTTCAAGTATCTGAAGATTTATTTTCCATCAGTGGCAGAATGTAGAACACTTAATAATGGATTTAAGTTCTTGTCTTGAAGGAAGATTTTCATCGAGTGTTAGGGAGGGGGGAAACATTTTCTAGGCATAAGGGGAATTCAGCAATAGAATCTTTTCCAGAGATATAGTAGACGTCTCTTTACTTGAGTCAGGTCGAAGCTACAGAGCAATCTGTCTGGAATGCCTTAATTTGAGGAAGTGTAGAAATCCAAAAGTCTAAGATTTCTAATTATATTAATGAATGTTTTCCTTATTTCTTGGATGCTGACTTCTTAAAAGCCTCTTCAAAAAGAAGCAGAAAAAAAATCATCTGTGTCTATTTTGCATTTTACCCAACTTGTTATTTTTAGGCCTCTGACTAGGTTCATATAATGCATTAAGCCATGTAGGCAGGGGTGGGATTCTACCAGTTCGCACCTATTCGCTAGAACTGGATGTTAACATTCTAAGCAGTTCAGAGAACCGGTTGTTACAAGAAATTACTGGCCTAATCCTGTAAGGAAGGTAGGAAGGAAACATTCTGGTGTTGCTTACAGAAACTGCCTCTCTGTTAACCCTTATTACATTCTTGGCAGGACTAGACTTCTTGTCTCAGAAAGGTCTCTGGAGTTTTTTTCCCCTCCTTTGCTGGTACTTTGCTTGTGTGGAGTGACCATTCAAAGTTACAATGGCACTGAAAAAAGTGACTTATGACCATTTTTCACACTTACGACTGTTGCAACATCCCCACAGTCGTGAGAAGCCAGGCGAGAAGATGCGTGCCTCAATGTGAGTGATATTGAGTTGGCCATGCCCAGCCAGTAACATGACCATCAAGCCATGTCCACCCAGTTACATGATCCCCAAGCCACGGCCACCACCTAAGCTACGCCCACAGAACTGGTTGTTAAAAAATTTGAATCCCACCCCTGCATGTAGGGTTCATTGGCTTCTGACCAAAACTGAGATTAAAACTTGATTGTTTGTTGATAAATCATGGTCTATTATTTGATGTGTTTTATGGCCCCCATAGCACTATGATTTTTTTTGAAGAAACAATGATTAAGCAATTCATGGTTTCATGCTTTAGGCTTTGTTCTCTGACTTGGTTATTTTGTCAGAATTGGTAATCCAGCAGTGGAGACCCCCTCATTCTGTAATAGATGTTCAGAGACAGTTTGCCACATTATGGTTATGCAGACTAAGAGACTTGATATGGGTTTAATGTGACTCCCAAGGATTTTACATTAACTAGTCATTAGTCATTAGGAAGCAAATTCTGGAATACCTCTCTGATGGCATATCCCAGCCAAGCTTATTAAAATGTATTTGATCCAGTAATTAGAGGCACATGGGATTGTATGCATTTCTTTGTGAAAAAATATAATACAAATGTTTGCAAAAGGAAAAGAAAATACTCTACAATTGAATACTAATCCAGTTTCTTGTTGTCAGATTTGTTAATTACATATACAGGAAAGAAGTAAAACAGATATTACTGATTAACATTCAATTTGCCAAGAACTGTTTCCAGAATGACAATTCTCGATCCAACATCTCCTTATTCCCCACCCCACCCCATTTTGGGCAACATGGAGGCTCAGCCATTTGTTAAGCAATATAATGCACAATATGTTTTAGTCTGCTATAAATGGGGTGTTGTGTACATGTTATAAGGGTCCTTGTAGTACAGAAAAAAACCCACCATGGGCATCAAAGTAATTTAACATGTTCATTTATTGGATATAAGTTTATTGGACTTTTTGAGAATTGAGAAAATTTGCTACCCTAAGGCAAACAAAGACAACATAGTTTTCTTCATTTCTCCATTTACTAAAGTCATATTATGAAGTCATCTCTACTGACTTCATAATAAGAAACTATTCTTTGTTGTTGTTATTTTTAGAAGGTAATATTATTAGTACTAGTATAGATTGATAGTATTATTAGTGTTAGTATAGATTGAGACCCAATTTGAGGCAGTGGTTAGGCTAGAAACTGGGATACTGGGAGGTTCTAGTCCCTGCCTTAGACACAAAACCAGTTAAGTGACCTTAGGCCAGTCCCTCTTTCTTAGCCCTAGGAAGGAAGCAATGGCAAACCACTTCTAAAATAAACCTTGCCAAGAAAACAAGGTCCATAATGATTGTCTTTGGGTCACAGTTGCGTAGTTTTAATGTTTATAATTAGTTTTATTTTAATGGTGTGATTTTCCCCCCTATTTTGACATACTTAAAGACTAGTTAGATTGACTAAGTAAATACATATTTTTACTTTTAAGAAAACTACAAGGTCTTGCCCAAGCAGTCTCTGCAAATCTGATGCAATTGAATGAAAGGGTGGTAAAAGTCGATTGATAGTATATCTGCCTCCCTTTGAAATTCATTCTTTTGGCTTTGAAATCTTTGCCTGGCCTCTACTAAAGTCTGAGCACAGCCCGGTATGAATGCAAATATTCTATCCATCTTTTTTTCCAGATCTTTTTAAGATCTGTTTTAAAAAATCAGCATCCGTTTTTATTCCCCAACATATGTAGCTTTTGAGAAAAAGCCTGGGTAAACACATGGTAGCAAGTCTGAGTGTGGGTATAGGTGGGGAAAAGACAAGTGCCAGAATGGAACAGAATGAGAGGCCAAAAAGAAGGAGATGGCAGAAATTAAACTGAAGGGAAAGACTGGCTTTTGTGAATCACAAAAGGCTGTGGAAGGTTGCTGCTATATCCTCACCTATCAAGAAGTCCGAGGTTTAATCTTTGTGCATTCAACAATTACATGTCTCAATTAGAGTTTCAGCTCTTTTTTGTGATAGGCTCAGTCTTATCAGTGATTTGGTAATCAGATGCAACGTGATAATCCCCTATGAAATATGATCAGTGCAGATGGATTTGAATTTAGTTTGCTCCCTTTTTCATAAAAATATTTCAGAATAACTAGGTTGGTTATTCCAACAGGTTATTATACTAAGCAGCAGCATCAAAATCAGTAATGTTTTTCTTCTATCATCATGTGCTTTCTTTGTTCCCTGTATTTTAGCTTTCTTCCAAAATAACATTACAGTATATCAGCAGCATCTTGCACATTTAAAAAAAACCTCCCAGGCCAAAGATAAGCACATTCCGTGTGGAAAGAACAATTTGTAGGAAGCATCTATAGTATAACTTATAATCCAAACTGATTTGCTATTGGCATAAGAAGTGGACAACAGATATCTAGCAGCCCATCTCAAACAGGTTCATTATATGGTGCCTAGCTGTCAGGCATAGGTAACCAGATCTATGCATTTAAGGTTCAAGCACACAACTTTATTATATTCTGGCTATTACACAGGAATCTCCCTAGACTTGGCCTGGGAACAGATAGATAAGATTCTATAGAGCTTGAGGGGTTTCAGTTCTGGACCGCTTGCGACTGCACAAGAATTCAAGGCTCAAACATTGATTGAGGCCTTCCACCTGCCTCGCTGGGTGTTTCCCAACATCAGCATTGTTGCCAGATGAATTATTTGGATTTTTAAGAGGAGAAGTAGATCATTCCACCTTTGCTACAGTTCCTCAGGAGTCTTTAAAGGGAAAGAAAAATCTTAGACACAGACAGAGAGACAGAGAAAGAGAGAGACCAAGAAACACCAACAGAGAGAAACGGAGGCAGAGACAGAGTATAAATCTTCTTCCTCACACGACTACTTGCTACCCTAAAAAGAAAAAGAGAATTCACAACAGGAACTCTCCTTTGATAACAGTTTCCCCATTAAGTTGCTGCCTGACTGGCACAGGATTTTTCTCTTGCTGGGTTTCCAAATTTTAAATATACACAGTACTAAATTGTACTATGCTTGTAAACAGTAATTGTATGGGAGAAAATGCAGGGAGAGACCCTGGAAGATCATTTTTATGACTTCACTTACTGAACACTTGGAGAACCCGTCTGGTTGCCTGTGGAGGCCCTCCACTCAAGATAAGGACTTGCCTGCTGTCCCAGGGTCCAGTGCTGAATGTGCCACTGGGTAATTTCTTCCTATAGTGCAGAGGTCCCCAAACTTGGCAACTTTAAGACTTGTGGGCTTCAATTCCCAGAACGAGTTGAAGCCCACAAGTCTTAAAGTTGCCAAGTTTGGAGACTGCTGCTATAGCGTCTAAATCAAGATGCTGTCTGAAGCAGATTTCAAAAGGCTGCTGCTCTGCTCACTGTGAGAATATTTGATGTGGGGCTTTCTCTGCTGAGATTTCTGAGGGAAATTGTCAACGTGCTTGGAAGTATCTTATAAAACAACTCCAAAGCAATATCGGAAGTTGAACAAGCTTATTCTCATGTCAAATGCCACTATTTCAGAATCGGTTCAAAAGTCTGGACCCAACCCTTTTTGCAGGGGTGGGTTTCTACTGGTTCTGTCCAGCTCTGTAGAACTAGTAGTTCTGAAGAGCAGCAGACATAGAACCGGTTCTATGTCTGCTGCTGTTTTGGCCCACCCGTCTGCCCGGGCTCTTACCTGACCTTTATTTCCTGCTTTTTCAACTTCAGCTGCCGTGCGAGGCATAGCTGCGGTGTAAAAGCAGGAGCAAAATGTTGTTTCTAAAGCTGCTGATGAAGATTTACAGGCGGGCGCACAGCATGAAAAGATGCACATCGTAAATCACCAAACATCGTAAAACATCGTAAATCACCATGAACCGGTAGTTAACCCTGTCGGATCCCACCCCTGCCTTTTCCCAAATTGATTCAAAAGCCTACATCAGATTACATTAGTTGGCTGAATTGACTTCACATTAGTTTTGAAACTTGGCGTGGATCAAGGCTGACTGGACAGCCACTTGTCTGAAACAATATATAGTCTCCTGCTTGAGCAGGGGCTGAACTAGATGACCTCCAAGGTCCTTTTCAACTCTCTTCTGACTCTTGTTTCAACACAGCAACAATATAGAATTTTCTCTAGACCAATTCCTTTATATATATATTTTTCCTTGTTCCCTAGGAGATGATGTTATCATAGTGCCCTACTTAGTAAAAGGACCAGTTCTGCCACCCAATTCTGGCAAACCTTATTGCTCTGAATTTCAGCAGCATGCACCCAATTCATTAGGCAGAGCTTTAATAAATAAAGACAGTCTCTTCAGAGGGTTAATAATGGATGGAAATTTAAGGAGAAAATTCCTCTTAAGTTCAAAAGTCAACCCTGCTCTACATGTGTCCTACATTACCCCGATGTGGTTTGGGTCCACTGTAGAGATCAGGGATTTATTTTAATTTTTAAAATTGTAACAATTTCTCCGAGTAAAAGCATTACATAAAATAGGGACCTTTTGTATTCGGTTGCCAGGAAAAGCAAGCTGAACTAAATAATTGTAACCAGATTTCTTGATCCTGTCTATCTGCATCACTTCTCAAATCTGTTTTCTTCTAAACACTTCTTAGGATTTAGGGCTGAACTGTGCAGATTTTAGATAAGTGCCCATCTGTTAATGTGTTACAATCATGGACTGAAAAAACAATAATAAAAGCTGTATACCCAAGGACCAGGGCTGAACCAAGATCTATCTATCTATCTATCTTTCTTTCTTTCTTTCTTTCTTTCTTTCTTTCTTTCTTTCTTTCTTTCTTTCTTTCTTTCTTCCTTCCTTCCTTCCTTCCTTCCTTCCTTCCTTCCTTCCTTCCTTCCTTCCTTCCTTCTTTCTTTCTTTCTTTCTTTCTTTCTTTCTTTCTTTCTTTCTTTCTTTCTTTCCTAGATTTATAAAGTTCCCCAAATCAAACAACTCAGTGTGATTCTACAACAACAAGCAGCAACAACAAAAGCCCACATAACATTAAAACATATACAGTACAGACATATAAAACACTAGCTCAATACCTGTGCTTTGCTACGAAACTATGTAGTTGGGCTTAGTTTTTTGGGAGCAAAATAAGAAAAAAATTCTGCTCTGTCTACCAGCATCCATTGGTATTCATTTGGATAGCATCCTGTCAGTTTGTGAGAGAGTTGAGGGCTGTTTGTAAACTGAAAGAGTATTTGCTGTGTGAGCAAGAAGGAGACAGCAAGGAGCCTGGGTGTGGCTTAGCTCAACTGTTCTGTAGTAAAGCTGCTAGAGGCAGTGAAACTGAAACTCCTCTGCTTGTGTTTTGCATTTGGAACAGATGTCTTTTCAGGTGGGGAGGGGGAGTAGAACTCCTTAGCATCAGAGCGTGTTAATAATAATATATGAAATACGAATGCTGTGATGGTCATTTCAAAAAATCCTTACTTAATGAGCACCTAGAAGCCAAGAGAAACATACGTGCCAAATTTCAAGTTTGTAGGCTTTACGGTTCTGGAGATTTTGTGATGATGCGTGAGTGGCATTTCACTTTTATATATATAAATTAAAACAGTGATCAAGTACCTAACAAAAGGCATGGGAATTCCCATTCTGTTTTGGATTATTTTCAAATAACATTTCTTAAAATTATATATTCTTTTGTAAGCAGAGTGGGGGAAATGAGTTTAAAAAACAAAAAGAAACGAGGAGAGGGAAACAAAACTGCAGAATTCATTACAACTTTGAGTGCATGAATCATAAAAATCTACATTTCCATTCCTTTATATTCAACCAGATTGCCAGAAGGTACATCACGGTCCTCTCCATGCCAGAAATGGCTCTAGGTATTTAGCTGCATCAATAGAAGTGCATTATTAGTAAGATTCTTTGTAAACAAACAAACAAATTTCTTCATAAACAATATGGGAGAAAATGAGATTTAAAATAACAATAACAGTCAAATGTGGGAGAAAATTAATCATTTATCTGTGAATTAGATAGATGATGTTTTTTTAAATGGATGTCTTTTTTTAAAAAAAGTTGAGCCTTTAACAACAGACAAGCTAACATGGAAAAATCAAATTCTTGCATTGACACAGGGATGGGAAGCTGTGTGCAAATAAATCTGTAGAAATAGGGATGAGCAAATAACTCTGTTTCTGGCCTATGACATTTTTGCATGAAGACTCCATAAAACTATCTATTTTTACACTAATCCACTCTTACATTAATCTGCATTTTGCTTTTAAACAAAATGGCAGCACTACATTTACATTTCAAAAGGAATATGCACTTGGACCTAGCAAGACACAGGCTCTTTAGGATCAATCGATATAGAACACACCCACAAATCCAGGGTCTTTCTAGAATCTAGATACTGGTCAGGAAAGGAAGAAATTCTCTGGTTTTCTGATTCTGTCTCTAGATACAAAGAAAAATCGTATCTACTGCAAACAATAGGATCCAGTATTTTTTAAATCAGCCCATCTTAAATCTTAAAAATTCTCTCTCACTAAAGGCCCAGTGAAATATTTAATGGAGGACCACCTTGACCTAACCTTCAAACCTGTCCATTCTTTGCCCTCCCCAATGTTGAAGCTTCCAGTATCAGTAACTAGGTGTTCTGACCAGTGGTGGGATTCAAATTTTTTACTACCGGTTCTGTGGGCGTGGCTTGGTGGACGTGGCAGGGGAAGGATACTGTAAAACCTCCAGTCAGAGATGGTATTTGCTGGTTCTCCGAACTACTCAAAATTTCCGCTACCAGTTCTCCAGAACTGGTCAGAACCTGCTGAATACCACCTCTGGTTCTGACCAAAGCTTCCTGAGACAGTAACGATCACACACTTAATCTCCAAAACCCTCTTTTTATTTCGACTGCTGTGAATTATATGCATTCACAGCCCATAATGAGTCCCAAACACTTCATGAGTAGTCCAACAGAAGTCTGCCACAGTCTTTTCGGGATAAGGCTGATAAGCACCCACCTTTATTTCCTTTGAAATGCTGCCAACTACTAAATTGCCAATTAGCTGTACAAGGCCAAAAAGAGCATGAAGTCAACACAGAGCTTCAGAGTTTCAACCGACCAGAATGAACAAAGTTGCTTCCTGCAAAGGCTCATATCCCTTTGCTCCTCCTTTATGTCTTATGGGAAGGGCCAATCATCTCCAAGTCTTACTCCCAAGTTGCCCCTTTTGTCTTAACTGTTCTTGCCTTCTGGCAACTCTGCGTAAGTGCAGACTGAGAACAGGCTCCCCCTGTTCATCTGCCTCGCTGATGTCAGGTTCTGGAGGCTCCTGAGTCAGCACATAACTCTCAGGTGGCCCTGGCCACATCTCTGTGTCAGATGCAGATCCCTCATCCAAACCCTTCCGAGACTCCAGGACTGGCCCATGTTCCTCCCCACTGTCCAACTCTGCTGCCAGCTCTGCAGGCCGCCGGTGGACCACAACACTACGATCCAGTATCAGGAATCCCTCTGGATTTTACTCCACTAGTCATTGCCAACTATAGGGGGCAGTGCTCATCTCCATTTCAAGGCCATTGAGCCAGCACATTGTTCATGTGGCCAGCATGACATCACGGAGTGCTGTTACCTTCCCACAAAAGTGGTACCTATTTTTCTACTTGTATTTGTATGCTTTCAAACTGCTAAGTTGGCTGGAGCTGGGACAAGAATAGGAGCTCACCCAGTGACTTGGAGCTCGGGGCTCGAACCTGGGCTGCCAGCTTATCAGCTGACAAGCCCAGCACCTTAACCACTGAGCCACTGTGCCGCCCAGTATCAGGAAGAGCCAAATTCAAAAGCCAACACAGAAGGCAGGTTGTGGTTTTCCTCCTCCCCTTCTAGCCTTAAGATGGGAAAAATAATGTAAGCCCAGGAGGGCTCATCAACTCCAGTCTTCTCTCCCACTTGACCTATTCACTCTTCTTTCATATATTAGTTTTGAAATTTAAATATGACCAAGATATTTCTTATATGTCTTTCATAATCACTTTAATATTCAATCCACATTAATTCGGCTCCCATTCATTTTTCACTCTATCTCCTCTTGCTTACCACCCTTTTAATTTTTTTAATCAATAGAGGTGTGTGTGTGTGTGTTTCTTAATTGTGACCCTAGGCAGCGATCATAGGATAAAAAAAAAGCCAAATAAACAAATAAATAATCCAAAAAGAATAAAGAACACTGACACAGTAAATAAAGAACACTGACACAAAGGCTATCTTTAAATCCAATTCTCCCTGGTTTTCATTTGCATTTCTCTCAATATGTCAAAATCTAACATGCATATAATGAAGTGAGCTATGACCTTTTACAATGTGCTGGTTTTGTCTTCATTTTTTTATTTGCAGGTTGTTGTTTTTATACATTTATGCCTAACACCAACACATCTAGAGATATGATGTTAAATTACAGGAGTCACTTTGAAGTATGCTTGTCATACCACCAACTAGATTAAAAAAACCTATGAATTGCTCTCCCTTATATAATCAATAAAAATCATGTTTTAACTTTGGGAAAGGAGGGAATGGAATGCCTCTATTTATGCAGTAGAAATAAATCATAGCAGCTCTAGGAAATGAAAATGATCTTTTTTCTGGTGTCTGTATCATTTGCTTGTTAGAAAAAGAGACCCCTGGCTTCTCCTAGCTTGAGGTATCCAAATGCCATGTGGTCACTGAGCATTTCCACTTGTGTGTGCTCTTACATTTTTCAGGAAACCATGATGGATATTTATGGGGAAAGGAGCAGAGCAATTACAGAATTCTGTGTGATCAAAATATGTCAGTGTTTTTTGTGGAAATGAACTGCTGCTTCGTTTTTTTTTAAAAAAAAACAACTTTCTCCTCTTACAATAGGAATAACACCACCATATTTTTATGAAGGAAAAATACCTTGAAAGCAATTATGGTATTTCATCCTAAATATAAATGTAGTTATTATCATGGAAAGAACATGTTTATGCTGATTTTTTTAAAATTCTAGGCCACATATATGCTTAGTATTTTTTTCACATTAAAGATGTTGGAATCTGCACAAAAACATTGTTTTTTTTTTTAAAAGGGAGTCTCCGAATGAGACATCCGCCCTAATTACTCAATTAGAGCAAGAAATGGTAGAGAGAAACAGAGAAGTCTCAATAAAGGAGAATATTTGTAGCTCAGGGTTGAAATGAAGGATCCTTGATGCTCTCTGAGCTTGGTTGCTGACGTTTCATTACCCAAAGTAGGTAACATCAGCATTGATGATATTATCTAGTTTGGGTAATGAAACTCCTGCAAGAAAACAACCAAGCTCAGAGAGCATCAAGGATCCCACATAGAGAAGTGTAATAGTGAAGATACTGGAATGGGGCCAGGAAGATAGCAATAGCACTTAGACTTACATACCGCTTCATAGTGCTTTACAGCCCTCTTTAAGCAGTGTACAGAGTCAGCATACTGCCCCCAACAATCTGGGTCCTCATTTTATCCACCTCAAGAAGGCTGTAAGACTGAGTTAACTTTGAGCCAGTGAGAATTGAACTGTTGGAAGTTAGCAGAGTTAGCCTGCAATACTGTATTCTAAACACTGTTCCACTATGGCTCATTGGTGCAGGTCCAGGTCCAATTCCTCCTTCAGCCACACAAGCTCACTGGGTGACTTTAGGTCAATCAATTCACTTTCAGCTCCCCTGCTGCCCCCATTTAGGATGAAATACAACCCCACCCCATCCCCACCCTGTATTCACAGGATTCTTGTTGGGAAGGGAAAATACATCTTGTACTCTGCTTAGACTCAAAGACTAAAGACATAAAAATGTACTAAGAGTTTCCTAAATAAACACTGTCTTATATATTTTGCTTCCACACAAGGTCACTGGGGTAGGTCTTATATATTTATGGTGCCAAATAGTGGGTGTGAGTGTGTAGGGGGTGTTTCATGGTGCACGGTTGCTCCCTGAAAAGTCTTCCTGGAACTGGAGATTTACACTAGGTCTTATTTTCGGGGTAGGTCTTATAATTAGGGCAGGTTTAGAAAATAGTGCTAGGTCTTACTTTCGGGGTAGGTCTTATTTTCGGGGAAACACGGTAAATAGCAAAATACTAATGAATTCCTCTCTGTATATAAAATCAATTACTACACCATTAACTAAAGCCTACCCATACCATAGTTCTTATTTTCTAATAATTGGAATAATGCTTTTTAAAAAATGGATTGGACTTTCATCAAAAAGGTTGAGCCATGTCCAACAACATATGTGATAACTAACCCTCTTGGTATATGACCTAGCAAATCCCAGAAGGTTCAGATAATAAGGAGCCTCAGTGGCACAGGGGTTAGAGTGCAGTACTGCAAGCTACTCCTACTGCAATTTGGCAGTTCGAATCTCACCAGGCTCAAGGTTGACTCAGCCTTCCATCCTTCCGAAGTGGGTAAAATGAGGACCCAGATTGTTGAGGGCAATAGGATGACTCTGTAAACCACTTTGAGAGGGCTGTAAAGTAGCATATAAGTCTAAGTGCTATTGCTATAATGTTCCTCCTCGGCATCATCACAAGGCAGTGGGCCTCAAACAGAAATGAGCATAGGAGAAGGAAAGAAGCCCAAATGAGCTAGTTATTGTAGTTAATTCATGCAAGCAAGCCAAACCATGTTCTGTAGAGAAAGGCAAAAGATGGAGTTTTCTCCCTGACATCAGATACCAATCAAGTTGAAATGTAAGGAAGGAAAGTCCTTCTGAACAGAGATCCATGACTATATAAATTTCAAGGATCTCAAAGTTACTAGTGACAAAGAAGTCAGCATTCAGTTTCCTTGTTCAAACTTTCAAGTGCCTTGGTATAAATGACATGAAATGAAAAAGCTCCCTCCATGCTAAGACACACATCTTCACAATAATATTGTTATTTGTGGCATCGCTGCTGTTGAGATCTGCACTCATTTACTGCAGCTCCTCTATAGGACATAAAATATTAGTTGGCAAAATGCTTCAAGACATGGGGAAATGCTTAAATGAATGGGTTTAAAGCAATAACTTAAGTGCTTTCTCGCAAAACAAAGAGGCCCATGTGTTTCGCCTTTGTAGGGTGAGGGCTGGAGAGGTCATTTCTGAAAAATAACAGGCTTTAATTCTTAGAAGAATATAAAAAAAGTGATGTTTGGCATGGCTTTCAGCTTACTTTTCATAAAAAAATTCCGCTTAACCAAAACTGGGAATCATCCTTCAGATCTAATCCAGGATCCATAAACGGTAAAGAGAGGGCAGCTGAAGATGAAATGTTTATGTTGTTGTAGGACAGGAGGGGAAGGAGGAGGGAAAGGATGTTTTGCATGTTGCTTGTGGATGCCAGGGGTTCCTTTCTCTCCGTCTCCAGCTGATAAAAGAGAAAAACAGGGCCCCGCGTGAAATGGGAGGGAGAAGGGGAGCTTCCCTGTTGTCAGCTCTCCAGAACAGAGGGATCAGGAGGATCCCAATGGCCTGACAGCTGAAACAGATGATGCAGCACACCACCTATGTAAACAGAAAGGCAGGACGGCCCTGATGGTGCTCAGAGATATGACCTTGCCCATAGAGCCGCTGAGTCTAGACTCCAGATGTGTTCTCACTGTTACCAGGCCAATTGCAGCCCAAATGGTAAATATTTCTACCAGATGACAGTGGTCTCTGTTACAGAAATGAGGGGGAATGGACCAAAATGGGAGAGAGAAAACGAGCACCGGGCACCATTGCCTGCTTAGAAAAATACTCTGCATCATCTGAAAGATGTTAGAGGGGGGTAATTATTTAAATAGGTCACACACACACACACACACACACACACATTCCACCACTCTCCTTTGCCATGTTCGGTTGAAAAGGATCCAAGACAAACTGGAGGCAATTGAACTAAATTAGTCGCTTTAAGTGTATTGAATTGGAGGGCTTCAGAAAGGATCAAAAGAGACTGCTTTAAACACTGGGATTGTAGTACTCTGAGGTAAAAGATGGGAGGGGGAAGGCAGGGACCTGCCACATGCTGCTAATGGAAAGCAAAGACCACTGTTTTTAGCAGACAATAATGAAGCCACAGAAAACATGGGAAGGGAAGGCCGGTCACCTGAGACTTGTCTTCCTGACCACAACTTACCATATTAAATCAGGGCAGCCAAACTAAGTCTCTTAGATTCCTCAAGACTCCAAACAAGATCCATTACAGAATCAAGCAATTTATATTTTACTCCGCTCAGCAGGTAGTTGGGGAGAAGGTATTCAGAATAAGGAAATGTAATCTCTGTAACTCACTCCTGGCTTCTCCTGGCTTTTTCATGCAGTGCTGCAACTGTCTGCCTGTACTCCACCCACATTAGATGGCCTCTAGAGGCTGAAAAAAACCTGGGTGACCTATCAACCACAAACCAACAGTTTTAAAAACTATTCACTAGCTTGACTCCCCTGCCCTTTTTTTTTGCTAATGGTCCTTTTTCAAGTTTTCCTCTAGAGAGATGGGCCCAAATTCATATGATAGATAGATAGATAGATAGATAGATAGATAGATAGATAGATAGATAGATAGATGTAGATATAGATATAGATATAGATATAGATATAGATATAGATATAGATATAGATATAGATTATAGATATAGATATAGATATAGATATAGATATAGATATTCACATTTATATGCCGCCCTTCTCTGGAAACTCAGGGTGGCTTACAATCTTTGGAGCACAACCCAATGCGCTCAGCAATAGCCTTCATTCTATTGTATATGCCTGCTTATTACTAGGGCTTTTTGCCCCCAAAGCGGCATTTTTACAAAGTCAGCTTATTGCCCCCAACAATCTTGGGTCCTCAATTTACCTACCCCAGGAGGATGGAAGGCTGAGTCAACCCTGAGCCTGGTGGGATTTGAGCCTGCACTAATTGCAGGCAGCTGAGCTAAGTGCTAGGTGTTTAACAGCCTGCACCACCGATATTTGCTGAATAATGTAACCCCAGGATGCTGAGACCATTGTAAAGGCATGCCAAATGTCAGGCACCCAAATCACAACCATGTTACAGAGGGGATGTTGTAACTGCCACAATTTTTACAATCGGTTGTAAGTCTCCTTTTTCAGCACCACTGTAAGTTTGAAGAGTCAGGGGACAATGAGCCCCCTTCCTGCAATTGTTTCTCCTAATTTCCCCAATACAGTTAAAATCCCAAGAGTTGCTGAGGTGCGTGAAATGCAGCTTTTTAAAACGGCAACACACATTTTTGTATCAAATGCAAAACTGAAATTTGTAGCATGCACTTTGATATAATGGCTACTAGCATGGAAAGCATGCATAAGATTTGGCAGTGCATATACTGCAACTACCGCAATGAGAATAGGAAATGGACACAAAATGAACATTTAAAGTGGGCATAAAAATGATGCACTTCTTGCAAGTTAAATCCAGTTATCTAGATGACAGCCTTAAATATAAATGCAGTTCTATAGTCTCCCAAGCAGGTGCCCTCAGCCAGGTAAAAGTAATCAAGATGAAATTAAATGCTGGTTGATTAACATGCCTTTTACAATCCCTTTCTTCTCCCCCATTAGTTAAATTATAAGTGAATAATCTCAATGGAACACCTGCTAACTACTTCTAATATGAACAGAGACTGGTGTGTATTTATTACAGTTGGATGTAGATGTACTTGCTAATTGGCACTCTTTTCTTCCTCTCTGTCTTTTCAACTTCTTTTTCTTCTAAAAGCTTAAAAATAGCTTTTGTCATCATCAAATGATGAAAAAAAAACCGCTAAGGAAAGATGGGTTAACATATTTAATGTCTTCATGTGGCTACAGAGAGGCTACATTTGAGATCTCTGCCTGGTGCATTGAATAGATTGCTGGGTTTCTTTGTGTGCTCGGCGCTCAAAAAACAATACAGAGAAAACCTCCTTTTTAATCCCTTGAATTTACCATTTTGACTTTGACTGAGATGTTGTGAATGCCTCAGGGAGCTGGAATAGAGAGCAATAGTAGACAATATACTTATTCTGTCATATAACTATTACAAACAAGTGGCTTTTTGTTGCAGTTTGGGAAGGCATTAATTTGAGAGTGAGCAGTTAAGATTGATAAAGGATTTTCAAGTGCCCGCCATTGCAATTTTGCAAATCCATATATCATCGTGAAGTAAATTAAAAGCAAATGTCTTTAGATTCAAGACAAAATAAACAGGCGTTGAAGAAGCAACTCTATTGGGTTAATTATTGGAATATTAGGAAAATGTCAGCCACTGTCATAAGCAAGAAGCAGGTGAAGGGAACAATTTTGTTTTTACAGGCATAGAAGATACCAAATGTTCCAAAATGAATCACTCTTGAGTTCTGTTTGCTGCTCAAGCTACACTGCCTTGATATAATAGAATCTGTGTTTATAAAGAAACAGCTAATTTTATTTGTGCCTGAAAAAAATTGCAGTAAGCTCAGAGAAGCACATACCAGTGGGCCTTTCTTGAACCATCCCAACAGAATTGCAGCTTTGCAAATTCTGCCTTGGTACACAAAGGCTTGTAAAGGCCCAGCAACACCACTTCTCAGACATCAGCAAAACAATAGCTGCTGGTGGTACAGGAGCCAAAGCGTTCTCCAAACTCCAGCAAGTTCTTTAGAAATCATCCCAATCCTTTACCTACAGGTTGTTCTCATTGACTGCCTGCCTTTAGGACTGGCAACTCCATCGCTAAGCCACACGGTTGTAAAATGAAACATCATGTGATCATGCTGATTTATGACAATGGTTCCAGCTGCGGATGTTCAGCAAAACCACAGGTCATTAACCACAGTGTCACAACTTGCAACTTCCTGCTGGCTTCCCCATTGACTTTGCTAGTTGGATGCCGTCTGTCAAGGTCGCAAATAGTAATCATGTAACCCCAGGATGCTGAGACCATTATAAAGGCATGCCAAGTGCCAAGCACCCGAATCACAACCATGTTATTGCGGGGGATGCTGTAACAGCCACAACTTTGACAACCGGTTCTAAGACAAGTGGTTGGTAAGGAGGATTTATATTAATGAAGGCAAATGTACATGTCCCAGAATCATGTTGCAAGTTCCAATCTGGGTCGGTCACCAGGACCAGAGATTTAGTTGTTATCACATTTTCCTTCAATATAATCAAGTGCTGTCCATGCAAAGCTTTGGTTTTCCTTCCATTTAATCTGTCACCCAGCTGTTTTTCCTTATATTCTGCCTTAGTTTCTATTGTTTTTATAATGTTCTCTGTTTTCACAGCCCACAGCAATTTTTCTGTACTTTGATTCACATAGTCATTCAAACTTCGTTGATGGATTTGTAATAGCCCTCTGCCCCCTATTTTTCTTGGCAGATACAACCTGCCAAGGTCACTTCATGGATGTAAAGTGTGATACATATTCAAAAGTTTGCACGTTTTCCAGTCCAGGTTTTCCAGTCCAGCCAAAGTCCAGTTGATGATTCCAGCTGGGTAGCGTATCACTGGAATTGCCCATGTTATTTTTTTAAAATTGTTTTTATTGCATTTTTCAAAAAAATACAAATCTTATTTATATTCATTACCGCATTTTAACATTGACAAATACATATAACCTATATACGTTATTATATACACTTCTACATTAATATTTTCTTAAGGTCTCTTGTTTTATTTACAGTCCTCTGTTCTTCCCAATCTTTATATCTATTCTCTAACCACTCATACCATTTATCCCATATTGCATAACAATCAGAATCCTCTTTGTCTTTCATTTCCAATGTGAGCTTATCCATTTCAGCGCAATCCATTATTTTTTTTATAACTAGATCTTCTGAAGGAATATTAGCTCCTTTCCATAATCGTGCAAAAGCTAAAAGGTACCATACTTTTGTCCACATTTCCACCATTTTGAACTTGTGTTGGGATATATCTTGGCCAATCTCACTGGGGCCAAATGCCACCATGAACTGCCCATGTTATTAATGGCTTTCATTATGTTTCCAGAATTCAGTTTTGATTTTAATATTTTGTGGACCATCCTGATGTATTCCTTTTGTGTTGACTCTGACTTATTATTATCATTGTTGTTGTTGTTGTTGTTGTTGTTGTTCCCCCCTTTCCTTTTTAGTACATTTGTCATGCTCCTGTTGGAATCTGATCAGAGGGAGAGGTGGAACAGCTGACAGGGAGTGGGAGTGTGGCTCCGGGGAAGGACACAGTCTGGCTGGGCATTCAAAGGAAGACCCAGGCCCATCCCCTCTTCATCCTAGGGCATACAGGGAGGAACAGCTAAGGGAGCAACATGGGTTACAGGGGAGAAAAACGTCCTGATTCCCTTCATTAGCTGCAGCTGGGAAAACAGGATAAAGAGGGTGTTTGCACACAGCTCCTTGCTGGAAGCAAAGTGTGAATTAATTTGGTTTGTCAAGTCTTATCTGAGTTCTGGTGTCCTCCCAACTGTGTGTGTTTCCTTATCTTTTGAAGTCTTCATTTCCTTATCCTGCCCTGTCTCATTAATTGCTGCAGCATGGTTTGTGTTGGTTTTTATTTATAATTTATATGTACTTTGGGTTCGAACGGAATTTCTTCCCTTTAAAAACTTCTTGGGAGAGTTTTTTCTCCAGCCAAGGATAACTGGACATTGGGGGCCAAGTTGGGGGTATTAAAGGGACTTTACCTATTTTTGTGACTTTGTTGCTTTTGTGCCACGCTCCTGGTCATCACACATTTCTAAAACAATTTGCAGTGGTATGTTAAAATGCATGTCACTACACTGTTGCGCTTCAGTATAGTGGCTATCTAGTTTTGCAAACAGGTTTGTTCAAGAACATCGTTCCCTGATTTAACAATGCATTATATATTTATTAATCAAATTTAATAGTTGCCCATCTCACGGAAGGTGATCTTAGGTGGCAGACAACCACAAATTATGTGGATATTCTCCTTTCCTCCTTTAATCTTTGCTCTCTATGCAATCTAGTTTAGCTTCGTTTCATAACACCTTCTTCCTTGTTCTTTTGACAATTTGATGTCAAGGGGTGTGGGGCTCGGAGGATGAAGGCCTCATGTGAATTACTCCCCCCCTTTATCTGGTATTTCCTCACTCTCTGCTCCCCCCAACTGCATTCTCTTTGACGGTGTGAGGCAGTGACAGATGAGGTGAAGTGATCTACATCCATGGCAATGTTGATTATTGTTGCAAGTCACTGAAATTTAAAACCATCTGAACTTGTTATGTGTGTGAACATTCTTGGAGTAAGGGTAATCCTCAACTTACAACTGTTTGTTTAGTGATCGTTCAAAGTTACATCGGCACTGAAAAAAAGTGGCTGATGACCGTTTTTCAATTATGACCTTTGCAGCACTCCCACGATCATGGGATCTAAATTCAGACGCTTGGCAACTGACTCACATTTATGACAGTTGCAGTGGTCCCATGGTCATATGATGGCCTTTTGCGGACTTCTCTCAAGCAAAGTCAATGGGGAAGCCACATTCACTTAATAACCATGTTAATTAACAACTGTGGTGATTCACTTTAACACCTGCAGACGTAAAAGGTCTCACTTAACAAATGTCTTCTTTTACAACAGAAATTCTGAGCTCAGTTATAATCATAAGTTGAGGACTACCTGTACTCCGAAATCACTAAAGCAATTCAGCCATGGTGGTTGTGTTGGTGGAAGAGACAGACAGACTTCCATGACATGCAAACTGAATTAATCAAAGCTTTCAATAGAACAGAATGACTTTTAACAGAAATAAAGGCCATCTCCTTTAATATGCCACTCAATTATGCCATTCTGCTTCTCTATTCCAAATCCTTAGCCTCCCTCTTTTCTCTATGGGTTCATGGTACTAACAGAGAATATTAACATTATAGGTAGTAATCTTCCTTTCATTCACTGTTGCTTGCCACCTGATTAAACAGAACTGCATGCATATTTCTCCATTAGCTTGTCTTTTGTTTTGCTCAAATGTGCTCGTGTCATACTTCTTCAGGCGTAGCTTCATTATTCTGTCAATAGTATGCCTATAGTGGTAGTGCATTTCTTCAAGGTAAATACGGTTCTTTGGCACAATGCGGGTGACACTCCTTTGTTTACAGATTACCAGGAAACCAAATGCTGAAACCACTTGCACATTTCTTTCTTTAAAAAAGAAAAATGTATGTTGAATTGAACCACTATATTATCATATTTGATTTATAAAGGTCTTAAGTCAAGGGTGTCAAACTCACGTCGTCACAGCGGCATCACGTGACATATCGGGACTTTTTTCCACTTTGCTAAACTGGGCGTGGGTGTGGCCAGTGAGTGACACATCCGGCCTGCGGGCTGGGAGTTTCACAGCCCTGCCTTAAGTAGAAACATAATTTCTATCATTCATCTTTCTCTCTAATATCCTCACACAAGAATATATATCACATTGACTAAATAGTGTGGAGCAAACACACTAAATATCACCTCAACAAAATATTAAACAGAAGCATTTCAAAATTGAAATAAAGACTGCTGCAATGGCTACAGTTGTGAATGGGAAGCCTTCTTGAGGCAATCATAATGGACTGCCCTCTGGGTCATTTTACACATTTTTATTTTTTTTAAAACCCACATCAATTATAAGCAGAAGAAATGCTACTGGGACTTCAGTTGAAAACAATTGGGAGGTTATAAGATACACACTTTTTAAAACGTCTTATAAAAGGGATTATGCTAACCTATCTTTGATACCTTTAGAAGTTAGGGTATCTTCTAATTGGTGAGATACAGGGAAGAATATGTTGGGTTGCAATAAATGTGAGCCATTCTAAAAAATGAATTCCAAGAACATGGACTGCAGTTGTGGGTCCTACAGGAAATTTGTATTTCTAAAACAGTCTCCTTTACAATTCCAGCCAACCATCCTTCCAACCTGCATCCTGTTTTACTTTTCCAAATGGTACATTATATATTGTACCTACTGGAATATATTCTGCAGCCACTGTTTCTTAAATTCATGTTTTCAACTTCTTTAAAACAAACCTTTGGTTTCCTCCATGCATGCCAATATCCCCCTCTTGTTTTTCAGTGGTGCCTTCCTGGCAACAATCACAGTGGTGCTTACTGTAGGTGATAGGATTGATTTGTTAATAGGAGCATTTAAATACTTTCACACTGGCAAGAACTGTACACTTCTAAAAAGGAGCAACTAAACTGTTTTAAAGGGTGAAACAATTGGTAGAGCTCATTTTGGGAGGAAATTATGCATTATGGATTATTGGCAAAGAGAAAAGTGACTTTTCTTGATAAGTATCAACTCACATGTCTGTACCACATAATAGACTTTTGAGAAGTGCCACTATTTTATTGTCTTAACAAATTAAAGAATAAAAGCAGTGTTCTATTGTGAGTAGGCTAAACTCATAGGACTAGAGGTGGCAGTTTGCATACAAAGGCTATCCTATAGCACAGCAAGAACACTCTTGCCATGCTGGAACAAAAGTCCCACAATATGCTAAATAACAAATAAAACAGAGCATCTGGCTTTGTTTCAGTGTGCTTAATGTGATTCTTGCTTAGTTAGTGCAATTTTATCTTAGGAACTGTCACTTCAGTTCTAATCCAGTGACTATTTAGTTCAGAAGCTTTGCCAACCAATTCTTTGTACAGGGTTAAGATGTTTTTGGAGAGCACAAAATACACTTTGAATGATGGCAACAGTGGCAGCCAAGTGAAGGGAGTCTCGTTTAAGACCCAAATTCAGTTTTGGAATGGCCTCCCTCTTCCAGGTAAAGGCTATCCTCCATGACTAGTTTTGATTGGCCTGCAGGAAAGGCTGGACATCTGGTTTTCTCCAGAGGTATCTGATTACATAATGCCTGACTTGTGCCATTAGGTCATTATGCAAGCTCGTCTTATGCACTGATGGATGGATCTTTTGGAAGACCATGAGGCCTTTTGCTGAAATCTCTCATTTCAAAAGAATAAAATGAAAGATTAAAAATGAAAGAATAAATGAAAACTTAAAGAATAAATTAAAGATAAGAAATAAAAATTAAAGAATAAAAAATCGGTGGTGCAGAGGACGTGCCTGTGATAAACAGAAGGTACTCTCCCAAAAGGCTGACTGATCTCTCCTCTGACGTACCAGTAGGTCCTTGTTCAGAAATAACCAGAGTGACAAGTTCGTCTGCTTGACCATCTCTCACCTGAGCTACTTGAAAGATGACTAAAAAGCTGCCAGCACAGGCATTTTTCCAAGCACACCTCAATTCACCTGAAGAAGAGTAATGGATAGAGTTTTATTCTATTGGGTGGTAATATTGGGGAAGAGGGGAATTGTTCTGTGGGAAATAATAGAGTAGAGCAGAGTAGGGTAGAATAGAATAGAATAGAATAGAATAGAATAGAATAGAATAGAATAGAATAGAATAGAATAGAATAATTGGAAGGGACCTTGAAGGTCTTCTAGTCCAACTCCCTGGTCAGGCAGGAAGCATTTCAGAGAAATGGTTGTCCAATTTCTTTTTAAAAACTTCCAGTGTTGGAGAATTCATAGCACTGTTGTGAGAGTTCCACTGATTAATTGTTCTGTCAGGAAATTTCTCCTTAGCTGTAGGTTGCTTTATTATTCCTGTAATTGTCTGGCATAACATATAAAGACAGGACCCATCCCAAGATTCATTACTGAGACAGATTAGATCTTAGAAATTGTAGGAAAATGCAGTAGATTTCACTTGGAAGGTCTGATGGGTTGATCAGCCTAAGGCATGAACACGTGTCAAACATAGTTCACGAAGGTTAGTCTGCATGGGAGGGCCACAATTCAAGCCAATGTACTGCTAAGCATAATTATTCTTTTCATTATATTTTCAGAAAAATTGCTCATCTGTTCTGTTGGTGGTGCTGCCCAAAGTCCAAGAAAACCTTTTGCTATCCACATGCATTTTCAGGTATACATTCTTAAATGACTGGACTTTTACACACATCTACTATGTAAAGAAAAGAGTGTTTTCATAGGGGAAAACAGCCTTCTGTGCCTTTTTTTCTATCATATTCAAATTTTATTTTTGCCTCCCGCAGGCATTTCTGTGACAATTTTTGTGTTGAAAATTACCTTGCAAATTCACGTTTTTCAAAATTTTGCCAGCACTGCATGTATCAAAGCAAAGCAGATACACATGCATCTAAAATTTCTGATATACTGAATTTCTCATCCATCACTTTTTCACTCCATAATATATCCCCCCCTTCCAATTTAATTATAGCATTCATCTGATCGTTAAAAAAAAGTTTTGATTGTTGCCAAGTTACTTTACATCTGTTACTCATTATAACTGAGATCTGATATATGTGGCCAGGACAGTTATAAGATGCCTTCAAAGTTTAGTAGTAGACTATAAGAAAAGCCCCAAAGAGATGCTTCTTTTCTACAACTTTCTACAACTTTCTTTTGGGGTATGGAATGCAATGCTTTTCAGCATTGTTTTTAATGTTTTTGGACAAGGTATTTGTTTTACTATAGCTGCTTTTTATTAGTTTGATATTTATTGTTTGTAGCTTTACATCCTCCAAGTCATTTATTTCTATGGAACCATTTGTCTCAGCCGCCACAGGCATCACCATGATTAATTCTGTCTATTTTTAGATTTAGAGGTCAAGAAGTGAAGAAATATACATTAGGCCTGTTCCCGGTCCAGGCGCTTAGACTAGCACTACAATAGCCTATAAAGATATATTATTCACTCCCTGATATGTGTTGTGCATTATGAGTTCTTCCTATGAGATATTCATGGAAGTAAGAGAGAGTTGTATACGGTTCTTGCCTTTACACCCAAGCAGAAGAATAGAGTTTGTAAACCGAAGCGTAACCTGGAGAACAGACAGATCAGACCCTCATTACCCAAATAAACTACAACATGGACTAATAATATCACACCTTCAACCCCTCCCCCCCCCAACAGATGCCTCTTGTTATGTATGTAGGTTTGAATGTTATTGGTTTATTTGAACTGTTCTTGTAAAATGTCAAATGGTATTGGTTTAAATAGTGCGGGAAGAAACCCTGCACTCCCATTGGCTGGCAACCACGGCTGCAGGCTATAAGAGGCAGCCGTAGCCCAGCCAACTTGGGTCCATTCGAGCTGTAGTCACTGAATAAACTCTTTGCTGGAACTCTTCGCATCTGACTCTTCATGCAGACTTAACACCTCTAATTCTGGATTCTGGAGACTTTTTAAATACCAAAATCTCATAAAAATTTCAGTGCTAGTGTTCAAAGGATTTTGGCTGCCTGGAATAAGAACGCTTTACATGGTCTTGCATGCCCTCTGTGACATTTGAAGGATTTTGTGAGGTTAACATTAGAGCTCATCCACATTCTATGTTGAAAATCTGGAAATATTGTGATAATATTGATTATTTAGTGGGAAGGGTCCCTGGATTACACTGAAAACCCCCATGATACCATATCTTTCATGGAAAGGTTGCCAACTCTGAATTATAGCAAGTTTTAGATGAGGCATAATTTACTACAATTACTGTACCGTTCCTGGTGTACTTTGATTTCCAGCTATGGTTATGGTTGTTATTTCTTCAACCAAAACCAAGCTTGGATCTTAAGAAATTCTCCTTAATGCTATTAAAACAAAACAATACAATTGACAATATTAAAGACATAAGAATTAATCCAAGATGGTAGCCCATCTGGCTCATAAGATTATGAAGAAGTATGATGTTATTACATTTCAGGGGACTCTGGTTGAAAGAAAATTTGCAAAAGAAAATAGAAAGCATGATGTCTAACTACTTTTCAGTAATCATCAAACACATTTTGATACATAAAGTGTGCATTATGACTATCATACAGCGAGTCCCTTAAACTCCTCCACAATTTTTTAATTGCTGTCTATAAGGGAGATACGGTTAATAAAATCCACCCAAGGATATATCTATAGAGAAAATTATTTGGAAATGGGTACTGTGTCCCAATGGAACTGTCCCTTCCTTGTTTTGACAGACACAGAATTTATCAACAGAGACAACCTATACCCAATTTATATTATAACATAAACACTTTTATTAATTGGATGTTAATGAATATGAACATGGTCTTTTTTTTCCCATGGAAGGAAACTCATGGTGAGAACAACAACTTAGGAAGCAAGGTGAAGATTAGTTAAGATATTTCATCCAGTGATTAGAAGGGAAGGGTGGAGGGAGAAAAATAAAACACTGCAGGTCTTTTTAGGACTCTTGGGGAATGCATAAGAACAAGAGTTATGAGAAAGAAGCTTCTTTATATAAAAGTCATCCTGAACTGATCTTTTGAAGATCAGCTCTGCTGTGGCTGACCTTCACTTTAAGAAAGGGGTCTTCTTCAAGAATCTTCCAGAAGACTGGAATATCAATAAATACCATTAGAAAGATTGGAGTGCCATAAAGACTCCTGCATTTCAATCTTGGGGCTTCTGGGATAGGTTCCAAGGACCATCAGGTTAATCTATAACTTACTGACTGTCCAATCTCAGAAGAGAAAATCTGGAAACAGATTTATTCCTTCCATCTCAGCCATCCATGAAAAGAAAAAGGGAATCTGGGGACAATAAGAGGAATCTTAGTTCTTTCTGCTTTAAAATTATTTAACAGAATAACAGAGTTGGAAGATCTTCTATTCCAACCCCCTGCCTAGACAGGAAATCCTACACCACTTCAGACAAATGGTTATCCAACATCTTTTTAAAAACTTCCAGTGTTGGAGCATTCACAACTTCTGGAGGCAAGTTGTTCCACTGATTAATTGTTCTGATTGTCAGGAAATTTCTCCTTAGTTCTAAGTTGCTTCTCTCCTTGATTAGTTTCCACCCATTGCTTCTTGTCCTGCCCTCAGGGGCTTTGGAGAATAGCTTGATTCTCTCTTCTTTGTGGCAGTCCCTGAGATATTGAAACACTGCTATCATGTCTCTCCTAGTCCTTTTTTTTAAAGTTACATTTATATGCCGCCCTTCTCCAAGACTCAGGGCAGCTTACAATTTTTGGGATACAACCCATGCTCAGCAATAGCCTTCATTCCATTGTATATGCCTGCTTATTACTAAGCAGCATTTTTACAAAGTCAGCTTATTGCCCCCAACAATCTTGGGTCCTCAATTTACCTACCCCGAGAGGATGGAAGGCTAAGTCAGCCTTGAGCCTGGTGGGATTCGAGCCTACAGTAATTGTAGGCAGCTGGAACTTAAATGCAGGCATTTAACAGCCTGAGCCACCAAGGTCCTTCTTTTCATTAAACTAGACATACCCAATTCCTGCAACAGTTCTTCATATGTTTTAGCCTCCAGTCTCCTAATCTTTGTTGCTCTTCTTTGCACTCTTTCTAGAATCTCAACATCGTTTTTTACATTGTGGCGGTGAAAACTGGATGCAGTATTCCAAGTGTGATCTTAGCAAGGCATTATAAAGTGGTATTAACACTTCACATGATCTTGATTCTATCCCTCTGTTTATGCAGCCTAGAACTGTGTTGGCTTTTTTTGGCAGCTGCAGCACACGGCTGGCTCATATTTAAATGATTGTCCACTAGGACTCCAAGATCCCTCTCATAATTAAGTCAGGTACCACTAACACTATACCTGTGCATTTGGTTTTTCTTGCCTAAATGTAGAACCTTACTTTTTTTCACCTTGACTTTTATTTTATTATATAGTGCCCAGTGTTCAAGTCTGTCAAGTTCCTTCTGTATTTTAAGCCTATCATCTGGAGTGTTGGCTATTCCTGCCAGCTTGGTGCAATCATTTTTACCCCATCACCATCATTTTTAGATCTTTGAAGGGAATTGTATTTCACAATTTTATTTCCCTAATTTAAATATGTTAAAATCTTCCCAGAATTTTTTTGAGTTTGGTGGGCTATAAAGCCTATTAAGTAAATAATAAACGACTTCTAATTCACCAAAAATGTAGACCACTACTAAATCCTAGGAACAGTCATACACAAGTTGCTTGTTCCAAAAATCATTTGGTTCACAGACATATAATTCAAATGCTCCAAGCAGAGCTGGGAAGAAGTAGCAATTCGACCAACAACTGAAATATTTTGGTGACTTTTTTTCTCTTTCTCCTTTTATTTGTCCAAATCATTTTGTTAACTTGTCAACATATTTATTTAAAGTATGTTTGATCAAACTCAAAAACACTTATTTTGGATGAGACATACACAATAGAAAATACTTGAACTTTTTGACTCATTATTATCACCCATCCAAAAAAAACCCCAACAACAATTAGGTCTACTTGTGAATAAATGCTTCTGGGATGTTACAAAATATTCCTCTCAAAGGAAGAATCTGAAACATTTGGTTAAAAAACAGTTCCACTTTAAAAAAATACACTAGCATGAAATGACACTCTGTCACTACATTTTCTTTATCAAGTCTGCTTCAGTCACTGCCATTTCATTGGAGAATATGCAATGGAGACATGTTCAAATTAAATGAATGATTGGAGAAGGATCTAATTGCACTGTGTAAGTAGACATTTTTCAGTAGCTTATCTATGGCTTGTTGATAAAATGGTGTTTCTTCTCCTGGGCCAACTGATGCAAAGAAAAGCAGCCATTTTCTTCAGAACTTTTCCAAAATTCAAAAAGCTTCAGGACAAGGCTTTTTGGGGCAGGAAAAATGGCAACTTTGCAAATGCTTTTCCTTGCAAAATAATTTTGGCTTAGCACTGAAATATAACAGAAGCACAGCAGATGGTTTCAGAACTGCTGAAGTAGTTAGAAAATGGTCCATATCAAATTGTTAACAGCCCTACCTCAGAAAGGACTTTAACAAAAAAACTTTCTACCATATGTTTACTCAGAGCTTTTTTAAAAGATACAGATAGAGCTCCATTTTACCTATAAGTACATCTTGCCTTTCCTGAGGTTAACCAAGGCAATGTTTATTGAACACAGAGTATAAATCAGGATGGAAAATAGATTTTTTTCCCCAAAAATGAAATGGAAGTATTTCAGTTATCTAACAAAGAAGGGGAATGTTTCAATGTTTGCCTTAATAATTTGAGATTTTGGTCTCCAAGACTTGATTGTCTATAGCCTTGAACATTTCAGAATGAACTTTTGAATGGAAGTGCAGGATACAACTTGACATTTCAAACAGCATTTTGTTTCAAGCCCTTCAAATTATCTGGAATGTACAAAGGCTTTTCAAATTTATGTTGGAAATGTAAACAGTAAGAAAGGACATTTTATCATGTTTGATGGACATATAAAAAGGTTGGAAGATTCTGGATTCAAATACGTACATCAATTCAGAAGTTTTTAAAGATGAAAAGGCAATTAAGACCAGAGGTTTTTCTTTGCAATTGATGGATAAAAAGTTATTTTTGTACATGATTAGTGCAGCAAAAGTATTATATATACAAAGAGGGAAAGGTTCAGCATTACTCAGGATGGAGCTGATGAAGATTTATTGACCTCACCCCTTTCCTAAGAGGTCTGTAGGGGACGTGCATAAGCGCACCAACATTCCTACTATCCCTGTCCTATTGTTCTTTTTTTCTTATTCATATCCATTTCATGTATTCAGAACCATGTTTATACTTATACCTGTTATCAAATAATCGCTTGACAAAATAAAATAAATAAAAAATAAATAAATAAAGATGAGGAAACTTGCTGCGATAACGAAATTGACATTTTGATCAGAGAAAAGACAATATATGTTTATTACTGACTGGAAACCCCTGATGGACTTTTCACATAAAACAGGGGAAAAAATGAACTTACATTTAGATGATTACACAGAATAAATTATAGAAAGAAGAGTTATGTGGTAACCATAGAATAAGAGGTAAATTTATAATTGTACTTATAACTGCCATAAAAAGACAGGAAGGTTTTTTTTTTGCATTGTTCCCCCGCCCCCCTTGCATTTTTCTTTGATTTCTTTCTTTCTCTTGTTTTATGTTTGTATTATTTTTTATCTTTCTTTTTTTAAAAAAAGGTTGATAAAAATTATATTAAAAACAGGAAAGAGATACCATGTCTTTTAGAGAAAGATCTGATCTGCCTGGCTTAGGTGAGTCCTCCAGAGAGAGAGAGAGAGAGAGAGAAGGAAAGAATATGTTTTTTTTTCTGTTTGCAAATGCCAAGGGCAGCAATATTTTTATATTTCCATCATGGTATTTAGAGAGGGATGTCTCTCCTCTTGACTGGTGGACCCAATGCACAATTAAAACAATTACACCTAAAAAATATGCATATAGGGCATACGACACAGTCATTCAGATCAGCACTGGCAAGATTATGCATCTACTCTTGGAAGCATAAGTGAACAGAACATGTACACGCAGCAAGGAAGAAAGCAGAACTCTCTGCCGAAATAAAGGAAGAGACTTCACACATCCTTATGGCTATGCCAACACTCCGGCAGGGGGTCACATCCACTAGTTCTTCACCATCTGTTGCAGCATAATATGTTTGGAAAGACTTGAAAACCCTTGAGATAGAGTGCTGATCCGAGTAAGACAAAGAAAGAAAGCAGGTTGATTGACATTTTGGGGGGCCGGGGGTTAGATCTTGATAGTTAGGACAGGCTCCCGACAGGAAACGATCTTTAAAAGAAGCTTTTGTGGATTAGACCTAGAGATTGTACACCGTGTGTTGCTAAATCGCTGAAATTCAGTGACACAAGAGGAAGTGATGATCCTCTATTCGGAAGGTTGTCCCCCTTGTTTTTCTCAGCTCCCAAGTCTGCTACGAATGTAATTTTATGGTGAATAGCCAGGCAGGCATAATGCAAATCAAGGATCATTTCCAAAATTTCTCCCATTCCAGACTTGAACCGAAGCCAAACTTGAGTGCAGGTCTGAAAAAGTTTTAATTCCCTGCTGCATTTTCAGTTTTACAGGCTTTTGCGGGTTTTTTTTCCGAGTCTGAACAGCAAGGTGTTGAAACGGCAAAGAAAATTTATGGCCCAACATTTCAAGTCCAGTTACAAGTTATCAGCATGGGAAATGAATTCCTGAACTTCTACTTGTGTGTCTCAGAGTCTTTCAAGGGGGCTATAGGGGGCAGCAGCTGGGAATGGCTGAGAGAATGCCAGGATTCCTTTATTTGGGGGGTGGGGAATCTAATCCAAGGCTTGAATAAAACTAACTCAAATCTATATAGGTGCTGTCTGAAATTATGTACACATACCTTAATTCATACGGATATGCAACATCTGTTCAAAGTTAATTCACTTGAAAGTTATTTCTAGGCTAAGAAGACATATTCTTAGTCAGTAAAAGATTTACCTACCTAGAAAGATGTTTATTTATTTATTTATTTATTAATGGGACTTATATGCCGCCCCATCTCCGAAGACGGCTTACAATAAAACAGACACAATAAATATTTAAAAAAGAATTAAATTAATGGTCCCAATTAATACAAAACTAAAAGCAAAATCTAAAACACCCCACCCATAGGTCACAGCCCGGCTTGGTCAAATAACCAGGTCTTCAAGTCATGGCGGAAGGTGCAGAGGTCAGGGGCTAAGCGGAGCCCCAGGGAAGTTGGTTCCAGAGTTCAGGGACCGCGACAGAGTAGGCACATCGTCGGGGGACCGCCAGCCGGCATTGCCCGGCTGATGGGACCCCAAGGAGTCCCTGTCTGTGACTTTACAGGGCGGTCAGTATTCGATGTCGGCAGCAGTCTCTCCCTTAAATAATAAGGACCCATGTCATGTAGGACTTTGTATGTTAAAGTTAAAACCTTGAATCTCACCCGGAGGGCAACCGGCAACCAATGCAGGCAGCGCAGGAGGGGGCTAACATGGGAGAACCGGGAAACTCCCATCACCGCCGCCGCGCATTTTGCACCAGCTGCAATCTCCGGATGGTATGCAAGGGCAGTCCTAAATAGAGAGCGTTGCAATAGTCGAGTCGCGAGGTAACAAGGGCATGAGTGATCGTACGCAGGGCATCCCGGTCCAGGAACGGGCGAAGCTGGCGAACCAGCCGGACCTGGGCAAAGGCCCCCTGGCGCGGCTCCCACCTGCTCCTCCAACCGGAGCCGTGCATCCAGGAGGACCCCTAGGTTCCTCGCCCTGTCCACAGGGGGCAACACCACTCCCCTATGGTCAACGATGGACATTCTAAGCTGGAACGGGATGCCGGTATGTACAACCACTCAGTCTTGGCGGGTTGAGTCGAAGCATGTTGCTGTCCATCCAGATCCGTACCGCATCCAGACAACGAGTCATCACGGAGAGGGCATCACTGATCTGGTTTGGGGTGGAGATATACAGTTGAGTATCATCCGCATATTGATGATACCTCACCCCAAACCACGGATGATCTCACCCAGCGGTTTCATGTAGATGTTAAATAAGAGGGGAGAGGACCGACCCCTGAGGGACCCCACAAGTGGCGCCCTTGGGGACGACCTCTGCCCCCTGCCAACACCGATTGCCCGCGTAGGAGGAGAGCCACCGAAGAACAGTGCCCCCACCCCCAGCCCCACAAGGCGCAAAAGGATACCATGGTCGATGGTATCGAAAGCCGCTGAGAGGTCTAATAGGACCAGGACAGAGGAAAAACCCCTGTCCCGTGCCCTCCAGAGATCATCCAACAGTGCGACCAATGCCGTCTCCATGCTGAAACCAGGCGGAAGCCCGATTGGTACGGATCGAGGTAGTCCGTTTCCTCCAGGAAAAGCGGAAATTGCCGGGCCACCACACTCTCAACAACCTTCGCCAAAAAGCGAAGGTTGGAGACTGGACGAAAGTTGTCTAACACGGTCGGGTCCAGGGCAGGCTTCTTCAGGAGGGGCCTCACCACCGCCTCCTTCAAGGCGGAGGGAAAGACACCCTCTCAAAGAAGCGTTGACAACTGCCGGATCCAGCCGCAGGTGACCTCCCTGGCGGCATAAGCCAACCAGGAGGGGGGCGGGTCCAACAAACGTGGTGGAACTCAGGCGCCGCATAATCCCGTCCACTTCATCCTCGGAAACAGGATCGAACTCATCCCAAAACGTAATGGCCAGACTCCCCGTATCCGCTCCTCCAACCACTGCAAATCAGAGGACAACCGCTCCGAATCCGGCGATCTTATCCGACAGATATTGCCCAAATTCCTCAGCCCTTCCGCAACGGGTCCGGCCCCTCCTCTGGATGAAGAAGGGAGCGTGTGACCCGGAACAGGGCGGCTGGGCGGTTATCTGGGCGCTATGAGGCGGAGAGATAAGACATTCTCCGCTCTCATCGCTCCCAGGTAAGTCCTAATATGGGCTCTTAACTGGGCTCGATCGGCCTGGGAGCGGGTGGCCCTCCACCTGCTCTCTAAGCCCCTTCGACGGCGTTTCATCTCCCGGAGCTCCTCTGAATACCAGGGAGCCATTCGGGATCCACGGCGTGTAAGGGGTGCATGGGGACAACCCTGTCGAGGGCTTCCGACGCAGCCCGTTGCCAGGCGGTCGCCAGATCCTCGGCAGAGCCGTGAGTCAGGGAAGGGAAGAGGCCCCAGCTCCGTCTGGAACGCTCCGGGTCCATAAGCCTGGGGCGGAACCACCTCGTGGCTCCTCATCCCAGCAGTGGGGCGGCTTGTTGGAAGACCAGCCGTAGGAGATAGTGATCAGACCATGGAACGGGCAAAGGCGTAAAGTGGTCTGCCCTCTGTCACTATGCCACCACTCAGAGACAAAAACAAGGTCGAGAGTGTTCCCCCCTCATGAGTGGGGCCATGAATTAATGGGTCAGGCCCATGGCTTCCATGGAAGCCATGAATTCCTGGGCCAATCCCGACGCCACCCCAGGGAAGGCAGATTAAAATCCCCAGGACTATAAGGCCTGGGATCTCCACCGCCACCCCGAGACGTCCAGGAGCCCAGGCAGGGTTGCTGTCACACAGCTGGGAGAAAGGTATGCAAGCAGCAAACCCACCTGACCATTAGGCCCCCACTTCAGGAGGAGGGTCTCCCGCCTATCTCTGGGATAGTGACCTCCCTTGGAAGTAAGGTCTCCCTAATAACCACAGCCACCCCACCACCCCTACCCTGGGCCCGCGGCCGGTGCACAACTCAAAAACCTGGAGGGCATAATTCAACCAGAGGGACACCTCCCTCCGGGCCCAACCAGGTCTCGGTGATGCAAGCCAGGTCCGCAGCCTCCTCCTCAATGATTTCACGGAGGAGGGACGGATTTATTGGCCACGGACCTGGCATTAAAATACACCAGTCTGAGCCCAGGGGTCCCAATTCCCGAACTCCCTAAGGAGGAGGTCATAGGGTCGGAGCGGCCCGCACGAAGTTGGCACGCGCTCCCGGCACATATATGACCCTATGCCGCGCGTCTGCTGCCAACCCCAACCACCCTGGGAATCGCAGCCCCATCTCAGTCCCGGGCCCCACAGGCCCCAACCTCCACCCCCCCACGAACCGGGCTGCAAAAGACCTATTAACCCTCCTCCCTAACCCCTTAAGACGGCTAGTTAAAAATTTTAAAAGTTTCCCCTTCCTTCTAAATTTGGAATTTGGCCCATTTACTGCAGCATGCCACCTCTCGGGATCCCAAGATCCGTCATTAAGGAAAGCTCTTGATAAAATGCAGGGCCATTCCACAGACTGGGGAACCGTCTGGAGGGCCCATAAGTCTGCTGGTGAGTAGGCAGGCATAACATATACATCTTAGGCAAGACAGGGGGCAGCTGGTTAGATGGAAAAAAATTGTAAAGATGGAAATACAATAAGAGACGGACTAAATGAGAATCAGGAAATAATCCGCAATCGGCAACTCTCTCACAGCTGCCGACAGTTAGATTTAAAGGTAAAGGTAAAGGTTCCCCTCGCACATACATGCTAGTCATTTCTGGCTCTAGGGGGCAGTGCTTATCTCCGTTACAAAGCCAAAGAGCCAGCACTGTCCGCTCCGTGGTCATGTAGCTGGCATGACTAAACACCAAAGACGCACAGAATGCTTTTACCTTCCCACCAAAGTGGTCCCTATTTTTCTACTTGTATTTTTACAAGTAGAAACTGTTAGGTTGGCAGAAGCTGGGACAAGTAATGCAGTGGTGGGATTCCATTTTTTTTTACTACCGGTTCTGTGGGCGTGGCTTGGTGGGCATGGCAGGGGAAGGATACTGTAAAATCTCCAGTCAGAGGTGGTATTTGCTGATTCTCTGAACTACTCAAAATTTCCGCTACTGGTTCTCCAGAACTGGTCAGAACCTGCTGAATGCCACCTCTGAAGTAATGGGAGCTCACTCCGTTATGCGGCACTAGGGATTCAAACCGTGAACTACTGACCTTTCTGATCGACAAGCTCAGCGTCTTAGCCACTGAGCCACCATGTCCCTACAGAAAGGTGTTTACTCCCCTCTTAACTGGAATATTTAAAAAAAACTGATTTCCATTTTGACTCTAATATCCTCTCTACCAACTCTTTAGTGTAGTTTAGCAACTTGCCACCAAACCTGTAACAACAATAAGCTGACCTACACAGGTTTAAAATAAATAAATAAATTTATTCACCACCCATCTTGTTAACATGTGGCTCTGGGACTGGCTTACAATCCAATGAAACGATATTAGAAAAGATTACCACAGGAAGACAATAAATACATTAAAGTTAACAAATTATGAACCTAGAACAATTCAAATATTCTTTCCAACTGGAAATGGGGCAAAACGTTTAGTTCAGCACATTCAGCCATTCATTTGGTTTGGGTATAAACTGGTTGAAAGTGTTAAGTATGCATGAAGAGACAGATGCGGAGTGCTTCAAGCTCTTTAGTTTATTAGTGACTACAGCTAAGAACAGACCCGATTGGCTTTGCTGTGGCTGCTGCTTATAGCCGGCAGCTGCAGCTGACAGCCAATCAGAGTGCAGGGTTTTCCCGCACTTTCTAAACCAATCATTTCCAACACTTTACAAGAACAATTCAAACTTAACCAATGATTTCAAACCTGCATACATAACACCCTCTCCCACTAGGTTCAGTCCATACTCAAACCCCATCTATCTAATGTATTCTTTTAAATAGGTGGGGCTCTACGTGCAATGCTGAGACCTCGTGGTTCAGATGTTTAAGGTTCTCACCTTGTGAGAGAGAGAAATGTGTCTGCTGACATTTCCTTACTTGGACTTCTAGTAATGGTAGAACCTGTTTGGTTACTACAACCTGGTCTCTCCTCCCAATCCATCTCCAACCCAATGTCAGCACCTAAGTCAGGTAGTGATGTGCAATCTTCCATTTGTGAAAATGGTTGTTGGTACTGTGACAGGTTTTGGGATGGTTCCTGTCATGTTAGCTCGTTACACATGGGGTTGATTCTTGCTTGCTGATTACTCTCATAATCCTCCCTTCCCCTAGAAGAGGCAGTAGGTATGGGAACCAGAGAGGAGCAAAGGCGATGCTCCTGAGGTAATCTGGATCTTAACTGATCAATGTGCCTGCTCCAGAGGACACCATCCGTTTGTACCCTGTAAGACCTGGGGCCTGTGATTTGGGTTATCTCAGCAGGAATCCATAATGGTTCACCCATAAGGTTCTTAGCATAAACAGAATCACCCACAGTGAATGTGCAAATTTTGCTAGTGGAATCTAGTGGTGCGTTGGGTGCGTAAGTGGGATGAAGGCAGTCAAGGGGGACTGAGTTTCCTCCCACCATCAACAATTCAGCTGGGGTTAAATTAGTTGAGGGGTTGGGAGTGATATGCTGGACACTGAGTAGTTTTCAACTTTCTCAGTGATGTCCCCTGGACCCAATTGCTGAAGTTTTTCCTTGGTAAATCGTACCATACGCTCAGCCCGGCGTTAGCTGAAGGATGCCCAGGGGCTGTCAGGGCATGTCTGATACCCTGCTGTGCTAGATATGATTCAAAAAGGTTGGATGTAAATTGAGGCCATTGTCAGAAACAAGCACATCAGGTAACCCATGAGTTACAAAAAGCTTTTTAAGCTGTTTGATGACAGCTTCAGTTGTGGTGGATGCCATAGGGATAACCTCTAGCCATTTGGAATATGCATCTACTATAATAAGGAAAGTGTGCCCTCTGGTAGGGCCAGCAAAATCAATGTGAATCCTGGACCATGGGCCCCTAGGACATTCCCATTCCTGTGTGGGGGTGAGAGGTGGGGCAGGCCTGACTACCTGACAGTTGGGACAAGATGCAACCCAGTTTTCAACCATTTTGTCAATACCTGGCCACCATACATAACTCCTGGCCAATCCCTTCATTCTGACAATTCCCGGATGACCCTCATGTAACATTTCCAAAACCTCCTTTTGTAGTTTTGCAGGAATAACCACCCTGTTACCCCACAAAATACATCCTCTTAATACAGATAATTCAGTTTGCCTGGATTTAAAAGGTTGGGCAAGTTGAGGTAGATCTTGAAGTGGCCAACCTTTCTTAATCCAGCCTATAACAGGAGCCAATAAAGTGTCTTTGGCAGTCTCTCTGGCAATTTCAGCAGCATGTACTGGAAGCTTGGCAACAGTTTCTAGAAAAAAGGTGTGAGTCTCAGGAACAGGGTCCTCAATGTGTGAAGGAAGTGGGCAGCGACTCAAAGCATCTGCATGCCCAATGTCTTTACCAGGTCTGTGGATCAGTTTGTATGAATAAGCAGCAAGAAATTCGGTCCATCTCAGCATTCTTGGTGACAGGATCGTGGGCGTTGGTTTGTCCCTGCCACAATGCCTAAAAGAGGTTTGTGATCTGTGACAACAGTAAATGTTCTCCCATATAGATACTCATGGAATTTCTTGACAGCTGCTACAATTGCCAAGGCTTCCTTGTCCAGTTGGCTGTAGTTCCTCTCTGCTTTAGTCAAGGTGAGAGTAAAATGCAATAGGGGCTTCCCTCCTGCTGGGAAGCATGTGGCTCAACACCCCCTACTCCAAAGGGAGGCATCACAAGTCAGAACAACAGGCAAGTTCTCAGAGAACTGTATCAGTACAGAATCAGACGTGATTTGTCTCTTGATATTGTTAAATGCAGCTTGTTCCTTTCTGCCCCAGACCCATGCAGATTTTTTGTCCAGCAACCTATGTAGGGGTTCTGCAATGGTTGCCTTCTGAGGTAGAAACATATGATAGAAGTTAATGAGTCCCAAGAATGCTTGTAAATCTGTTTTGCATTTTGGCCTGGGGGCTTCTTTGATTGCCTGAACTTTGGCCTCTGTGGGGTGGATGCCATGTTTATCAATCATGTAACCCAAAATTCCACTTTATCTGTTCTAAGTGTGCATTTTTCTTCTTTGACTTTTAACCCGCTTTTTGAATCTGATCAAGACTTCTCTGAGTCTCTCTTGTAACTGAGTGTCATTTTCAGCAGAAATTAAAACGTCATCAAAATAGGGCACCACCCCTGGCAACCCTTGTAACATTCTTTCCATAAGGCTTTGGAAGATGCCTGGTGCTACGCTTACCAAATTGCAACCTTTTGCATTTGAAAGCACCTCTATGGGTCACAATGGTTTGGGCTTCTGCAGTGGCATCATCAACTGTTAACTGTTGATATGCCTGTGCCAGGTCCAATTTGGCAAAACTGTGCCCCCTCCAAGAGAATGTAATAAATGATGCACTACTGGAACTGGATATGCGCTCTGTTGTAGCGCATGGTTCAATGTCCCCTTGTAGTCTCAGATTCTTACAGACCCATCAGCCTTGACTGGTGTGACTATGGGTGTCCCACCTGGAGTGGTCAGTGGGCTCTAAAACCCCTTGGGCTATTAGTTTATCTAATTGTGCATCAATTTTTCCTTTAAGGCAAATGGAACCCTTCTGGGTTTTAAAGCGGATTGGTTGTACCTTGGGATCTAGGTTAAAGGAGATAGGGGTCCCCAAGTACTTGCCTAATCCGTCGCTGAAGACCTCTGGAAACTCAGACTTCAAGGCCTCTTCCCACTCAGTGTTGCTCACGTGATTGATGCCAGTCACCTCGATGCCCAGCGGGTTGAACCATTCAAGGCCCAGCAGACTTGGGCGGTCCTTGTCCACGATGGTCAGTGGTAGGCGCTTGGTGTGGCCTTTGAATTTCACATGTTGAATTCTCTTGTTCCAACTACTGGAATCTTGTTCCTTGGTAGTCTTTAAGAGTCAATGCTTGCTTCTTGAAGTGATTCTTTTGGATGTTAGGAAGTAGTTGTGAATAGTGTCCCATGACACCATAGAAGGTATGAGCCTGAGTCCACTTCCATTTGGCAAGGCCTTCCTTCAATAAGTACCTTGACATGCACCTTTCTGCTTTTTAATGGGAAGAATGACCAATAGTTACTGTTTGATGAGTTTCATTCTTCCCATTTGCTTCTGTGCTGTGCCCTTTCTCACTGAGGTTGTTAGGCTTGAATTCTTTGTCTTTGCTTGCAGCAAACTTCCTTCTGTTGGGTGGAGTTCTGGATGATTTGCAGACTCTTGCTAGGTGTCCTCTTTTATCACAATGGAGGCAAATGGTGTCTAAAAACTTGCATTCAGTCGGTGGCTTCCCCACAACCTCTGCAGTAGAAATCTTGCCTCTTTCTTCCCAGGTCTTTCTTTTCTGCTCCATTCTGAGTCTGTAAATTCCTTCCTCCACCTCACTACAGTCTGACTCAGAATCTATTTGCTCACAATGAGTTGTTGTGGACTTTTCCACATCAGGATGGCTTGTGGCCTTGTTAATCTTTTTCATGGCTGCTGCTGAGGACTTGGTAGCTTCTGCTGAAGAGGCTTCTTCTATTGCTTCTTTCAGCGTGATCTTAGGTTTCATTAATAACTTGCTCTGCAGCACCTTGTCTTTAAGGTAAAACGAAATGATGCATGGCCTCCTCTAAACTGTTGAATTCGCATGCACCCCAATGTCTCTTAAACTTGCCACAAAGTCATTTATGCTTTCGTTTTCCCCTGATCGCGACGTAAAACTCGTGTCTCTTAATGAGGCACGATACTTGTGGCGCATAATGGGCTCTTAACAGCCTTTCCAGATCAGGCCAAGCCATTACCTTCACATCTGCTGCTCCCGCGAGCCTTCGCCATCTTGAAAACTGCCGGACCACGTACGGGAAGACCGCCCTCTTCGCTGCTCGGAAATGGCGGCAAGATCGCTTCCAAATACATTTGGAACGATCTGCATACGACTCCCAGTCTTCTGCCATCGGATCGAACGGGGCTGGGGGGGTGTTCAGCGCAGCCATCTCGCTCTTCTTCTGTTCTGCGTTGCCTTCTTCAGGGGAATCCCATCCTCGCCAGTGTTAAGTTTGCATGAAGAGACAGACGCGAGTGCTTCAAGCTCTTTAGTTTATTAGTGACTACAGCTCAGAACGGACCCGACTGGCTTTGCTGCGGCTGCTACTTATAGCCGGCAGCTGCAGCTGACAGCCAATCAGAGTGCAGGGTTTTCCCGCACTTTCTAAACCAATCATTTCCAACACTTTACAAGAACAATTCAAACTTAACCAATGATTTCAAACCTGCATACATAACCGAAAGAATATAAACACTCAGTGGATATTTCCTCTAGGTCTTTGAACTGGCTGTGTCTTACTCTTAAATTTAATCCATGCAAGATGCCCAATGAGAGAAAAGGTTCTTATTTTCTAAAAAGTACCTGTAAGACTCCATTCTAACTAACCTTCTGACTATATTTCCCAGATCTAAATGCTGTGGGAATGAGGCAACCTAGCACTGATCCATGGTGCTCTGGTCCAGAAAATACAGCTGGAAGGCTATAGAGACTAGTCCATCTCACAGATGTAAGACTTTTCAGTGCCAAAAATAAAGAATACTCAATCTACTCTAAGACTTTGGGGAAATTTCCCTCCTTCTAAAAACAGCTGAAAACACACCTCATTTTTAGGGATAGGAAATATTCCACAAAAAATGCAAATATAGCAATAGCACTTAGATTAATATGTGATAGACCATCTTTTTTTATAAAACAAGGCGTATTTTTCTGAAGAAATCTGGATTTAGATATTATATCTTTATATTATAGTATATGTGATAGGGCATCATTTTATAAAACACGTCATATTTTTTCTGAAGAAATCTGGAGTTATATATTATACCTTTATATTATAGTATAGTATAAAAATATGCAAATTAGGTCCAGGACAAATGATAAAAACTAAGTGAAATAAACAGCTCCTTGGATAAATGTTCACATTTAAACCACAGAGCTCAGATATAAACATAGGAATGCATAATACATAATAGTTTTTCACCAAGTCAAGCCAGTGATCCAGCTTGCTCTGTATATTTTATATTGACCAGCAACAGCTCTTCAGCATTTCAGACAGGAATCTGCTATTGAGAATTAGACCTCAAACTCTACAGCCCTTCCCAGTTTTAATGACATAGAAAAATCAAAAGTTAGACAATACAACTTAGGTTTAGGGGTTCTTCTCATGATTCCCGTAAGATTACTTATTGTAGGAAAAGAACTGGTAGAGCCAGGGGAGGGGTGAAAAAAGGGATCAGCCTAGATTAGCTATGTAATCACAAACTAAGTGCAGTCCCCCTTGACTTTCATTGACCCTCTTCTAACTCTAACCAATACTGATGGCTAGTTGAGAAGATTCTTGAGCATAGTCTTTCAGCAATAAATCAGTTAAATTGAACCTTCACATGTGGACCTGGTCTTTTGTGCCTGATATTGACAAACACTAGCTCAGAATACACACATTTTCTGTGCCACAAAAGGTATGGGGATTACCTCTAGCTTAAATTATTTATTTTGATGGCTTGAATGGATGACTAAATAATAGGTTTATCAATGGTGGATTTCTACAGAAGCTACATTGGAACTCCAGATACACAAACAATGTCAGCTGGCAATAAAAATATTGGAAGTCATGCTCTGTTTGTGACCTTCCTGAGGCAGTTGACATCTACCTTTGGCAAAGGTGTGCAGAACCAAATGGTCTGAACTATCAAGGTTTTTTTTAAAGGTTTATTTAGAAGAACCAATTTAGTTGGTTAGAGCGTCAAGTGAAGGCCCATTAAATAGACAGAATTGCAAGCTGTTTGTAGTGTAAGGAGGTAAACACTGTTTTAGTGAACTTCAGGTTCCATAGCAAATCCACAAAACACATATTCTCACTTTAACAAGCAGATGGTATAAATTAGCTCTAAATTAATGCACTTTGCAATCTCAATAGTGGCCTTCAGAGAAGATCTGGAAAAAAATGTGTATACCATGAACAAAGAAGGCCCATTGCATTGGCTTAAGTAGCAGGCTCCAAGAAATACAGGCGAGTGACTCTCGGCTGCATGCCTGAGACCCACTATTTAGCCAAACCTTTCTCTTTTGTGCATTCAAGGCAAGTTTCTTGTGAAGTATCTCACAAACATCTGCCTTCATTATAATTATATTTCTATTTCAGCTGTAACAAGCTATTTACAGATGAGCCTGTTCATAAAGAGCTTTATAATTAAGCAAACAGAAATATCTTTTTATAGGATGAAGATCTAGGGGTGATAATCACACACAAAATACACAGCAACAGTTGCAAATTGAGTGTTTAACACTAGTTACATAGTTAGTGATGTGCTCAGTGAAGGCTGGCATGGCTTTGCCCTTAAGTACAAGGAATTACAGCCTTTTGCCTCAGAACAATGTGTCCTCTCTTTACCTAGGGAAAAATATTTTCCTCAGAATGTCAATCCTGATCAACCACAATGCAAAAGTAAACCTGTTTTCTCCATGTTTCTTTGCTTCAAACCATAACCCATGGTAGTTTGTTTGATCCAGTTGTCCTTTTCAGATAACATTTGGTCAAATATTCCACCATCTTCTTTGAAGGCCTTCATTTCCCCTGAAACTGGGGAACATTAGCAAATTCCAGGGATCAAGTGATGTCAGCCAGGCAATGTAGCCACCATTCTTCCCCAAGAATGTCCCTGGGAAGCACCCTAGATCACAGCTTAGCCTTGTTCCCTCTGGGGCAAACTATTATCAGTTCCCAAGGAAGAACCTTTGGGTCATGGTGGGGTGTTTCTTCTCTCCCCTTTGTTTTAATGATAAGAGAGAAACAAATCTCACAACCTTTCAAGCAAGGTACACTCTGAAAATCCATACACACATTATAAAATGTTTTCAGTTTCCTTCCCCTGATCAAAACAAATGCAGTATTCGGGGGCATTTTGGTCAGTTTTCCAAAATACCCACATTTGTTGGAGGCTACACATTGAGCCAGTGTCAGATTGAGCCCCACCACCCCAAACCATTTGCCTTCATTGGAATGGAAGGTTAACCAAGAATGGGGTTTTAAAAGAGCACCAAAAATGGCCTAGACCAGCATACGATAATATTCTGAGATAAATCCACCTGCAGGTAGCCCTTGACTTTCAACCATTCATTTAGTGACCCTTCAAAATTACAACAGCACTGAAAAATTAACTTATGGCCATTTTTCACATTTAGGGCCACCGCAGCATCCCCGTGGTCACATGATCAAAATTCAGGCACTTGGCAACTGGCATGTATTTTATGACCGTTGTACTGTCCCAGGGTCATGTGATCATCATTTGCAATGTTCCCACTAGGCAAGCAAAGTCAGTGGGGGAAGCCAGGCTCCTTAAACAACTGCAGTGATTCGCTTCACAGCGGTGGCAAAAACTGGTCGTAAAATGGGGTGCAACTCACTTAACAACTGTCCGGCTTTGCAATGGAAAAGTTGGGCTCACTTGTAGTTGTAAGTCGAGGACTACCTGTCTTTATTTGTTCATTGGTTCACTTAAATGATACGTGGCTACTCAAATCACAACTAGAAAATCTGGGCAGCTTATATATTCTTATGAACATAAATTGCAGAGAAATCAAACCAAACACAAAATACACCTCAATACAAAATAATTGAGGCCAAACCCATAAACTCATTCAAATTCAGAGTCATTTCAGGATGGGCTCAGCCATCCCTCTGGCTTCCTGTCCAGGGCAAAAGATAGATTTTCAAAACAGGTACTAAGACAGAGAAGACATGGTTCCTAGATCTTTCTAGATCAGCATCCCCTGCAACCTTTGGGGCACTAGGGACCAGTTTCGTGGAGAGAGGTTTTTACGCAAACTGGAGAGGGTGTGGTTTCACATGCTGGCTTCATCCCAAGGATGAGGCTTCACTTGTTTGCTCAGCCCAGTTTCTGGCATGCCATGGCCTAGTATCAGAAATAACTGTGCCTAATGCCATGAAGAACTTATTAGTTGATGAACAGCATTCTGAATGGGATCCAGATGCCTATAATGAGCCATTGCGGCTCACGAATTAGTGGAGTTGTGTGGATGTGCCATAGTACACCAACACAACTGCATTCTTCGTGAATTGCAGCTTTTAGATTAATCTTAAAAGGCAATGTCATTGTAGAGAAAGTTTACAGTAATCCACAGGGGAGATGACCCAGGCATAAGTGACCTGGTCCAGAAACAGGCACAACTATCGCACAAGATGGAAGGTGCAAAAGCTATATCTTGGCCAAAGCTGCCACCTGCTTTTCCAACAGGAAACAAGAGTGCAAGAGTTCTCCACCTAGTCCCTTTCCATCCTCAAACTCATGGTTTATACTGCCGTGTTATGCTTTTGCCAGAATGAAATAACCCTAAACCTCATCCCCCTGTTCACAATGCAGGAATCTGGGAAATCAGAAAGGAATTTTGCTGATTAGGTGACTGGAATCAGAACCAGAGACTTAATGGAAGAACTCTTTCAAATCATGTTTCCACTCTTCGTACTTGCCCTCTATTTTCACCTTAGCATGATAGCTGGAGATGGATACCCTATCTATAAGCAGCAAGCTGAGCCACTTTTCGGCATCGCAGGCTTTCAAATTCAGGAGTGTTTTCCTCTCTCCTGATTAAAGAGCCTTTTCTAAAGAATTATCCTTTGAGGGTGCTTAGATAAACATATGAGTTCAGCTCAGGCCTGCCAAGGTCACCTATCCCCACCGAGGATAACAAATCTGCAGAGCAAATTTGCAGATGGAACATTCATCTGCCCAATTCAGATGCATATGGGAGCAACGTCCTTTTAGAATAAAAGCTGAGACTCCATATAAATTAAACAGATCCAACGGACTCCAAAAACTGGTGAAAAATTACAATGTATGAGTCTGGATGTACAATGCAGTGCAGTACCTAAATAAGAAAGCTATTACTAAAACTAATCTTACCTCACCCTTTAACACCTGAAGAGGATTTAAATAAAAGCTTCACCGTTGTCCCTCTATCTGAAGAGGTTCGCAAATAATATGAAATTAGAATTTATTTAGTATACTTACCGTATGGCATATCATACATGGGCCAGCAATATATACAGGTAGTCCTCCACTTATAACAGTTCAGTTAGTGACCATTCAAAGTTACAACAGCATTGAAAAATGTGACTTATGATTTTTTTTCCACAGTTACAACCTCTGCAGCATCCCCATGGTCATGTGATTGAAATTTAGGTGCTTGGCAACTGGTTCATCTTTATGACTGTTGCTGTGACCCAGGGTTGTGTGATCCCCTTTTGTGACACTCTGGCAAGCAAATGGGGAAGCCAGAGATATTTAACAACTGGTTAATAACTTAGCAACTGCAGTAATTTACTTAACAACTATGGCAAATAAGGTCGTAGAATAGGGCAAAACTCAGTTAACAAGTACCTCACTCAACAACAGAAATTTTGGATTCAATTATAGTCATAAATTGAGGACTACCTCTATTAACATTTCAACTAGGTTAGTAAAGCACAATAAAATATATATGTTTAAAAAGCCTATATTCAAATAAATACCAATGATCAAATAGGACTGATGGAGAATATTAGTTTTAAGATGGAGATAAGAGTTAAAATGCTTAGATAAAACAAACATGAGTAGTATGTTATTTCAAAAGAAAAGTGTTAAAGGCATGAAATGAAGTTAAGGAGGCCACGCTAAGATGGGAGAAATTAAAACTGTCACTGGTAGGGAAAATGTATGTGATAACAATGAATGTTTTGCGCAGAATGATGTTTTTATTTCAGACAAAACTTGCATTCAAATACATACATCGATATAGATGAAGTCTTAATTGAAGGCAGAACTTTTCATTTTAGGATTGATGGATGATAAGCAGTTGGAAGAAAGTCATGGAACTTTGTTTTTATATATGATAATTGCAGGGAGATTGTTGTATGTACAAAGATGGCAAAATCTGGCAATACCTATGACAGGGGAATAGTTGGTAAAGATGACAGAGCTCGCTAAAATGGCCAAACTGACTTGTTCAATTAGAGAAAATATAATATCTACATTTATTGCTAATTAGAAACCCCTTATGGACTTTTTCTATAAAAAGTAAAAAATGAACTATGATTTATAGTTTGGGTGATTAGACAGGATAGATAATAGAAAAAAGAGAGTCATGGTGTAACTTAAGAGAGGTTAAAATATACTTGAACTTATAACTGCTGGGAAGAATATTGGAAATCACTTTTATATATGTATGTTTTTTTATAAACTTTCTTCTTTTTCTCATTGCACTTTTAGATTTTTCTCTTATTTCTGTTTTTCATTTTCTCCATTGTAGTGTGTATTAGATCTTATTACTTACTACTTAAAACTTTCAATAAAAATCACACACACACATACACACATTTTTCACAAAAATCTCTGGTCTCTAATTCATCCAACTTTCAGAAAATGAACATTGCTAGTCCAATCTATAAGTAAGGAGGGCATAAATCCTAATAACCCAAAGCTATAAATATGGATCTAGAATAGGTTTTTGCATTAAAAAAAAAGAGAGAGAGACAGAGCCCTTCATCTGGAAGTTTTAAATAGTGTAAAACTTCCTATGGTTTGGCTATGGAGTTCTAAAAATTTGGAGCTGTTATGCTGTTATGTAAATGGAGTTTTGCCAACAATTGGAAGTAGGCCAATACTATCAAATTCAGATCTTCAGCAGGGCCAATTTCAGTTTATATTCTGATAACTGCCTCTTAAAAATTCAGAAAAGGGATTTTAAAAAATGACAACCCTGGTCCTTCTTGTACTTCTTCTTCTATTTTTTTAAAGCCATTTTTAAACAGTACAGACTATTTTTAAAAGAACACAGGGTATTCAAGTTGAAAGCAGCATTCCTGGAACTCATTTAGAATGGGCAATGTTTAGCCTATTATGTTGAATTCCAAAGGGTTTGACTATTTTTGAATCAGATTTCCCTTTTATTAGGTACAACTGTTTTAACATTGCATTTTTATTGTTAACAATGGTCAGAGGATTTTGGAATTTGGTACAGAGTTGTACACAAATGGCCTGGGCAAAATCTTCTGTAAATATCTTCCAAGCTTTTGGCAAACTTTCCTTGAGAACAAATATTAACTCCAGGCCAGATAGTATTTATTGTCTTTTACAAAATAATTGCCATAATAGTGACATCTAATTGCAAAAGCTAAGAATACATTCCGGCCAAGATTTAATCAGGGTTTGCTGGGGTTGGTGGGTAAACAGAAACACTTTTATTAAATTACCCTTTTTTCCCCCATCCTATATTTCTAACCATCCATTTCCCTCCTGATGGCTGTATAACATAATGTTAGAATATAGACTATAAAATATTCATCTGCAGAATATGATACTAGTTACATAGGTCTCAAGAGAAATTATGCCAAAATGATGACACGCATACAGTGATTCAAGACAAAAATCCTAATGTCTGACACAACTAACATTTTTCATCATGATGTCACAACTCATCTTTCCCTCTCCTCATATCGATGGATACCTATGGACAAATCAGGAGGCATCAAATTGTAAGGTGGACCAGGAAATAAATTTACTGGAGGAATGCTATGAGCATCAGGGCCAATCTATCTCCTGCCCTTATGCTCCTGCTTTGTGGCTTCAGTTCTGCTTTGAAAACAAAAATAAAACTATAGTTTCTCAGTGCATCTGAAATGCAGGAGTTGACTTAATCTCATCTTATTAGTGCATGAAATCACATTCTGATCATCTCTCAATATTAAAAATGCACCATATTGGGACTTTAATCACAACTTTCTCCTTACAGGTAGAGGACTTCTAAGGCTAATACAATGCAGTAGAGTGCTATACAACTTATACAGGAAGTCAGGAAACTAAAAAAAATATCATAAGTAAAACTTATAGATAAAAATTTAATTATAAAGCATCCAACTCCAATTCTGAAATGAGGTGAAGAAGTCAGCAAGTAGAGGTGAAAAATATTGCTATTGTTGTTGTTGCTAAAATAGGCCAAACATAGAGCAATCTGAGTTGGAGTCCATCAGACAGAGAGGATGGAACAGAGCCAACAGATAGCAAAATATCATCATTGCTCAGTCTTCTACCATCGTGTGTGTGTGTGTGTGTGTGTTTGTGTGTGTTCCTCCCTCTTTTTCATTGACAAACCAGTTAGTTGGTTGGTTGGTTGGTTGGTTGGTTGGTTGGTTGGTTGGTTGGTTGGTTGGTTGGTTGGTTGGTTGGCTGGCTGGCTGGCTAACTGGCTATCTAGTTAGTTAGTTAGTTAGTTAGTTAGTTAGTTAGTTAGTTTTTATGCCACCCATCTCCCCTACAAGTTAACTTGGGCAGCTCATAAGTTATAAAACAAGTAAAAACTAGTTACTGGCTGGTTGAGCCCAAGAGAGGAGTCAAATGCATCATCAGTTATGAGTCCCTTTGTGCCCACAAAAGATCTAAGTCCATCCCACCTTCCTTATCTACAGCCAATTTCCTTTGGCCATTAGTAGTTCAGATTCTTGTAGAGAGCTTAAGCTTGCAATAAATCTTTATACTAATTTGAACTGCCTGGATCTCCTGATTTCCCTGGCACTTGATAGTTAAACTATTAAAAGATTAAAATGACACTGATTAAAATATTATTAAAATTGTACTAAAACCAACTTTACCTCATATTCTTTCATATTTCATATTCTTTCTGAGTTTGCCATCCACATTTCTTGCCTTTCTTTATTTAGGTGAGCTTCAAGTGACCTAGCCTCTCTTTTTTGCAGCCTCTAGTCCTCCTCAATAGCATAATCTCAAATTAACTGTCAATGAATCTCACTTTAATCTTTCTGATTGAAGCCTCTATTGCAATCAATTATATCAAAAGCCTTTGGGAACAGGATGACCATGTGACTTTATGAGGGCCAGTAGCATAAAAGAGAATGGCAGGGTATACAGAGAAGGATGGGATGGAAATCCTCAGGTGGAACATGTTTTTGAGGTAGAGGGAGCCATTTTTCCAGAAGAGGATGAGAACAAGGGAGTTCTATGCAGCCGAAAATTTGGTATAATGGCTCTCAGAATATGATGCTGTCCTTCAACCTGCAGGAAGTGGGCTGCCTGTTACAGTGGTGGGATTCAAAAAATGTTACTACTGGTTCTGTGGGCATGGCTTGGTAGGCGTGGCAGGGGAAGGATACTGTAAAATCTCCATTCCCTCCCCACCCTAGTAACCTGCTTTCCAGCTCCGTTCTCCTGTGCAGGGCAACAAAAGGAGACCTAGCTGATCAGCTGGGACTCAGGAGGCAGAGAATAGATGGGGGGCGGGGTCAGTCAGACGTGGTATTTGCCAGTTTTCTGAACTACTCAAAATTTCCTCTACCGGTCCTCCAGAACTGGTCAGAACCTGCTGAATACCACCTCTGGCCTGTTATCAGATGTGTAACTTTAGCCTCTCTCTCCTTCAACACTTTGAACTATGGCATTTATTTCTTGTATTTCATCTACAGTCTAAGTGGGCTCTGATCACATTTGTTACAAAAGGGTTACTATGCCCAGGAAAAAAAATTAAATCAACAGATTAATAATTTCTTGACATAATGGACAACAGCTCTCCTGTACATCAGGGGATAAACCAATCTGTAGCAGCTGCAGATAGCTATTTACAGATTGGGCACCAAGCCAAAGTCTTGTTAAGTGTAATATTCTTTCACTGCTTTTCCCCACTCTTTGGGTCCCACTACACACCATTGTTTAGGAGCAAAGTGTCCACCTTTACTCATATGAAACATGGGTAGCCTTGTCAAGCTCAGGATATATCCATGTTGAAGTCTATTCTCCGATTCCCAATAAGCAAATTATTCACCAGGCAGTAACAATGCTGCAAGGTTTTTGCAAATGGATTTGAAACTTACTAAAAACAGAGCCAACAGGAAGATGCAGTTCATAAGGTTACATGATTTCGAATAGTCAGTCTCAGAAGGAGATCACTTGGACGAGTAATAAGCCGATAAGGCAGGGATGAATTTAGGAGCCAACATTTCTAAAAGCCAAATACTCATGATTTGAACATTTGTGGGTTCTGAATGTACCCGGAATTCCATTCCTTTATTTCAGAGCACCTGGTGCAAGATGATGATGTGACCACAACTGGTGGAAAATGGGGTAGAGTAAGAGAATGGCAACAGGCATGTTTGGTTCCTTTCAGGCTCTTAGACTGCCTACCATTATGATTTCATTGCCCATCAAGAGTTAGATGGTGATCCAATCCAGTCCAATCAGTGGTGGAATTCAAATTTTTTACTACCGGTTCTGTGGGCGTGGCTTTGTGGGCATGGCAGGGGAAGGATACTGTAAAATCTCCAGTCAGAGGTGGTATTTGCCGGTTTTCTGAAATACTCAAAATTTCCGCTACCGGTTCTCCAGAACTGGTCAGAAACTTCTGAATACCACCTCTGAGTCCAATCCTATCCAATTAGTCTACTTCTCGGAAACCAAGCAATGATGTTGGTTCATTTGGATGAAAACATCCTACAAATCACATCACTTTTCCCAATGATTTAGATGGAATTTCTCTTTCTTTTCTTTTTCTTTTCATCAGTATTTATGGAACATGTACTACCTGGCCCTTTACAAAAATATGTTTGTGTCTGGCAGTGACCTGATCCAATCATTCTGCTTCTTCAGCCCACCTATCCTGCTTGGCCAACCTCTTTAGCTCTAAGGCTAAAGTTATGTCATTTGCACTCTCATAGGTGAGAAAGACAGGTGACTTTTTTATTTTTTGTTTTTTCTTTGGCTGGTCAGGTTGTTAGAAAAGAACTGAAAAACAGGCATCAATGTGTAGATGTCATTAGAAAATTGGCTTCTGAAACATTTTATTTTTATTTATTTATTTGTCAAGCAATTATAAGATAACAGGTATAAGTATAAACATAGCTATGAATACATGAAATGAATACATATAAGAAAAATAAAAAGAAACAATAGGACAGGGACGGTAGGCACGTTGGTACACTTATGCATGCCCCCTACAAACCTCTTAGGAAAGGGGTGAGGTCAATAGTAGACAGTCTAAGGTTAAAGTTTTTGGGGTTTGGGGAAGAAACCACAGAGTCAGGTAGAGTATTCCAGACATTGACCACTCTGTTCCAGACATTGGCTATGTTGACAGCAGGAGCACCCTCTAACAGTCTCCAACCCTGCTCCATTCTCTATGAGATGTGGTCACATCACCTTCTAGCACTAGGCAATTCCAGGTAAAGAGATGGACAACTGATTTTGACATTGAGCCCTGCTCTTTTACTTTCAAATATTACCAAGGGGAAACCAGAAACACTCAAATGTCCATGCAAAGCCCAGGAGAAAGAAGCTGCATGATAGGTTTGTAGCCCTGATGTTAGAGTGAATCACATCAGAATCACTTGGATCAATCAAGCAGGCTAACAGTTACTTTGGTGAAAATTTCACATATAATCCTCTAACTGGATGTCATTATTCCAAACTGCTAACAACTAAGAGAATCCTCCTTTCTCTAAATTGCACTCAATTTTCCAAATTCCTCACCTCCAAAATGGATTTCTAATTCATGAAAATGAAATGTAAGCTGCAAAAGCATACAACCAATGCATTAAGAATTTATTAAATGAAAGGGAGGGAAATGTGTTGTTCTCTATTTCTAGTATCTGTCCTTTAGAGCTGTTTAAAATGTTTATTAATTTTTTTGCAAGTATTTAAATTATATTATTGCAAGTCCTTATTGGAAACATTAGCCCCCTTTTCATATTTGTTTATTTATTCATCTTAAAAGCAAACAAAACACCAAATAAAGGCGGGATATGAATCTAATGAAAAATAAATTAAATAAACAAAAAATAGCAATAGCATTTAGACTTCACAACACTTCACAGAGCTTCACAGTGCTTTACACAGTGCCCCCAACAATCAGTGTCCTCATTTTACCAACCTGGGAAGGATGGAAGGTTGAGTCAACCTTGAGGCAGTGAGAGTCGAACTGCTGGCAGTGAGCTGAATTAGACTGCAATATTGCATTCTAACCACTGCACCACCACGTCTCAAAAACCCTGATTTATTTATTTATACATCTCTCATCTCCAATTAATCTGAATGGCTAGCAATCAGAAATCTCACCAAGAAAAAACCCCCTCAAAATCATTTTAAAAAACCCACCCACAAAATAAACCAAACGAATAGTATCAAAAACTATACAAAAACAAAATAAATATACAAAAGCATGTATCTGCTAAACTCAAATATACAGTTGTATCATGATCTCTTCTGTTTGATGGAATAAAACCCAGAAGGGAGGCACATACCAGTTCTCCAGGAGGAAAGGAATCCAGAATATGCAAGCAGGGATCAGTAGTGTTCACTTCCAAGGTTCTATCACAAGGTATTGTATAGGGGTGGAGGAGCTGAACTTATTCAAGCAGATTCAATAGTAAATACGAGCAATGGCTTTCCTTCAGATAATTCAAACAGTAAACATGTAGGGCCTTAAAGGTGACAACCAGCACTTTGAATTGTACCTGGAAGCCAACTGGTAACCAGTGCAGTCCTCAATGCAGCAGGATCACCCACATCTATTGGGACACACCCATCATTGTTCAGGCTACCACATTTTCAGTTTCCAAATGCTTTCCAAAACAGCCTCATGTAGAGCAGATGGTAATCCAATGCAATGGGTGATTAAGGTGTTAGTGACTGTGAGCAGGACTTTCCCATCCAGGAATGAGTAGAATTGGTATACAAGATATAACTACATAAAAACATTTCTGACTGAACAAGAGCTGTGAGTGCAGAAGGACACCCACCCCCCACTCCCCCAAATTGCAGACCATGTCTGGACAAGGGAATATAACTCTATTCAGACCAAAGGCACTCCACAGTCTGACTCTGTTCCTCCCTATCCAGACCCTGACAGCTTCTAGACACTGGATGAGCATTTCTGCCTCGAACAGCAATCTTTTCCTGAAACAGTAATATCGGTTGTAGATTCTATTATTTTCCATCCCACAGTGAACCTGATTTGAGCTTCAACATATTACTGCCCATAATTACTGTGTGTGTAGGGATATACAACCTGAGGAGCCAGAGTTGCATGAAAATGAGACACCCCCCTCCAAAGATTGCTCCTGAATGAAAAAGAAAGATTGTTATATGCAGGCAGGGGTGCTGCGGAGGAAGTGAACAATGTCATTATGGAAAATGTAACTTGACAATCAAAGTCCTGCACTTTTTAACACCCATTTTGATACTGCTAATTTCCCCGGTGGACATCCCTATTTACCAGGTAGCAGTAGTGGGATTCAAATTTTTTACTACCTGTTCTGTGGGTGTGGCTTGGTGGGTGTGGTGTGGCTTGGTGGGCATGGCACAGTAAGGAAACTCTAAAATCTCCATTCCCACCCCACTCCTGGGGGAAAGTTACTGCAAAATCCCATTCCCTCCCCACCTGCTTTCCAGCTCCATTCTCCTGTGCAGGGCAACAAAAGAAGACCCAGCCAATCAGCTGGGACTCGGGAGGCAGAGAATAGATGGGGGCACGGCCAGTCAGAGGTGGTATTTGCCAGTTCTCCAAATTACTCAAAATTTCTACTACCGGTTCTCCCGAACTGGTCAAAACATACTGAATACCACCTCTGCCAGGTAAGTAATTCTATTAACTGTTTTCCATTAATCTAACTAAATAGCTAGTTTGGACTAGAGTTTAGGGCATAGGGTTAGAAAGCAGGAGACTATGAGTTCAAGTTCTGCCTTAGCCACAATAGCCAACAGTGTGACCTTGGGCCAGTCATTCTCCCTCAGCCCAAGCCACCTCTCAGGGTTGTTGTTGGGAAAATAGGAGGAGGCAAGTATGATAATATGTTCACTGCCTTGAATTATTTGTAAAAATAATAAAAGGCAGGATACAAATAAATAACAAGCAAATAAAACAAAAGCCTAGGAATAATTTTTACTATGTTCCAACCTATTAAAAAGTGCCAGTTCCGCACTCAAATATGAATCACTATAGGCGATCTTCTACTGACTCCGGAAGTTCAGCCCACGCTTATGGTCCTAGTGAAACTGAGAAATAAAATGATTTACAATTGTGGAGTTTATAGTTTTGAATATCTATAATTATGTATCATAAAGTTTATAAACATAAACTATATTTTTTTAGAAAAGGATAATCCCAGAATAAATAATTTAACAGAAGCCAGCCATATTGTGGCTGGTTTGTATATCCGTGTCTCAGAAATCACCGTGTTATAGAGTCCTTCAGCTTTCCAATGTTTCTGATTCAGTCTGCCAAAACTCTCTCAAACCATTCCTACTTTCCTTCATTGGAAGAAAGAAAAGTGAATAAATTGCTCCTTTCAGAGAGGAAGGGAGGGAGGGAGGAAGACTTATTATAGCTTTATTTTCAGTCTATTTATATGGAATTCCTCCTCAGTGAAATTAAAGAGAAAAAATAACATTTACTGGCTTCAAAGCTGGAAGACCTTAGATCTGAATCTGAATTCCATCTGCCTTAACTCCATCACCCCTCAATTTGCTCCTTTCTAGTGTGAGAAATCACTGGCCTTGGAGGTATCTGTGAAACTGGAAGTTTCCAATATACTTTAAAAAAAATGAGGACCCAAGGACTTATATAAGGTAACATTCCAGATGACGTGGGTCATTCAGAGACATTCAGGAAGCTCACACATAGGACATGAAGAGAAATACGTAACCATCAAGAATAAGAAACTATTGGCATGTTCTTTTTAAAGCTATATTAATTCATCACCATTATCCTCTTGGATGAAAGCAGGTGGAGAAAGGCTCCCTTTTATCAATTCTGAACCTCCCTGTGCTTAGTTTCAATAGTTGTATATATATATTTGGAATTTTGTGTGAGAGAAAATGGACTTGTCCAACATTTTCCATGCCATGTATGATAACACATATCTTTATTTTACCCACCCCAGTCTCCACATCACCGAATCATTATGAAGTCCTATTAATTTTGTTTGTACCTTTTTCAGAACTGAACTGTGTTAAATTGCATAGGTACATTTGCATGATAGATTTATAGCTATATATTGATCTATATGTTAGCTGGTTAATTTTCAAAGTCTTTTATAATGTAGTTTGTTTGTTTTTTTAGCATAGAACTGTTTTTCTAAAATTTACCCCCTTCAAACTTGTAGAATTTGGCTTTCCCATGATATTAAATTTTGGGCAAATCTTCCCAAACAATTATTTAAAAATCTACATACTGTCCATCCCCAAATGAATGAAATGTCAGCTTTGGAGGCCACATTGAGATCCGATGCTCCCACGCTGCCACAATTGAGCCTGGGAAAGTGAGAGTGGGGGATTCATTTGAATATATCTAGTTAGATAAAATAAAATTCTTTTGCTGGTTCAAGGTCACATAGTGTTGCGCATAGTGAAAAGGAAGTCTTACTTTGGAACGGATGGTGATTGGGCCATGTGATGTGGTGATGGGTATAGGGGATGGATTTGTAGTTTTTACTTTTGCAAGGAAGCCCGAAACTTTCATATTCAGGATTCCACAGATGTACCCATTACTATCCAAATAAAAGGAACCTTTGAGAGATGTCTGTCTCAGAGTTATTGGTTGAAATGGAGGTTTGCTGGAACACTGACAACAAACAGCTTTCAACCATCACTATTATTTATTTATTGTTTCATACGGAGAAAGCTCATTTACATGAACTGATTCGGTATAACATATGCAAAATTGATTAGCATGTTTACTTACAAAACAATGAACAGTCTAACCATTTTAAAGTATTTTGGAATTAAATACCTGACCTGACATGTGAAGTTAAAAGAAGTATTTCTATTTAACAATAATCTGGTACCAGAAATATTCGAGACCTTGCTACACAGTAGTATAATGAGAAATCAGAATATAAAAGAAATTCATTTAATTGAAACTTATTGTTCAAGTTTAATTCAAAGTTTAATCTAAACTTGATGTACAGGTAATCCTCGATTGATCACATCTGAGCCCAAAATTTATGTGGCTAAACGAGACAGTAGTCAAGTGAGCCTTGCTCCATTTTACGACCTTTCTTGCGCCAGTTGTTAAGTGAATCCCTGCAGTTGTTAAGTTAGTCACATGGTTATTAAGTGAATCTGGCTTCCCCACTGATTAAGGTCCCAAAAGGAGATCGCATGACACTGCAAACATCATAAATATGACTTCGAATTTTGATCACAGAATCACAGGAATGCTGCAATGGTCGTAAGCAGTGGTGGGATTCAGCCGGTTCACACCAGTTCGGGAGAACCGGTTGTTAACTTTCTGAGCAGTTTGGTGAACTGGCTGTTGGAAGAAATCATTAGGGCAGAGAACCGGTCTTTAAATTATTTGAATCCCACCACTGGTTGTAAATGTGAAAAAAAGGTCATAAGTCCTTTTTTCTAGTGCTATTGTAACTTTGAATGGTCACTACGTGAACTGTTGCAAGTTGAGGACCATCTGTATAAAAAGTATCCAGTGCAAAATTTCAACCCAAGTTCAAATCTTAGAGTTCTGACAATGCATATCATTTTTAGTATGCATATTTTAAAATAATGTCAAATTCAACTAACTGAGCTTGACAGAAAAGTAAAAGTGAAAATCTGCAGGAAACAATGCTGACATATTCTCTTACCCCTTAGGCTATTTTTGTTGGTGGTGGTGGTGATAGTGTGTTGGTGTTCATTGGGAAAACATCCTTCTACTGCCTGCCTTCCCGCATACAGCAGATCTCCTCCAGATAAGCAATCACTAATTTCATTTTCTTCTAAATATGTATTAACCCTCTGCAAAAGATCAAAAAGGGCTAAAAAAAATCCAGTTGTTAAGGAATGACTTTAGGAAATGTGTAACTTATCCAACCTGGAAAAGGCAATATTCTCCATGAATCAAAGGATAAAATAATATGCATTACTTGGCAGAGATTTTATGATATTTTACAATAATATTTTGTATTTAATTATACTACAGTACTATATTATATGTATTAATAAATCAGTGGCTATTAAGTTTAATATATAAGTAGATTTTTATTTTATGGCAGGAGGCAGGGGGCTTCTCTTTTCTTTTTCTGATCGTTTTCATTTTTAAAAAATTTCAGAATTGTTCCATTTAATTTCAGTTTTTAAAGTGTATTTTAGACTCGTGGGTATTTAGTGTTTTCTGTAAATTGAAATAAATGTATTTTAGACAATAATAATAATAATGGAAAGACTCCATGAAAACATGGATGCTCCCTGCTTTATAGTGTTTTAGGGATTGTTATTCTAGTAGAATATTGTTGTTCCAGTTTTCCATCTAAGCAGCAAAGAGGGGACGTGTACTGATAGAAGTGGAAGCAGAGATTTTCAGTGCCAACTGTACACTTAACTTGTATAAAGTCTGTTTGGCACCAGGAATGTGAACTACAGCAGTGTTCACAGTTGTATACATAGTGCTCTGGCTGAGCAAGCACACAAATTAAGCCTCTGAGAGGCATTCTGTGGGCATTCTCCATGTCTGCGAGCTCATGATATCTAAGACCCAACTTCTATAGGTCTAAATTAAAGCAAATGGTGATATGCACTGCTTTCAGATCAGTATCTAGCTCCAGAGGCAAGAGGATGGATAGCCAAAAAAAGCTTTTTATTTTATTTTATTTTCAGCAGCAAAATTGCTGAGTTAAATATTCAGTAATGCAGAAGACTTGACTGCTATGCTGTCTCTATTCACTGGTATAATTGTAATACATTTTTTGTATCTCCTTCTTAATATGGTATGAACCTTCACTACTTTCAGTTTGATCTCTCCATTATCACTAGACCCTTGAGTTGGTTCTTGTAGTTTTTCAACCCATGCTCCAAGCAGTGGTGCTTTTTTTAATCTGCAGAGATTCTTCTTTACAATAGATGTAAAGAATAGATGTCTTGTCCATGTCAAACATAGTTGCTAAGTCTGAATGGATTTTAGAGTGATGCCAGGAGAATGTAATCAGCACATGTACCAGGAAAACAGCAGCTTGAGGTTATCAGTGCTTGTGAGGAAGTGGATAAATGCTTTTGCTTGCTTTTCTCTGGAGTTCTGATGGAGTAGAATTATACTGGTAGGATCATAGGGCTGGGAAAAGATCTTGAAAGTCTTTTAGTCCAACTACGGTAATAAAATGATTGCATGCCAGGCTGTTAGATTTGCACCGAAAAAAATAAATAAAGGGGAATTCAGGGGAATTTAGATTATGCAAAAACCCAGCTCTCTAAAAAAGGTTCTAATGCTTGGAAAGGTGGAAGGAAAGAGAGGAGGAAAGCCAGCAGCAAGATGGGTGGTCTATTGGAAACCTGAAGAACAGTTAGAGGCAGATAATCATAGAGGAAAATCTACTTACATATCACTAATTGAAACAAATGCGATACTCAATCACTCAATCAGTCAGTTTTTGAAAGGCTCATATCACCTGACATAGCATCAATCACTTTTATGGATATGAATCAAGTATTATGTGCTCATCAAGGATTACTATTGCCTAGTAATCCTTGATGATGAACCTGACATTTTGTTTATACTGGTCGCTATAATTGAAAACAAATAATGTTAACTGTTTATTATAGAGACCAGAATATGCAATGTGCTTTCAATCATGACCACCAACCAATGACTTGGCTATCACCTGTGGAACAATGATTGAGGAAGGAAAGATGCAACCATAATCAGAAGTCTATTCTACCATATAGTAGAAGGTTTATCCAAGCCTTTTGGAGTTCTTCCCTTTCTACCCCACCTCTAAAATAATGTCTTGATTCAGGGAAATTTGGATGGAGGAGTCATCACTTATCAACATATTATGTAGATCTTGGAAATTTAGAAATATAATTGTTATCCAATTACTTATTTATCTAAGGAAAATGACATCATTAATTCATTATTAAAAGGTGTCCTATTCTACCAAATTTCAGGGCAAAATTTTGGGATTTTATAATATTTATTGCTTCAGGCATCTTGCTTCCTAAAATCCTATGAAATTATCAATGCTCTTTGGCTTTTTACCTTTTTGTTCTGGAATTACAATCTAATTATACCTGCCATTCTCTCTAGCTATGGGAGTGATGGTCAGAAATGCAACAGGCACTCCCAGACATCCCTAGATGTCCATCTCTCAGATGGGGCTAGGACAACTCATCACAGCCATCTTGCGCCAGCCAACTCCCCCTTGAGACAACTTGCTGCAGCCAACTAGCTACAGGACAACTCGCCATGGAACAATTCAACACAGGATAACTCAAGAGAGGGACAAGTGAATTGCAGCAGGCTTTGTCTTGCTTTAAGTTGAAATTCTCAAGTTAGAAGTCCTCAAGGCTGGGGTGAGCTACAATTCTGCTTGTCCCTTTCTTGAGTTATCCTGCACTGAATTGTCCCGTAGCAAGTTGTCTCATACAGAGTTGGCCACGACGAGCTGTCCCATTCCACTCCTAGACAGTGAGAAGAAAATATATATTGTAGTGTATATTGTATATTGCAATTTTATATTATGCTTCTGAAAAACCTGTGGAGGCTGCTCTCGTTTGAGCAGGCTGATATTATCATCATGAGCTTCATCATTATTTCTGAATGCATGCTTAGAAATCTGCTGTTCAATGAAACTGTGTTTGATTTGCTACTAGAGGGTGGTAAATATAGATTCTTTACTTCTTCTCTATTGATGTTTAATTTCAAAGGGGTTCAGGATAGTACTTAAGAGGAGGCATGCGAAACATGACTGAAAAACAGAGACCTTTCTTTGTGGCTTCTTCTAAAGTGAGTAAAAAATTTTCTACTAAAGTTTTCTGCTTATAGACTCAACTGCGTGAAGCACAAAGAGATAGGGATTACTTTGAATTGGGATATAATTCACTATCAACAGTTAATCCATTCTTAACAAAATCGGTATATGCTCACATAAACTTGTATTGTACAGGGCAAAATCCAAGGACAATTTATGCTTAGTTCCAGCTAGAGACAGAACAGGACCTCTGCTGTCTCCATTTATTTTCTTCCCTTGTTTGTGGCCTTTAATGTTTGATATATTAGTCTAAATTATTAGACTAAATTATTAGATCTAAATTGCTACAACAACTTTTTTGGTTGCATCTAAAAATATACATTTTCACGATTTTTAGAAATATTTGCTAATACCTCTGTGTCTTACCAGTCCTTTCTATTCTAAAGCAACATTATATCCATTTATGATCATGCCACTGAAACAAATGCTTGAGAATGTCCATTTCTTTTAATATTCATCAGCAGACATGCTGAATTAATTTCTTCCATCACACACAAGTTTGCAGAATCTAAAAGACCATAACTTTTATGGAAACAGAATAAATGCTAGATGCTCATCAAATATGAAACACTTCATATCTCTTGGATGCCCATGCAAACTTCCTTCTGCCCTAACAGTGTTCTATCAATCCGACAGAAATAAAGCAAGCTCAGTGGAATTAGTGGGGCTCTGTGCAGAATAGATGAAATAGGAGTACAATCTCAAATCCTGTGAGGTCCAATTTAAACAGACAAAAGAAACACAGAAGAGGAAAGTAAGAAGGCCAAATAAGAAGCAAACAAAATGAGGAAAAGGAGAAACAAGGAGATCTAGAATCTTGGACTAGGCATTGGAATTTTCCGTTGCAAATTATCATCACAAACCGGGCTGTCTGGGAACTTCTCCAACTTGGTGTTCCCCGTTTGATAACATGGTGTTTCTAAGCAACATTTTGCTTAGTCCATGCATACAAATGGTCGGTCGCCATTCTGTGCTACGAAATATTTTTTGAGAGATGCAGATGAATTTCACAGTTGTGGTTTTTCTAAAATAAATACAGCAGGGTTTTTTTTAAAAGACTGTAAAGAAAAGATAACAATCCTTAGTATATTGTGCAAAACAACCTTGCCACAATGCAGATGAGATAAGGGCATTTTCACAATGATATATTAATGGATTGCTGTTCTTCCTGAAAAATTCAAGCAGATGCATATTCAAAGAACATGTGTCAGGACTGTGAGATGTATCTTTGCTTGGGCTATAGAAGGAAATAATCAGCTCTACACAGCAATTCCCCAAGATGTCACCAATAACAGTTCACTGATTTTGCTCAGTTACCTTTTAAAGCCTGGAGAGATCTTTACTATAAGCTTTTTTTATGCTTCAATCCATCAATAAAATGGATAAAATACCAGACTGGTATCTACTGCAAAGACCAGATCAGAAACCTAAAATATCTTCATTAATATGTCTAAGAAGTGGTAATTATTACATTAAGGGTTTTTTTTTCAACCTATAGGATCAGATGATTTCTATGTTTGCAATAAGATGTGTGATAATTATATGCAGGCCTCCCTTCATATAATCACATAATTAGTGATCAACAGTTAGTAATGTATTTTGGAAAACCTGTTTCCCTTTCTAGCAACTGAAACAAATCCTTAATAGTTATCCCAGAGCAGACTCTTAGAAACAGCGCTGAGATACATCTGCAGAGTCTTGTCTGCAAAATGTTAAGACGCTCATAATTGATGAATCTTGACACCAGAGGTGCAACAGGCAAGATTCCTGATGCTGATGATAGAAAAGAAACAGTCTTATTCTAAAGTCGGAAGGATATTTCAGGGAGATGTTATCCTGCAGGCCAATGCAATAGCTTACATCTTGGCAAAAGATTCAGGAAACTGACATGCTCACTCCCATCTCCTGGGCCAAGTTTGCATTAGATAACTTAGACAAACTCTCTAGTTATTTGACAAGAATAGCCACATTTTAACTTTTGGAACAAAATCCTTCTTTCTCATCTGAGAATTTTCAGTTCTAATTCTCAGCCAGTGTAACTAAAGTTGTTGTACATCTTGGAGCTACCATGTACAGTATTTCATCTGGAGATTAATAATACAGTGAGGAAATCTAACAAAAAGAACTATCTGTGAAAAAGAATTTTAATTGAAATTGCCACCTTTCCTTTAGTGGAAGATTGTTGCTCCCAGGCTTATGATTTTGGAAGTTGTTGTCAATGTGAATCTCAAAAGTAAATTGTGTCAACTGTCCTGCAGCATGATATTTGGAATATGTTCTTCTAGTTCCTGTTTCTCCAAGTCAAACATGCCTGAAAAATATAGTTACAAAAATCAAGCAAATAGAATATGAACGTTGTAATACTGTAACTATTTAAAGAGTGACATTTAATCACCTGCTAAATGAAGTTCTGCTTCTCTTTATATTCTAGGGATCTTAAAGCTGGCCAAGAAACCAGGAGGCTGAGAGTTCTACTTCCACCTTAGGATATGAAAGATATGAAAGACAACTGGGTGATTCTGAGCCAGTCTCTCTCTCTCTCTCTCTCTCTCTCTCTCTCTCTCTCTCTCTCTCTCTCTCTCTCTCCCTCACTCACTCCCTCCCTCCCTCCACACCTCACAGGATTGTTGTTGTGGGGAACAGTGGTGGGATTTAATTTTTTTTACTACCGGTTCTATGGGCATGGTTTGGTGGGCGTGGTAGGGGAAGGAGACTGTAAAATCTCCAGTCAGAGGTGGGATTTGCCGGTTCTCTGAACTACTCAAAATTTCCGTTACCGGTTCTCCAGAACTGGTCAGAATCTGCTGAATATCACCTCTGGTGGGGAAAATAGGAGGAGGAGAGAGTGGAAAGTATTTGAGTTATTTATAAAGTAATAAGGGTAAAAGTAATCCAGGATAATAATAAAAATCAAATAAATAAATAAATCTCCCCATCTTTTTGGAGGATAAAGAATAAGATCAAGTCCCTTAAGTCAGGGGTCTCCAACCCCCAGTCCGTGCACCGCAGCATGCCAGAAACCAGGCCACACAAACATATGAAGCTCCATCCAGGCCCCATCTGGTTCACGGAGAAACCTCTCTCCATGGAACTGGTCCCTGGTGCCTAAAAGGTTGCGGGCCACTGCCTTAAGTTTTTCCTAACACAGCCATGGACAATGCACTAGGCTCAAAAATATATCCAGACTTCAGTGGGATCATTTTCTTCTCACTATTTCCTGGATCCCTTCATCAACTAGCCTCTGAACTCTATGGAATGTAGTGCAGAATGAGGTGAGGTCCACATAATGAATTTCTGAGGGAGGGAATGAAAAAAACCACATGCTTTGAAGTCATGATTTTATTTACTGATCATCAGGGTCACTCAATTTATAAATGGCTGGTGAGGAGAAATATAAAGATGACTATTATTTCATGATTAATAGCCACATGCAGAATTAATTCCTTTACCTTCAGAGGGCACAAGGGGGTTATACAGTTTCAGGTAATTTAAATTTCACAGCCAATAGCCGAAGATCATCCAGCAAACTGGTAAAAGCCATTTACATTACCCATGATTCTAGCATTTTAGAGCAACTCTGTATGAAGAGAATAGAAAAGGTTTTGCAGTCTTTTTTTTTCCTATAGCAAAATCTCTCACATGGCAACCTAACTGATTACTGTAATGTCAGTTATCTCTCTTGTAGGTGACTGAGAAATAAATGTTCCCTATTCATTAATCTTCCTTGAATATTCCAGACACTTGAATAGGGATTTTTTAAAAAAGAAAATACATCTACTTAGAATCCCAATGGGAGAAAATGTGGCTGGTTTTTTTTTTTTTTTGCTTCCAGCAGGTCCTGAGGGAAAAAGATATTAGCCAGAACAAATTCCAGCTAGCATCCATCCTTCCCTAGGAAACTGAAACCCTATGGTGGGGATGGATGGAAGTTGTACTGAAATTTACAAAATTGTCAAAAAGTCCTGTCTTGTTTTTCATAGAGTTTAAAAAAAATCTATGGCATTAAGAACAAAGATTTTCTTTCTGCTGTTCCATGTCACCATACAACATTCCCCCTTTCCAGTAATCCCCGATTTGGAATTGTTTAGCCTGACTCTTCTTTTGAAAAAGTTGTGCTTCCTGTTTCTTGGCCCTCTTCAGTTGATTTGAGAACATTAAAAAGCAGATGAGCCAATATTTGGTAGCAAAACATCACTTTTCATTCTGACATGGAAGCCAGACCAACGATCAGTGACGCTTCTGAAAATAAAGAGCAAACACATGCCATGTCGCCTCCTTTTCCCTCTCATACATGGATCCTCCACTCTCTGCTGACCCTTGTAGTCTACAAAATTTTTACAAAGTCACTCCGGCACAAAGGAACATTACACAGACCCAAAGGTAATTTTTCAGGAGGCAACTGGAGTTTCTTGGTTTTTTTTTCTTTTGAAGACATTTCACTTCTAATCCAAGAAGGATTATATATTCCTTCCATTCCCCACCATCCAGTCAGAGCTGAAGAAGACAAGCAAAATGTCTTCAGAAGAAAAACCAAGAAACTCCAGTTGCCTTCTGAAAAAGCACCTTTGGGACCAGTGGAGGTATTCGACTGGTTCTGCCCGGTTCTGGCGAGCCGGTAGGAGCGGTGAACAGCGGAGACCGAACTGGTTTTCTCCACTGCTCCGCTGTTGGGTCCGCCCGCCCTCCCGGGCTCCCATACTCACTTTTATCTGCTCAGTTTGAAGCACAGCTGCTTTGTGCAGCACAGAATAGTGCCGCGCGGCAGCTGCTGAAGCGACTGGGATCGTGCAGGCTTGCAGGAGGCAAGTTAGAACACCTCTGCGCCTCTGCAAATGCCTCTGTGCCTACACAAAGTGCACATTTGGCACGCACATGCACACAAAGCGTGTGTACGCGCACAAAGCGCGCCCACCAAGCCACGCCCAGCGAAACAGTGGCAACAATATTTGAATCCCACCACTGTTTGGGACAACCATGACCTGGATGCCTGAGAATCTCCATAGACTCATTACTTAGAGTACTTAGAGTGGCCTCAAATTAAATCCATTCAGAGGCAAGTTGGCAAGTAAGCTTAGAAAATGCATATGAGCCTCCCTTGTTTGGTATGCATCACTCCCTAGATGTGCCAGGATGTTAGGATTTCATTTTCTAAACAGTCATAGAACAACTGACAGACCAGAAAGAAAAAATAGCAAACCACTAAAAAAAATAGTACAGTGACAATAATGCAATACAGGTAGCCCTCATCTTACAACCATTCATTTAGTGATTGTTCTAAGTTATAACAGCACTAAAAAAAACTTATGACTGTTACAGAATCCCCACAGTCACATGATCAAAATTCAGACACTTGGCAATTGGCTCATATTTAGGATGGTTGCAGTGTCCAGGGATCATGACATCATCTATTCCTACCATCTGACAAGCAAAGTTTAAGTTTAAGTTTTATTAGTTTTATATACCGCCCTTCTCCCAAAGAGACTCAGGACAGTTTACAGGGCAATAAAAACATACAGTACAAAACTTAAAATAAAAATTAAACTAGAATTTAAGCCCAACCAACAATAAATTTTAAGAATTTAAAACGATAATTCCAGTCAAAATTAAAAAATAAATTTAAAAATTTAAAAAGTCATATGGGGAAGCCAAATTCACTTTACAACTGTATTTTTAACTTAACACCTGCAGTGACTCATTTAACAACTGTGGCAAGAAAGGTCATAAAATGAGGTAAAGCATATCACTTACCAATTGTCTCATTTCACAGGCCGGCCTGGATTGAGCAGGATTGGGGATTTTAATATCGGGATATTTTAATATTTTATAATTATTTGGATTGGGTAAATTTAGGAATAAGTTTTATATATTGTATATATGTTTTTGTGTAAGCCGTCCTGAGTCCCCCAGGAGATGGGGCGGCATATAAATCCAAATAAATAAATAAATAAATAAATTTAGAAGAGAAATTTTGGGCTCAATTTGGTCATAGGTCGAGGACTATCTATATACAATAGAGACTTCTGTAGAGCTTGGGAAAATGAGCGAAAGAGATGGTGTATAGGCAAAATGAATCAAATCTCACATTTGAGTAATCTTGAGCCTAAGTCTGAAGTGATTCATCAGACATTGCTTACAAGGGTAGCATTCAGATTTCCCCACAGACAATGGCAGAGAATAGGGGACATCCAAATATCTTCCCTTGAATAGCGGTCTTATTAAGACTATCCTTCCCTAGAAATAGAAATGGTCAGCTGGTTCTTGCCATTCCCCAGATCAGTCAGGCGGCAGAGTTCTTTAACACCAGAATAAACCAGCCACTTATTTGTGACACATAATTGGTTTTGTGTTCTTAACCTTGTTTCTGAGTTAACACTTCTGAAGTATGTATCTTCCAAGACTGAGCGAGCATCTTCAAAAAGTCACTCAGCCAGCATGTCTTCAACAGTCAGTGTTGCCGCTTCAGCTTAATCTAGCATAGGGTTGAATTCAACACCCTGCGAAGACTGCTGTCAGATTAATTAATTAATTTTATATTTAGCTTATTCAATTGTATGTACAAAGGAAACATTCACTGATTAAAGTAGACCGAGAAAATTGGACAATAGACATCAAACAACAATGTTATTCAAAAATAAGAGACCCAGTTTGGTCTAATGATTAAGGCACCAGGCTAGAAACCAGGAGATTGTGAATTCTAGTCTTGCCTTAAGGCATGAAAGTCAGCTAGGTGACTTTGAGCCAGTCACACTTTCTTTCAGTCCATCCCAGATAGTTGTTGTTGTGGAGAAAATAGAAAGAGGAGGGAGTATTAGCTGTATTCTCTTGAGTTAGTTATAAAAATAATAAAGGCAAGATATAAATAAATAAATAAATAAATTAAATTAAAAATTAAAAAATTAACATTAAAGATGTATTGATTAATGGAAGTGACTGTGTGTGATGCCCCGGGGCATGGCACAAAAGCAACAAAGTCACAAAAATAGGTAAAGTCCCTTTAATGCCTCCAACTTCGCCCCCAATGTCCAGTTATCCTCAGCTGGAGATCAAACTCTTCCAAAACAGTCTACGAAGGGAAGAAATGCGGTCCAAACCCAAAAGCTAGATAAATTAGAAATAAAAAAAACCCAACACAAACCATGCTGAAGTAATTAACATGACAGGCCAGGATAATAAATTGCAGACTTCCAAAAGCACACACAGTTGGAAAGACACCAAAATCCAGATAAGCCTTGACAAAGATAATTCATGCTTTCCTTCCGGCAAGGTGCTGTGTGCAAGTGCCCTTCTTACATCCTGTTCTCCCAGGTGCAACTAATGAAAGGGATCAGGGCCCTTTTCTCTCCCGTAAGCCACATTGCTCCCTTCTCCATTCCTCCCTACGTGCCTAGGATGAAGAGGGGGTGGCCCTGGGTCTTCCTCTGAATGCCCAGCTGGACTGTGCCCTTCCCCCATTTCTTCCACAGCCACCGGAGCCATACTCCCACTCCCTGTCAGCTGCTCAATCTCCCCCTCAGAATCAGACTCCAACAAGGGCATGACACTGTGCTAATTATCCAGCTTCTTTAGTGGCCTGTCAAAGTCTGAGGAAAACACATACAATCCCCACACATAGAGGGCCTCTGCTGAATGTGTGTACTCATATGCTTCTACTTCACCAAAAAGGACACCTTTTCGTTCTGACACTGCAGTCAGCTGCTTGCATAATTCATCTTTCCCAAAGTTTCAGGAAGTAGGTATATCCACTGTGGAGTCAAGATGCTGGCCATGACAATGCAATCTCATACACACAAACACACCACCCTTTTTAATGTAATCACACTCAGAAAGTATGTAAAGGGGCAGGATTTTGATGACAGTTGCAAAACCCCATTTTGAATTGTGTGTGTGTGTGTGTGTGTGTGTGAGAGAGAGAGAGAGAGAGAGAGAGAGAGAGAGAGAGAGAGAGAGATCCACACCCATCTGGAACTTTTTCTAAGCAGGACCTCTGAAAAAGAGAGAATTAAAACAAAAAGGGATAACTTGTATTGTACTTTTTTTAAAGGGTTCATTGTGATATTATTCATTGTACCATATTAAGCATTTACCTTTTATTTTTATTATTAGCCTTGAGCATTTAACAAAAGAAAGACAAAGAAAGCTATGACTAAAATTCAAAACAGGAATAGTTCCTTGACTTTGCAATTTCACTTGCTTCTATAAGCATCCTTGTTTGGGCTGTTTCCCGAGGTTTTTGTTGTCACATTCATCTTGTACAATGACTCACAGTTTTAGCAAGCATGCGGCCCAAAGCTGGATGCGGGGGGGGAACAGATCTCATAATTTTCATCTTCAGCTTCCTCATGATGCTTCATGAGGCTGAGGAGAAAGAGAAGAAGGCCAGACTTCCATCAGAATCATTTGGAGATAAACCTCCCAGGATTCTCTGACCTTTGAGAAACACTGACATAAACCAAACAGAGTCATCTTCACTCAGAACACCAGCCATGTCCAAAGTATGCCGATCTCAAACCCAGATAATCGTAAACATGGAAGGAACGCTACCTCATTTCTGTTCCCAGCAAGCGTTCCCTCAAAAGTGACCTTTTGGCCCTCCATCTTCCAACCTCCTCATTCACATGGGGAGCCAATTCCTGATTTCCAAGGGGTACAGTCTGAGGCTCTACCCTCAGTTTGACACAAACTCTTTTGTCACCTGTTTACTTACCCTAGACAGCAACTCACATTCGAATAGATGGGGTTGGCGCCTGCAAGATTTATGAACCACTTCTGTACTTAGCAATGTTTAATCAGGCAGTTTAAAAATGTTACAGTGTTAAAAAAAAAACTATCCTTCCCCAGCCTGGTTCCAAGACCAGCCGCTTGGCAGCCTTGAGCAGTATCAGATAGTACCCTCAGATAATTTCAGAGTACAAAGTGAAATATTTCCTAACAGAGCTACTCACTTAGCTCACATGATTTTGCAAACAACATTGGGCTTCCTCTTGCCGTTTAAGTTCTGGTGGTCTGGCTTTTGAAGTGACAGGCTAATCGGCAGCGACAAGTGGGCTTGTCTGCAGGGCTGTGTCAGGCTGAGCAAGCGGGTGGGTGCCTTTTTGCCTTTTCCTTTTAGCAGGAGGTGGTTTCTGGTCAGAAAGCTGGTGGATGCCTGTCTCCCAGCTTCATGTGTTTGGATAAAACTGGCCAGGCCTGTAGGAGGATCAGCGTGAAGCATCACACCTGGAGGAAAAGACAACTCGCTCCAGCCCCAGTGCCATAAGACTGGCTCCACAAAGTCTAGCCAGCATCTGGAATGGATATCAAGAGACACAGTGCAGCCCTGACTGGCGCTCTGAACTACCTTTGTACTGTTCTCTGCAAATTGAAAAGCAAAACAGACATCAAGGATATATTTATATAACTGTCTTCAAGCTGCTTTTTCTTCTCCCATCTGCTGCACATGATAAGTCTCGAGTGTTTTTCTAATAAGAAAACAGTTCTTACAATCTTTGTGTAGCTCGGTATACCAAACTGACCTTTCCCTCTCTCTCTTCCCCCCCCCACCCTGTTTTCTTTTCGCTTTAATTGTTTCCATTTTTTTAGGGAATAGTCAGTTTTCTGGAGCCAAAGACCCACACTGGTATATGAAGAAGTCCTCTTATGGAAATCATGAACATTGTTGCCCAAACTATTTATAGGCACCCAGATAAATAGCTAGATGACACCTACTCTATGATAGACAGAAACACACACACATACTCAGAGAGAGGAATCTATATAAACATACGCATATACATCCATATATAGAGAAACATCGATATAGATAAACATAAAATACCACCCACACAAACAGCATCGCTGCGTTCAACAGTAAGGAAGCAACATGCATCTAGTTTTGCATCCCAATTTTACTCCAAGAAGGGGGAAGCAGGACCCAAGGAAATAGACAAGCACAGAGCTCTACTGCATCAGACCCAAGATTTAACCAGGCTAAGAAAGAATGAGGGGTTGCATTTCCATCCCTAAATGTATCAATTCACACAACCCAAGTGGATATGCAAATTAGAATATACCCATAGGGCAAAAGCCATAATTTTCCAGTTTGGGTGATGCGGTCGTTCTAGTCAAATGTAAACCTTAGGAACCAACTATTTAAAATGAAAAAGTCCTTTTCCATCCATACGGAAATGCAGAGAATTGGGAGCAGTTTCAACTGCCTCGGGACCAGGTTATTTGAAGGACCGTCCTTTCCCAGTCATGTCTACCCAACGCACCGAGCAGGGAGGTAGGAAATACTATGGATCCCCTCTTTTAAGGAGGTCCATCAAGTGGCACAAAATGGTCAGTGGTGGGATTCAGCCAGTTCACACCACTTCAGGAGAACTGGTTGTTAACTTTCTGAGCAGTTTGGTGAACTGGTTGTTGGAAGAAATCATTACGGCAGAGAACCGGTTGTTAAATTATTTGAATCCCACCACTGAAAATGGTCCTTTTCCTAGATGGCTCATTCCATGCAGAACATCATCCGTACAAAGATAAGATTAGCTTCCACTTTGACACTCTTTTGTAAGGCCCTGAGGACCTGGTTTTGCCAACAGACCTGGGAACATGCTAACAGTGTTCCAATGTCTAAGAGGCTGCCACAAAGAAGAGGGGATCAATCTATTTTCCAAAGCACAAGACAGCAGGACAAGAAGCAATGGAAACAAATCAAGGAGAGAAGCAACCTACAACTAGGGAGAATTTTCCTGATAGTTAGAACAATTAACGGTTTGCCTTCAGAAGTTGTAGGTACTTCAGTACTGGAGATTTTTAACAAGAGATTGGACAATTATTTGTTTGAAGTGGTATAGAATTTCCTGCGTGACCAGAGGGTTGGAATAGAAGACCTCAAAAGTCCCTTCCAACTCTGTTATTCTGACCCCAGAGTATGATGGGGATGGGGCTTATCAAATAGTTCATTTGATTGTTGCTGCCAGAGCAGGGGAGGTTGTTGTTTTTTATTGTTTTTATATTGTTGAAAGCCATCTGGCCACACAGTATAAAATAAATATATAAATTTCAAGGAAAAATATTCCTCCAATGCAGGCCAAAAGTCTTTCCCATGTGACTAGCACGTGGATCCCTATATAAAAAGATGTCCTCAAAAGATCCTCTCAGATGTATGGGTTTATAGCAAGGCAGACAATCTCTAAGATTGATAGGGTCTCATCATTCCATGATTCCATGATTAGATACACTACTTTGAAAGTTAACTGGCCACCATTTCAAGATTAGGTGACACTAGCATTATGTTGGCCGAAATATAGTATAACTAAAGAATCAATAAGTTTTGCCACTTCAGATGGACTCAGGGGAAGTCCTGGCAGGCATGATTAACACAGTTGCACAAATACTGTACTGGTCAACACCAACATCTCATAATCCCAAAACACTATAAGGTTAAGGAGGGCACTTAAGTTATAAAACTGAACTTTTTGAAGAACTATAGCTGCTTCCAAAATATTTCTTGCTACTGGCCAAAAGAATCTTCACTTTGGGGATTTTATCTCAACTTGTTTGGCTTCTTCCAGACCATTATTAAATGCAGGCAATATTTAGGGCTCATTGACAGTGTTCAAAGAACCCTGTCCAATATTGTTGAGCAACCTCTAGTCAAAATGGTTAGAAAGCCAATTTAACTCATTTTCTATTTTCAATATCAGCATGAAATATGGAGGCACCCTGATGAAAGGATCCAAAGATGTGGTAGATAAACCTGAATTAGGTTACGCTGTTAAGTTCACAGTTACAGGTAGGGTCAAACCACTCTCTGCTTTTTCCAGATTGAACTCAATTCAAATTAATATACTTATTATGTCTCTTTTCCGAAAAAAATATCCTTAAAACTATAGTGCACATGCCAGTAACCTCCAGATTTATTTTGTATGTGTCTGGTCTGGAAACTTTCCTGTGTCCCAAATCTAGTGGTTAGGTTGGCCTCAGAAGGAACGCAAGAGGCCATATTACACCAGTATTTAAAACCTGGCACTGACTTTCAGTTTGTTTCCAAATAAAATGAGAAGGGCTCGTCATTCCTTTTAGAGCCTTCTACTTTCCTTTCTTTTACTTTTACTTTTATTGGACTTATATGCCGCCCTTTCTCCCTAGGGACTTGGGATGGCTTACAATCAAAAATAGAAATACAATTATTAAAATACATTAAAACCAAAGTAAACTAAGCTCAATAAATTTTTTTAAAAAAACCAATTAAATTTAAAATATCAATAAAACCCCACCCCTTACCCTTCAGTCCAGGCCAAACTGTTGAAACAACCAGGTCTTTAGGTCGCGGTGAAAGGAACGGAGGTCAGAGCCAACCAGAACTCCAAGGGGAGTCGATTCCACAGGGTGGGTGCTCCCACAGAGAAGGCCCTACCCCAGGCGCCGCCAGCCGACATTGTCTAGCCAACAGCACCCCAAGGAGGCCCTGCCTGTGGGAGCACACAGGGAGACTGGAAGTCGATGCTGGCAGGAGACGCTCCCACAAGTACCCCGGACCCAAGCCATGTAGGACTTTGTATGTTATCACTAATACCTTGAATCTCACCCAGAGGGCAACCGGCAGCCAATGCAGGTCACGCAGGAGGGGTGTAACATGGGAGTATCAGGATACTCCCATCACAACCCGTGGCCACATTCTGCACCAGTTGAAGCCTCTGGGTGGTCCGCAAGGGCAGTCCCATGTAAAGAGCATTACAGTAGTTGATTCGGGAAGTTACGAGTGCGTGAGTAACCATCTGTAGGGCATCTCGGTCTAGATAGGGGCGCAATTGGCGCACCAGATGAATCTGGGTGAATGCCCCCCTGGTCACAGCTCCCACCTGCTCCTGCAAACTGAGCTGTGGATTCAGGAGGACACCCAGATTGCGAACCCTATCCACAGGGGGCAACACCTCTCCCCATGGCCAATGATGTAATGTCCTGGATTATCTGAGATGCCGGTACGCACAGCCACTCAGTCTTGGCCAGGTTGAGTCGGAGCCTGTTCCTCCCCATCCAGATCCATACCACATCCAGACAACGGGACATCATGGAGAGGGCATCACTGATTTGGTTCAGAGTGGAGATGAACAACTGGGTATCATCTAGAGTTTAGGTTCAGGCTCTTTGGGAAAGAGAAAACTCTTTCTAGATGTGTATTTACAGTGAACATCTAAGCATGTTCACTGACAGTCCCTACAAACTCATCTGGTGGCAACTTGGGGTTGCCTTTTCTATTGCCACCCAATTCTTTGTAATCCACTCCCCGCAGAGTTCAGATTTTTATTAGTTTTTTTTTAAGTTCCCACATCATTTTGAATGGGCTTTAATGTTGAGTTAATAATGTTAACAATTTGGGTTGTGTTTTTTTTAAATGTGGAGCTGTTTTAGTTGCTATTTTCAATTTTTCAGTGTCCTGATTTTACACTGTTTCTCCTACAAAGCAAAAGACTTTAGGAATTGATAGTGCATCTAAACAATTAGACAAACAGTCCCTGACTCTTACAGGCAAGGAAGCTGTGAAACCTCAGGGTTAGAGACAGCATCAGAAATCTCCAGTATATTTGGATTTTTAATGAAATCAGTGGTGAGATTCAAAAATGTTTACTACTGGTTCTGTGGTGTGGCTTGGTGGGCATGGCAGGGGAAGGGAAATCTCCAGTCAGAGGTGGTGTTTTCCAGTTCTTCAAACTACTCAAAATTTCCGCTACCAGTTCTCCAGAACTGGTCAGAACTTGCTGAATACCACCTCTGAATGAAATGCATGTCTGAAGAAGGGTGGGTTTATTGAGGGATAAGGCTTTGGATCAGAGATTCTAAAGAAATATATGTAAAGTATAGCACCTTTTTTATACACTTGGTGGGGTACAATTTTATGTAAAGGAAGATAAAGAGGGAAATTTTCCTATCCCTTTTAAGCTACTATTTCTTTTGTAGTAAAAGTTTGACTAACAGTTACAAGCTAAAGCACAGGTGTCAAACTTGATCGTGTCACGTGACGTATTGGGACACATTGTGACATTTTTTGCCTTTGCAGAGCCAGGGTGGGCGTGGCCTACAAGTGACACATCTGGCCCACGGGCCACCAGTTTGACAGGCCTGAGCTAAAGGGAGTACAGTAGCAAGAGGCTCAGGACACCAATAGCCTGCAATTTCTCCACATCTGGCCTGCCAAGGCATTTCCTTCAGCCTGAAACCATGTGTCCCTTTTCAATTATCATCCCTGATGCCCAAATTCACCCATGCTTCTCTGTGCAGGGAAAAAGAGGCAGTCCATCAATTTTTCCATGAACATTATTCAGCCCCTCATTTCACATCCCTGCCCCCAAATCTTCACTGATCATGATTTTCTACCTCATGGACCACTACCACAAGAGAAGCCTTTAAAAAAAGTATTATCTAACCTAGTGTTTCTTAGCCTTGGCAGTTTAAAGATGGATAGTCTTCAATTCTCAGAATTCCTGAGCCAGAATGGTCTTCAAGTCCCAGAATTCCAGTTATCTGGGGAATTCTGGGAGTTGAAGTCCATCCATCTTCAAGCTGCCAAGGTTGAAAAACACTGATCTAACATATTCTAACCACTTGAGTTTTTGCTGTTAGTATTTTTATAGTAGCTGTAATTAGAATGAGAATTAGCAGACACCTAATGTATGATTTATTCTGTCATTTGCAATAGTACAAAAGTTGCTGGAGGAAGTGACTGTGGTAGCAGCCTTAGTGATTCCAGCTGGAGAGTCACACTACACAACAGGGAACAACATGTTGCACATGTTTGTTGGATTTCCAAAACAATTATTCATTTCATTTTATTTGCTTGCTGTCAACATGAAACAGGTTCTATTCTGTATAGCTAATAAGAAGAAATAATGCTATTAACTGTCTAGATGGGAACCGTTTCACAATCCAAAATAACATTTGTTGTCATTAAGAAAGATATTCAAACTCTTCCAGATCCCACTACAGGCATGTTCTCTCTAGCAATGCCTTCTATTTATTTTATTTATTTATTTTGATTTGTCAATTGCTTACAAGATAATAGGTATAAGTATAAACATAGTTATGAATACATGAAATGGATACATATGAGAAAAATAAAAAGAATCAATAGGACAGGGATGGTAGGCATGTTGGTACGCTTATGCACACCCCTTACAGACCTCTTAGGAAAGGGGTGAGGTCAATATAGACAGTCTAAGGATAAAGTTTTTGGGGTTTGGGGAAGAAACCACAGAGTCAGGTAGAGTATTCCAGACACTGACCACTTTGTTGCTAAATTCGTATTTCCTGCAATCAAGTTTGATGTGGTTAACCTTGAGTTTGTATCTATTGTGTGCTCTTGTATTGTTATGGTTGAAGCTGAAGCATTCATTGACAGGTAGGACATTGCAATGTATGATTTTATATACTATACTTAGATCAGACCAAAGGCGGCATAGTTCTAGGTTGTCTAGGTCTAAAATTTCAAGTCTGGTGGCATAAGGTATTCTGCTACGAGTAGAGGAGTGGAGAACTCTTCTTGTGTAATATTTCTGGACTTTCTTCGACTGTATTAATATCCGTTATATAATGCGGATTCCAGACTGATGAGCTGTATTCAAGTATTGGTCTAACAAATGTTTTGTATGCTCTAGTTAGTAGTGTGATATTACCAGAGAAAAAGCTACACAGGATTAGGTTAACAACTCTTAACGCCTTTTTGGCTATGTAGTTACAGTGGGCTCTAGCACTTAGATCATTAGAGATGAATACTCCAAGGTCCTTGACGGAGTTTGGATCATCAACAAGGTCTTGACTATTCAGCTTGTATTTTATTTTATTTTATTTTATTTTATTTTATTTATTGTATTGTATTCTAATATAATTATTTCACACACACACACACACACACACACACATACAATAATCCAACCTATCACAGAAATCCTCCTCATTCAGGCACCTTTGTGGAATTTCAATTTCACACAGGTTGAAGGAGCCTAGCTTACAATTCAAGTCAAGAACTGGAAGACATCATGATAACAATGCAAGGAGAAAATCACAATGGCCAGCAATCACCAGCAATAGCAAATTTGGTATTTGTTGACACCATCTTCCTTTTTGAAAAAAAAATAAGTCTGATGTGGTGGTTATTTATATCCCATGTTTGATTTTCAAGAATCCCCAAAGTGTTGTAAAGATTATAAATTCATAAAAATCATTTTCATAAAGTTGAGATGGAGAGGAGAGGAGAGGCAATTCAGGGCATCATTTTACAAGAGCATTTCAGATATCCTTCATGACATGATTGAGTAGAAATCCTGAGCAAACTGCAACTCAAAAGCCACATGCAGCCTCCCTCAATCTGCTTTTATAATCCTGAGAATAAACTAAGAAGTAAACTAAGATGGTTGCATGATTTCATGTTAATGCCCATCTGGAAATGAAAAGAAAGGCTAAGAAATATAGAAATAAAAACAATAAAAAGAAAAAAGAAATGCCCCAAACTTCTGCCCATGGTCTTTGGTTTTGATATTATTTTACTGCGTGACCCCAGCTGGGAAGCCAACCTGTATCCACAGGATTCCAAACTGGGAAGAAGCCATGCTGGTTTTCGTGCAACAAAGTTCATTCTTTTATAAGTTTGCTGGATGAATGATACTGTTCTCCTCTTCCATATGTAAACAGTAGGGTCTACCCTCAAGATAAAGAGAGTTTTACCTTTAAGGGTGCTCCCCGAACAGTTTTCTGGCAGCATCCCACTAGCAAGGCCAAAATTAAATTAATTAGTAGATGTATTGGAAATAACAGTAGCCAAAAACATATGGCTTCTAGACCCAAAATTCTCCTAAGAACACTGCTTAAGCCCGAGTATGGTCTTACTCTATTTACTCTCATTCCACCTCCATCTTTCTGTAGCTAATTAAAGCCATTGTGTTTTAATACTGTATTTTACTATTTTACAGCTATCGTCAAACATATGGTAACAGGACACATAAGAGAGGGGAATTAATTGTATATTTGGTGATGAAAGCCTACATGTTTTGCTCCTTTTCAGAGATATTCTGATCCTTTCAGACTCCATCTTGTTCCCCCCCCAAAAAATATCTGCTGTGTTATTCAAATCTCAGTTCTGTGTGAGGGTCTACAATTTCTTAGAAACGCCGTCTGCACTTTAATGCAGAACAGCCATCGAGATCCTGTCTGAACAACTTGCAGGCTCCAGAATTTGTACGGAATCTATAAACTCAAAGCAGGGAGACAGAACGAATGGGTGCCAATAAGTTTAACTTCATTTATCTATATTTGGCAAAAATTGTGCTGCAGCTGGAGATGAAACGCTGAACTAAATAACTGCAGTGATGTGAGCTCCAAAACAGCAATTACTAAAGCGGAGCTGCCTTGTATAAGATCTTACTTTTATTTATTGCATTTAAAGCCCTTTGCAAGCTGTAGAGTACAAGTGTTGCCTAATCAAATAATGCTTGCTTCTAAGGGTATTGTCTCCACTTCAATTACTAAAATATTATGATATAGAGATAAGGAACATTTCTTCCTTTGTTTCAGCTAAACTAAAATAATATGCTTGGCACTCCTTGTTCTCCTTTGCTCCTCATTTTTCAAACAGTTTATTCCCATATTAAAACTTCAGCAACAGTTCTTCCATAGTATTTATATGACTATTTCACTGGGGATTAATCAAATCTCCATAATATTTGTTCCTTTGCTCTGAGCATGAAAACTTCTCAAATCATAGACATTCAATTCCTAGCTCAAATCATATTTAGGATTTCCTCTATCCCTGCATATCAGAGATGCAGAAAATGATTATTATTTATTACTTTAGGGCCCAAGACCAAACTAAGATCTAGAATGGCAAAGAGCAACCCTTGGTGCTCTCTGAGCTTGGTTGTTTTCTTGCAGATGATTCATTACCCAAACTAGGTAACATCAGCAGTGCCAATTATGATGATGGTACCTAGTTGGGATAATGAAACATCTGCAAGAAAACAACCAAGCTCAGAGAATGCCAAGAGCTCTTCATATCAACCATGCGCTACAAATATTCTCCTTTAATGATAAAGAGCATTGGGTGAAGATCCCCACCCCTTATGAGATATGAAGGGAAGGGACCATATGAAGGGTGTTCTCTATGGGGACTTCCCCTCCTACAGAATTGCTTGGCCACAAGACAAGAATGGCCCCAACTCTCTGGGCCCTCCAGAATTTGCCTAAGACCTAACTTTTCTGAAAGACCCCAAAAGAATTTTTTTCCCCAAAAGGCAACTGGACTTTCTGGGTTGAAAACATTTACTTCTCATCTAAGAAGCTTCTTAAGTTCTTGAGTTCTTCTCAGCTTCTTGAATGAGAAGTGGAACATTTTCAAAGGGGAAAAAAAAACAAGAAAGTCCAGTTACCTTTTAGAAAAGTACCTTTGGGACAACCATGACCTGGATGATTGAGAATCTTCATAGACATCTTCTAAAAGGCCTTTAGCTCTTTGTCTCAACTGTCTAGGGTAGGCATGTCCAAACCATGGCCTACAGGCCACATATGACCTGAACAGCTAGAAATGTGGCCCCACCAGATATAATAAAAATATTAATAAGTAAGATCTAGGGCAAAATCAGTTCAAGATTTCAACAAGGCAGTATTTGAGATACAAAGTCCTAGTGGGAAAAATGAGAGGGAAGATATATACACAAATACAAACACACACAGAGACACATACACACACACACACACAAATGCAGAGAGAGAAAGAGAGAGACATCAAAGCACTAGTAATAGTAATTTGACTGTATTTGAGTGAACTTCCCCCACCCCACCTCACTTGCTAAAGGAACCCCATCATGTTGTTGTGGAATTTTAGGATTTCTCAAAACACAATTTGAAAAAGTTTGGATTACACATCTTATTTTTTTTTATATTCTAAGAGTAATAAATAACCTTATATCTGTAAGGGATGCTCTAAAAAGCATTTCAGCCTCCCCCCGCACACCCCAAAAACAATTTTTTCTCAAGAATAATGGGGAAAAGCAGGACCTGAATCTATATCACTTCTAATCCCAAGCCAACAAACTGGTTTACTCTGCTATATATTTCCTTTACTGATATACTTGTTATTCCACAAACTGATATGCATGTTCCAGATCAGTTGGAAGTTCTAAGAGACGTAGACCATTTCATCACTGGAAAATTAAGTACAATAGTCCTCTACTTACAACAATTCGTTTAGTGACCTTTCAAAGCTATAACAGCACTGAAAAAGTTATTTGTGATCAGTTTCTACACTCACGACTGTTGTAGCATCCCCATGGGATGTGATCAAAATTTAGATGTTTGGCAATTGATTCATAGCTATGATGGTTACAATATCCCATGGTCAATAATCCTTTTGTGACCTTCTGACAAGCAAAGTCAGTGGGGAAGCCACTTAAGAACAATCTGACTAGTTTAACAACTACAGTGATTTACTTAACAATGGTGACAAGAAAGGTCAAACTCACTTAAAAACGTTTCACTTAGTAACAGAAATGTTGGACTCAATTATGGTCATAAATCAAGACCTACCTTGTATTGTAGCAACATTATTTTTCTGCCATATCTCCTTGACAATGCCTTCATTTCTTTGTCTATCCATCAGGCTTAAGTCGCTCCTAGCTCTACCAGTCTTAAAATTGCATTCTCTCTCTTATTCTTACACAATCCATGGACAGTTTCCAGATGTATAAAATCTGTTATCTTGGACAGACACCAGGTCATACAGGGATTGATAATGCAGTCATGAGAAAATGGGTAGGGATCAGCAATGGAGAGAGCAAATTTCATAGCAGTATAGTTTTGTGCCAACTCCGAGATGGATGCACAGCATTAGAACAAGATAGCATAGTAAACACTGTCAGTTCAGCAAATCTGGAAAGTACCAGGATGAGAAGGCTGATGTACGTTTTCAAAGGTAATTAAGTCACAACAGATAACATGGCCTCTGATTAACCGATTAGCTCCTTATAAATCCCATCATTCTTGATGCATAGTTGTCTACTGGTGGGTTCATAAATAAGAGACATTGTGTAAGATTATTTTTTTGTTTGGTCTGCGATCTTTCAAAATTCCTGAAATTGGAAGCTTTGAGAGCTATCTAACTTATAGCATAGCGTCCTGAACTGATTTTCATATGTAGAACTGAAATGCAGCTTGCCTTTTAAAGTAACCCATGAGAATGCTGTCCTTAATCATTACCCACTGTGTCCATTATAAGACAGTGGTGCAGACATTTTAAAGGACAATTTTGTCCTTTGATGGTATTGCAAAATTTAGCAACAACTCACTAGCTTGTATTTAATTTGGAAGTCTAAGATGTTCTTATTAGTAGTACCTATTTAATAATCAGACCATTCTATACTTAAATATGTTTTGATTGCAGGCTCAAACTATTAAGATACCCAGTGATTAATACAAAAGCTAAAAAAGATATAGACATTGGAGTTTTTCAAAACTAATCTATAGTATTTAGTTCATACATTAAAATATAGTAAAAAAAACAGCTTGGATTTTCCTTTTCATTTGTTGTCACCTCTTTCATGCATCTAAGGGGGAAAAAGGGCTTCCAGTCACTATTTTAAATAAACTGAACTTTTGTTCAAATACAGGGACTTTTTTTAAATCGATGACAATTCAGAATCCAAATGGATGTTTTGAACCTGGTTTATTGAATTGTCATTAAACAACACAATGTTCCTTATTTGGGTATAATAAAAATGCATTGTTCTCAAACAAGATGCCAAATGCATAATATATTCTTCCCTTCTGCAAAAAAAGAAAGAATGGAGGTTGAAGAAGAAGCCAAGGCTGCTGCCTGCTTTTCCATGTTATCAGTTGAATTCCATTTGTAGAGGAAATGGCAGAATCCAAAATTGTATGTTTATAACCCTCCCAAATTCGAGTGATTAAGAAACATTGGGCATTGTTTAGTTAAATCAGGGGTCTCCAAAGTTGGTGACTTTAAGATTTGTGAACTTCAAACTCCCATTCTGGGAATTGAAGTCCACAAGTCTTAAAGTTACTAACTTTGGAAGACTTCTGAGCTAAACCGTTGCTCCTTTTCTAGAATAGTATTCAGTTTAAAAAAAAAAGAGAGAATATGTTTTTAATCTCAAGGATGCCAAAATGATTCATGAAAAAAACATGACTTAAATGTTGTTCTTCGAATTGAAAACTTATGCACCCCTCTAGAATAGCAGGGAGTAACATTTGTTTGGAGAAAGGTGTAGCTGTTCTTTTTCCTTTGTTATGTAACTCAGCAGATCCCTATCACAAACATTCACAGCTGTATCTCGGCTTCCCTCCCTCGGAATCATCCTGGACTTCAACTTCTCTAAAAGTCACACGTTCCTCAGAAGAATCAGAAATATCAGTCTTCTTGTCACTAAACTTGATTGAACATTAACCTGTGTCTAAAGTGGTGGGAGCCTGTTTATTACTGTTCTATTGGCATGTGGGTTGCTGGATGACTTCATAAAACACTATAAATCTCTGCACAGGAGACAGCCATACTTATATCATCTGTCTTAATCCATATTCTAAATCATTCTCCTGACATCAGATTCCTTCACTGATGGCCACTGAAGGAGAATCACACTTAATAGATTGAAAATTTGAGACATGATATGAATTCTGGGCAGCCTTTCAAAAAGTCTCTTTTCCTCAGTTTATCTACCATGTGATGAGGCTCTGGAAAGCTTTCTTCATATAGCAATAGCAATAGCACTTAAGACTTATATACCGCTTCACAGTGCTTTACCCTCTCCAATCAGTTTACAGAGTCAGCCTGTTGCACCCAACAATCTGGGTTCTCATTTTATTGACTTCGGAAGGATGGAAGGCTGAGCCAATGAGTCAACCTTGAGCTGGTCAAGATCGAACTCCTGGCAGTGGGCAGAGTTTGCCTGCAGTATGCATTCTAACCATTCAGAGATAGCACCTGAGAAAGAATGACTGAGGCAAGGAGGAAGGGAATGAGGCAAGGATACAGATAGATCGTCATTGACTTACAACCTCCAAAAAGGCATTTACAACCTGGATTGTTGGCTGCCCCCTCTGCATCATGTCATCGCATTTTGGGCACTTGGCAACCACCCACTTTTATGGTCAATTGCAGTGTCCTGTGGTCATGTGACATCTAATTATATATTTTTACCAGAAATTGGCATTTACTGGCAAAAATATATATAAATAGATGTCACATGACCACAGGACACTGCAATTGGCCATAAAAGGGGGTGACATTTACTTCCAGTTTCTGGGAAAATACATCCTTTATGGACAATGGGTTTGCTTAACAATTGCTGTGTTCTCTTGATGGCCATCACGTTCACCATTCACTGAATGACTACTGCAAAAATGTTGGAGTTTGGATTGGTCACATGGGTGCCTTGATTTACAACTGCCATGTAATTTGACAGAAATTCCTGGCTCCATTACAGTCATAAATCAAGAACTATCTGTCCTTTAAAACCAGAAGGACTTGGTTGGGATGGTTCTTCTTCTTCTTCTTCTTCTTCTTCTTCTTCTTCTTCTTCTTCTTCTTCTTCTTCTTCTTCTTCTTCTTCTTCTTCTTCTTCTTCTTCTTCCTTCTCCTCCTCTCCTCCACAGCAAGTGCAATATTAACTCCTTGCTGGGCAGAAATTATGAATGTATATGGAAGAATCTCTCTTTAAAAAGACCCAGTCCTTAAAAGCCTCTTGCACTGAGGATGATACGATATCTTCTTACATTTAAGCTTCACAACATAATCATTTTGCAATTTCAAGAACATATGTGAATCCTGTAGTCCTGTGTCTTATTTATGAGAAGCTCCTCTAAGTAGAATGGGACTTATTTCTGAGAAAACCACATGGGCACTGTACTCTAGGTATTCTTTTCTGGAATGTACTAACTATATTGGTTATTTTGCAGTTTGCACACACCTTTGCAGTACCCTGTTGAGATCTCTGCAAGCAGAATTCGAACAGAAATAGGCTTCTCCCTTTTTCCATGCCCTTCAGTTCTCATTCTTTACATTGCTACATAAATAACCATGGTTATAAGCACAGAACTAAATTCTCTTCTTTGGTTTGATGTAAACATCTCAACTTCAAAATATTCTCAGGGCCCATCAGCACTGAATCCAGATGCATTCTCACACTCAGAGTAACACAGAATTAAAGTAGATGTTGTTTTTAATACAAGTTCTCTAGGTAAATAATTGATGAGTTTTTGTGGTTTCCACCTGGGTATAAATGTGAACTGCAGTGTACCCATCTTTGAACAATTCTTTCATATTTACAGCCTAAACTACATGCTGGCTCAGAAGTAAAATTAAGAGTTTTCAATCAACTTACTCCCAAGAAATTAGGGCCTTGGTGGCACAGGCTGTTAAATGCCTAGCACTTAAGTTCCAGCTGCCTGCAATTAGTGCAGGCTCGAATCCCACCAGGCTCAAGGTTGACTCAGCCTTCCATCCTCTCCGGGTAGGTAAATTGAGGAGCCAAGATTGTTGGGGGCAATAAGCTGACTTTGTAAAAATGCCGCTTAGTAATAAGCAGGCATATGCAATGGAATGAAGGCTATTGCTGAGCGCATTGGGTTGTATCCCAAAAACTGTAAGCTGCCCTGAGTCTTCGGAGAAGGGCGGCATATAAATGTAATTTAAAAAAAAAGTTTAGATGCCATTCTTCCTTTGCAAAGAGTATTTAGATTGCCAAAAGACCTTGAATGGCAAAATATTCAATTAAAAACCTCCTACACATTTTATGCTGGTCCAATGTAACCTCTTAAACTCTTGAAATATTAGTATTTTTGGAAACAGTTTTCCCAAATCTAAACTTAGTCTTTATGAACTGGAAAAAAATAGAATACTTTTTAAAAACAAACTAGACTTTATTAAATGGGCTAGAGTTTCAAAGAATGTTAATTAAATATAGGTATAAGAATATAGGTAGTCCTTGGCTTATGACCACAATTTCTATTGTTAAGTGATACATTTGTTAAGTGAGTTTTGCCTCATTTTATGACCTTTCTTGCCAGAGTTGTAAAGTAAATCACTACGGTTGTTTAGTTAATAACACAGCTGTTAAGTGAATCTGCCTTCCCTATTGACTTTGCTTGTCAAAATGTCACAAAAGGGGAATCCCATGACCCCATAACACTGCAACTGCCATAAATATGAGTTAGCTGCCATACATCCAAATTTTTATCATGTGACCATGGGGATGCTGTAATGGTCATAAGTGGCTTTTTTCAGTGCAGTTGTAACTTTGAACGGTCATTAAATGAACTGTTGTAGAGAAGGGCCACCTGTAGATATTCTATAAGCTTAACATGTAATACTTTTTTCACATATATTCATTGAACACTTGAAGAATATGTAGTAAGCATTGGATATGTAAGTTGGAAGTGTGGGCCTTTGGAAGTTGAGTTTATATTGTATGGTAATTTGCAGGGGATGCTGCTTCATAGTTTTTGGGCTCATCCTACATTTATTTACAATAAATATGTACAATTATAAAATTAAACCAATTGTTTTTGTTTAATATGCATCAAAGTTCTTAATAGGTATTAGGGAAAAGAGTTAAAAGATGAATGAGACATTAAATTATATTATGAAAATTAGGGACCCATCCCATTGTCAAGAACTGTGGATTTACTGGGCATGAGCCACAGTTAAAACTAATAGACTTGGTCTTGTAGATGGGTTTCTCATTTAAAAGTTTGGATGGATAATATGGGTTTGATTTCATCATGACCTACAGTTAATATGGAAAATCTATCTATCTGTTCCATTTTTAACCTTGTATTATACATTTAAAAACCGAAAAAGAACAACAGAAAGAAAGGAAAAAATATAAATAGGAAAGAAATGTTACAACATTAAAAAGAATTTCAAAGTAACATTAGTTTGGTCCTACATATTAAAATATATTATGCATCTATTTAAACTTAAAATATCACTCTGAAAGTTGAAATAATATGCAGTAATTAACTGTAACAACCAATATAAATTATAAATCAAGATGAGAAATTAAAATAATTTCTGCTCAATCAAAAAATCTATACTTATTTAGCAAGTGATAAAGAAACTTAAACATTAAAATCTTGTGTTAGAAGAAACCAAACTTTGAATAGGGTAAAAGCCATATGTGGAATTTTAATCCAGTCTTGGTTTCCATATTGTATTGAATTCAGTATCAGAGTTGTTTTTTAAATACAAGTTTGTTTTTTCACATCATTACACATTCTTATAACTTAATTTACCTTGTTCTACAGGAGGAATTATAAATGATTCAGTGAGAAACAGATATTACTGTATACAAATCCAGTTTGCTGTACCTTTTGGGAGTGTGAGGTTTAATAATGTTTAATAGAACATTAAACAGTTTCTATTAGAAATCTTTAGAAAATGAATTATATATTTTAATAGATACTGGAACAATATATTATCAGTAAACCATCTTGTACAGTTTTCACTGTTCATTTGATATTTTTTACCAGTGCTATCAGGCTTTGGGCCAATCACTCTCCCTCAGCCCAGCTGACCTTACATGATTGTTGTTGTGGGGAAAATAAACAAACAAACAAATAAAATAATCGTTTCATGTCAGCTGCTCTGTTTAAATTCTGTATCCACTGAATCACACAATCTTCTCTTTCTATTTATACATTAAACACAAATAATTTTGAGATGCTACAAACTAAGGTACACAATCAAATTCATTTGATGTTCAAAATAGTAGTGTTAGACAAGCAATGCCAGTGGTTCTAAAAATGAATTTCCAAGACATTTTCCCATCTTGATTTACTATAACCAATTGTTTATCTAACTAAGTGACCTCCAATCCCACTGATATCTTTCCTGGATTTAGCTCCACATATTCCATAGGAGTTACCCATTTTTAGTTTTGTTCCATTTGCACAGCTGTCCTATCATCTTTTTAGATATATATGTGTGTGTGTGTGTGTATTCTTTACTGAGTCAACATGGGAAAAACTGTTGTTTGGCACATGTAAAAGGAAGCCTGAAGGATCCACACTTCACTAATGTTTTCCTTTGCTAGCTGAAATGTTTGTGAGCCTCAAATACTGTTAGAATGAATTTACCCAAGCTTCGCCAAGAGAGCCAAACAGGATTTAATTAGTTTCAGTTTTACTCTAGAAAAAGGTAGATCAAAACCTAAACAAGAGCAAAAGAAGGAAATCCTAACAAGAAAGAGAAGACCCAGTAAAGTTCAGGGCATCCTAGACATATAGTGATTGGGCTCCTAGCCCAATCAAAAAATGAAGAAAAAATATATCCTGAACAGGAGCTAATTCATAACTCCATTTTTATTATTATTATATATTGACAGATGCAACTTACATTTTAAGGACTTTAAAACTACTGTAGCATTTTTTTAAGATGCCTAAATATAGCCTTTCTCTACTGATCTGTCTGCCCATGAACATCTGGATATGCAAAGGACAAGTAATTTTATTTACGAAAACAAATATTAATTATTAGAAGGAGCTTGAAGCTTTGCACGTGTTTTTAAAAATGCGGGAAGCAGCCTTGTCCTGTACTAAGTAAAACCCAGCACTAATTGCATTTAATGCATTCAGAGAGCGAATACCATTTTCAGGCTGAATCCAAGTCTTCAGAGCTAAGCCTAATTGTTGATTTTTTTTTTTTATTTCTTCATTTCCATCTGCTAATTACCGCAACATCATGCCCAATTAAGAATTCTAGGAACTCAAAAGCTTGCCATACTTTCTTGCCTTTAAGTGGATTATAATAAAGGACATGAATAATAATCAATAGCAAACTTTGGGATTTTTTTTCCTGAATGATTTTATATTGCAATTTTAAATGTTGAATATACAAAAGACCCTGTGTTTGATACAGACCCGGTATTTTGCAAATAAAATATGATTGAACCACTAAGTATTCTTAAGAGTTAAAACTTCAATTCTTTTAGATGGGAGGGGTTTTCCCCTTCAGCCAAGATATTGCTTTAGATTTAGTTCACCTACAGCCATGATAATTGCAGTGATGCTAAGCATATCTCTCAGCCCAACTTATCTCACAGGATTGTTGTTATTGTTGTGGGGGAAAATGCAGGAGAAAGGACTATTAGCACCTTATGTTTCTTATAAAAGTAATGAAAGTGGGATTAAAAAAATCTAATAATTAAAAAACCCAACTGTATTATTGAAGAAATTGGGGAGGATAGAGAGAAAATTGCAGCAAATGTGTCGATTGCCTTCTTACTGGCAGCCTTATAGCAATTACAGCACCCTCATGGCAATAGCCTGCCTGGAACATGCCATACAATTAGCCTCAGCTTGCAGCCCAGCACCAAGACCCAAACTATAGGACAAGAATATAGGGATCCATTCTGCTGATCCTGTAGCTCCTCTCTCTGTTGCTCTCAGCAGAGAGCGATGCAAATCTACAGCCTGGAAATTAACTCTGGCAGAGAGGAAACATCCCACAGTGTACATGAATACCCAGAAAAGGATAATGGGGACCTTGTTCCAGCAGCTGTGCCTTGCCCTCTGAATATTAGCACCTGTCGGTGGAAGCAATCAATGCTGGTCAATGGGCAGCTTCCCTTATAGCTCAATTCACACAATGATCATCAGTTGGAGTGGCACCCCACACTGCCAAATGGTGTCCTTTTCTTTTCAAGCACAGCAAACAATGTCACTTCTAAATCACTGGCACCACTCTGCAATCTCACTTGATTCTCTTTACTTTATTATTTCATTGCAGTTTCCAAAGATGATGGTCTAGTCAAAGAATGTAGACACATGTGTTCATACGTGCACATATGTTCTATTTGATTTCTTTAAGAATTCCACCGCTGCATTTAAAACCAGTCAACTGGCACATATCAATGATATCTGATGGATTTCTTGCTTATTACCTCTGTTGTTTGTTGCATTTAATGAAATTGCTTTTCATTGTGACAATACAGAGTTACTTTTGGAAAATAAAAAGGAAAAATGCCTCTATTTGATCAAGGAAAAAAGAACATATCCCTTGGTCAACTTTATTAGGCGTCTTCTGCTTATAAAATAACCACTTGAAGGATCTTTATTTGTCTGTATCAATAGTGTAAATTAAGCTAAATTGTGTAAAACCTGATGAACGAATGTGAAAGAATGTATGACTAGCTGCTGTTGGAGGGAGTTGTGTGAGGCACAAAGAATTAGGAATGAAGGCAAATATATGTGGTAATGTTGTAAGATTGAATCTAGGTTGGTCACAGGGACCAGAGGGTTTATCTTCTGAGGTTTTGGACTTGTGCTGTAGCCCATCCTCAGGGAACCTCTCTAGCAGGGTCTGTGCTTTGGGCTATTCTGGGTGTGATATGTATATGGTGCCTGGAAGCTCAGAAAACAAAACCTCTGGTCTCAGTGACCGACTTAGATTGGATCCTGCAACAAAGAATCAGGACCATTCTTAAGGTTGCAGCACAGAAGATTCAGTCAAGGCTATACAGAAGAATTTGGTCAACTGAAGTTCAGTGCTAAACTGGCACCAGATAAGAGTCAATGCAATTCAGGAGGGGTTGAACTTGAAGTGCTTGTGGGAAAGCAATGATTCTAAGCTCATGACATGCTTAGCTTCACCCTCCAGCTCTGCCAGCTCTTCTCTTACAGGTTGTGTGTATGTGTGCAGGTGGCTAGCAAGGCACATAAGTAGCCAGACCAGGAGTGGATGACACCAGATCAGGGAAGAGGGCAAATGACTTACCAAAATAATTTACAATCTGCTGACTTTCCACTGACCTTGTAGCAACCCTGAAGCCTCAAAAATGGCCTTTTGGGAAGGTCACAAATGTTAATTGTGTAATCACAGGATGCTGTAAGCTTCGTAAGTGTGAGTCAGTTGCCAAGTGCACCTATTACAATCATGTGTTCTCAGAGATGTTAGGCTGGTCAGAATTCAAGGACCACTCATATACCACCCATTCAGCACAATCAGAACTTTAAACACTCACTGAATGAGTAGTCATTAAGTGAGGATTACCTAGTAACAATGAAACATATCCTATTATTGCTGTGAAGCATTTTAGCTGGGCTGTGTTCCACAGTAGAGTTCTCTTCTTTCCTTCAATATTCACATTGAAAAAATAATGATTTTGTCACATGAAACAAACTTGGTCCAATCAGTCTCACTGCCTAATTATATGAACTATGATATGATATTGAGTATATTCACTATTATTAGTTTCTGCCTTATTTTGGTTAACTTAAAAAACTACAAACTGAAAAGATCTCTCAGCTTGATAGAAACATCTCTGCTCTTTTAGATATTATGGTAATTTATTTCTGGATTTCATCTCAGTGTTTCCAGACAAACTTTTGTAATGTTCCTGAGTTTGTTTGTTTTTTAAAGGTTTTTTTTTTCTGGAGAGGTTAGAAATCATTTGGAGGAAATAAAAGACTTTTACTATGTGAATAAATATTTTATACTCCTTCTAAAAGAAAAAAAATGTTATTGTTTGCAATTCTCCCCAGATAAAAAAAAATTAAAAAAACTGTTTCATTGAATAAATAAGAAGAAACCATTCTTGATCCATCCAGTTCATTTTCATATCTGCACTGGGAATGGCATTTTTTTCTTTTTTTCCTGAAACCAAAAAGAGGAGAGAAAAAATAAACAAATGGAATCGGGGGATGGAGGAAAGATAGATGGCTCTCCCAATGCCTTCCCGCCCTTTTTGTTGATCTTTCAGAATATATTCATCCTTCGTATTTATGTAAGTCACATTCTATATTTAAAGCACATGAAGTATAAGGTCGTATTCAAAACAAGTTTTAATATTCACTTCCAGGAGGCTCTAAATTCGCTTTGTCTCATCCTGCATAGGCGGTATTTTCTCCGAAAGTACTTTAATGAGACTTCCTTCATGTAAATTAGCAGAATCACATACCGGAAAAATTTTTTTTTACTACAACCACAACTAAGCAGAAGTACAAACCTTAAGAGAAGAAATGAAATATAGATAATCCTTGACTTAACAACAGTTCATTTAGTGACCAAAGTTACAATGGCACTGAAAAAAGTGACTTATGACCATTTTTCAGGTATGACCTTTACAGAATTCCCATAATCGTTGATCAAAATTCAGATGCTTTGCAACTGGTTCATATTTATGACTGTTGCAGTGTCTTGGGGTCATGGGTTCCCGATACTCCCATGTTACACCCCTCCTGCGTAAGCTGCACTGGTTACCGGTTGCCCTCTGGGTGAGATTCAAGGTGCTGGTGTTAACCTATAAAGCCCTTCATGGCATTGGACTGGGGTATTCGCAGGAAACCCTGCTGCCAATAACAGCTTCCCGACGACCGTGAGCTCCCACCGGCAGGGCCTGCTCAGGGTGCTGTCAGCCAGGCAATGCCGGCTGGTGGCTCCCAGAGGTAGGGCCTTCTCTGTGGGGGCACCCACCGTTTGGAACCAGCTACCCCTGGAGCTCCGGGTGGCCCCTGACCTCTGATCCTTCCACTGTGGCCTAAAAACTTGGCTGTTCCAACTAGCCTACCTGGACTGAAGGGGGGGGAGGGTCTTTTTAGTGGTTTTTAGTGGTTGTTTTTTAAATTTTTAACTGATTTATGAGATGTCTGGTTTAATTAATTTTTAATATTTATATTGTATTGTTTTTAGTATTGTAAGCCGCCCTGAGTCCTTAGGGAGATAGGGCGGCATATAAATCTCATAAATAAAATAAATAAATAAAATAAATAAATGTGATCACCTTTTACGACCTTCTGACAAGCAAAGTCAATGGGGAAACCAGATTCACTTAACAACCATGTTACTAAGTTAACTGCAGTGATTCGCTTAACAAATGTGGCAAGAAAGTGGGGCAAAACTCACTGAACACATATCTCACTTAACAACAGAAATTTTATACTTCACTGTGGTCATAAGGACTACCTATAATTGGAAAAACTAGTAATTTCTTGAAGTCAGCTTTTTAAAAAAATATTGTGACCAGTTTGTTTTTCTAATAGCAGTAAAGCAACAATTGACTGAAGCTAATTAACAAACCAGGTCTATGCATGTTCCTTTTAATACACAATTAGGGAGTTCATGGTTTATATTTACCATACCAAAGGCAAATTTCTAGTCATTTAGATCTAATCTTGTCTCAAAATTAGATCTTCTTGGGATGCTGTAGAGACAGGGAAAAGGGGAAAGAGCGGGTGTCAAATGTTATGAGTATTGCACCATTGGGACATTGTATATGCATAGAAGGGGAGGAGCTTGCAATGCTGAGTTCATCATTGTGACAGAGTAATTAGAGTCTGCAGATGCCTCTGGATCAGGCCAAAAGCCCATCTACAGGATGTTGTATCAAGCAGAGAATGTTAGCATATTTTATCTACTTTTCATTCTCTGTCTGTCTCTCTCTGTCCCTCCCTCCTTCCTCCTCCTTCCTCCCTCCCTCCTCCTCCCCCTCCCCCTGTCTCCCCACACCCACAAATATACATATTTCAAATTTTATGGAAGAATTTTAAATTCAATTTCATTAAATTCTCATAGTTGGAGACTGATATTTTGGTGCTTATTTAACTAGGTAGTAGACAAGGGATGTCCTGTTTTCTACTGTAAAACCATCTTTCCCATGATCTGGAGTTTCTCTGGATTCAATTAAGTCCCAATTGGTCACTGCAGCTCATAAATGTCCCAATGTCTAGTATGAACCTCCATCTTTGTAATGTTAATCTATCGCTTCTGGTATATAGCAACAATAATAATGCATTGTATGAACTCTGCAAATATTGGGAGTAATTCATTTCAACATTTGTAAAGGAGTTAGACGAAGGGGATTTAAGGACTAAATAGAGACACGTGTAAGCTTTCAATCATCAAACATACAAAACATGTAATTAAGTATGTTGCTTAGAAGGAAAAGGACGTAAATCAGAAGGGCTAGGAAAATTTGGTGGTTTGGGCTACCTTTTGCTGTTCAAAAGAGAGAGAAAAATACCTGCATTTTGTTGGTCCATATTAGAAAGTCTTGCTTCATTCTGCTGTAAAAAAAGTAAGGCAAGTGCTCTTAAACAGATTATGATTAAAATGGCGGTGGGTTCAACAGATGTGGGTGTGGTTTGAGTAAGCCAATATTTGCACATGAAAATCATTTATGTTTATAGGGGACAGGCCTTTGTGGTTTACAGAATGATTGATTATATATCTGCAGCTGGAGATTGAAAAGAACCACAGCTGTAGCAGTAGCAACCTTTCACTATTGTGTGAGAACAACACTAAACAACAGCTCATGCCACTAATTGCTGCTAAAACCTCATGTTCCAGCGTCTTTGTGATGTTAACAGCGCTGGGCTTTCAAAAACAATAACCAAGAGATGCTTTGGCTTTGAAACAGTCACATTCCTTTAAGCAGAAAAGTATCAGTCAACTTCACCCGCAGGCAAGGATAGCAAGGATGAGGGGGAGAATTTTTTCTCTGATTCCAGTTCAGAAGCCACAAGTACATTTTGCTATGTGCAAGACAGCTGCTATGGGTGATCTGGTTTGACAAAGTCCATCAGAAATAAAAGCCACATCTATGGGCACTCCAGAAATATAGGTAGTCCTTGTCTTACTACAGTTCGTTTAGTGATCATTCAAACTTCCAACAGCACTGAAAAAAAATGACTTATAACTGTTTTTCACACTTATGACTATTTTTCACACTTCTGACAGATGTAGCATCCCCATGGTCACGTGATCAAAATTCAGGTGCTTGGCAACTGGTTCAAATTTATGACAGTTGCACAGGGTTGAGATTCAAATTTTTTAACAACCAGTTCTGTGGGTGTAGCTAGGTGGGTGTGGCTAGGTGGGCATGGCCATGTGACTGGGTGGGCGTGGCTTCCTTTTTTTTGCCTCCTGGGCCTCAGGGAAGCCTCCTGGATGAAGCAGTAGGACAGCAAGAGGGATCCTGGCACAGCTGATCATCAGAACAGCTGATGGTTGGGAGGGGGAAAAATACCTTAAGGAGTGACTGGGCAGGGAGAACGCAGTCAGTGATGTTGGGCATGCAAACAATGTCACACATGCGCGATAAGAACTGACTGGGCGGGGAGGGGAGGGGTGGTGGAGCGGGGTGGGGCCAGCCAGAGCCACAATTTGCCAGTTCTCTGAACTGTGCAGAATCATAACAACCGGTTCTATAGAACCAGTCTGAACCAGTAGAATCCCACCCCTGCAGTTGCAGTGTTCCCGGGTCATATGTTCTTTCCTTTTGTGACCTTCTGGCAAGCAAAGTCAATGAAGAAGCCAGATTCACTTCACAAGTGTGTTTACTAGCTGAACAATTTCAGTATTTCAGTTAGCAAATGTGGGAAGAAATGTGGGAAGAAAGGTGGTAAAGGCAACCCAGGCAAATAATTCAAATGTTTAAGCGGCATTTAGCAACAAAAAAACTGGGGCTCAATTGTGATCGTAACTCAAGGACTACCTGTGCTGCAAACGAAATTAGATCAACCAACCAATACTAGATTCTTCCTTTTGATGTGCTGCTTTTCATTGTGGCCAACGAACTGTCATTAAACATTTCACAAGACCTTGATTAAAATTGTTTAGGGTATATCTTATGTACGAAGGAATCCCTGGTTTTCTTAAAAGCTACCTGCCTATAATACCTGGTGAGGAGAGTTTTACTTGATGAAAAGCAATCCAGAGTCTAAGTAATTTCAGAAGTAAGAGAACTAAAACTTGTTAAGTGTTGTAAACAATTGTTTATTGCACATTGCCCAGAGATGATGATTGATTGATTGATTGACAGACAACCAGACAGCCCAATAGACACACTTACCCAAACTTATATAACAGCACCGGGGCTAGAAAGCAGATCTCTGAGAAATCCTGAGCAAATCTTCAAAAACAGAAAGGTACACATTTGTGAGATTAAATTTTAAATAAACTCAAATTAATCCTATAACAGTAATATATCAGGACTAATTTTTGGTGGATTATATCGATGAGCAAGGCGCTGGCATACCATAAACCTCTATGTTATTATATAGTTTCCCTTGCAGGCCTCCATAGCATCTTCGACAAATGATGTTTTCCATTTTCCCGCTCCATAAAATTCCAAGGCTATAATTCCCGGTTGACTGGCAGGAAGAAAAGAAACTCTGTTCCAAACTTTCATTAGGGCACTTTATGAGTGTGTATGTGTGTTTTAAACCCATTAAACACTTCTGGGGTGAACTAAAAGCTAAATCAGAGGGACTCCAGAGACCAGCAAACTGTAGCTCACAAACCCAAATTCAGTCCCAGACCCTTTTTGGCCCCACCAATATCCTTAGATTGCAAAGTCTGTGAGCAAAATAACTGATTTGTGATGCAGGAGGTTTTCATCTCCCCACCCCTTTGTTTTCCAAAAGATGAGCTAGAGAAGGCTACTGGGAAGAAGGGCAAATTACCTCTATTCCCACCCTTGAAATGTACCTTTAAAAAAGAAATAAAGCTCAAATCTAGCTCCCAGCAGTTAGCAGCAAAGTGACAGTATTCCTACTGTGTGATTTTGTGGAAGTTCAGACTGGGAATGGAAGCAGTTTGCTTTTTTTTTTTATTCCCACATTTAATCCCATGCCAGAAACAGAAATGTGAGGGGAAAAATTCTTCCACACCTCTTCTGATAAAGAGATGTGGGCCTCAACCTTATGCAAGTTGCCTGTTTGTAAGATTTGATTGCTTCCAACATCTTTAAATGTCTGGCTGCCATCTTAGTCTCAAAATATATGAGAGATACAGTTCCTATAACCTATGTTCCTTTTCTGGTGAACTGGGGTGAGGGGAGAGAAAAAAAATGAAATAATTTTGATAGTAGTGCCTCCTGGCCCTACAGTGGTTTTTTTTTTAAAGCGGGGGAGCACAAACACTCCCCTTTGGGAGAAAAACCCATCTCAGAAAAACTTGCTGGAATCGTACCTTATTAATTCCTTATTATCATGCAAAAACATTCACTGGTGGAAGAGATAAAATTAGAGAGCTGTTCAAATCGTAGTTTGCAACATAAAAGCATCTCCCATTTTAAAAAAAGTAAAAAGATAATAAAAGGCTCTGGGTAGACCTACGAGATGAATTTGGTCTATTCATAATTAGAAGAAATTCTGCTGTCAAGAAATTCAAGCAACAGAAAGCAAACATGAGCTGAATTTGTAAAGCAGAAGAAAAAAAATCAGACATCAAATAGTTTCAGTAGAAGAAATTAAACTGAAAATGTATAATCTTTTTGCTAGAATGGTTACAGGTAGTCCTTCACTTATGGGAGGTCATTTAACATCCTTTCAAAGTTACAACTTATCTGAAAAAGGGGACTTATGACCCGGATTCAAAGTTCTGCTCATCAGAACCTGCCACCCCCCCATGGTCACATGACTGAACACTGAGTGCCCAGCAATATGGCCACCCTTGCAGCTTCCTGTGAGTTTTACAATGGTTTTGCTGAAAACTGGCACTTTTGTTTCTCAGCAAAAATGCACCTACCCATTGGTTCACTTAATGACTGCAGCAAAAAAAAGGTTGTAAAATCAAGGCAGACTCATGTTTATAAAGAGCATTCAGTGCAAATAGAAATACATATTATTTCAACAGCAAGGAAGTTAAAGCGATAATGGTTCAACTGGTTGTTCTATTCAAAGGGGAGAATCTACTTATATTGTTTATTTGGATATCGCTTCTGGATTTTGGGCTTGTGATGATAAAAAAATGAAACTTTGATGATTTGTTAGAATTATTGTTGCAGAAATGGCTAGTTATATACCAAGCCTGTCAAACTGCAGCCAGATGCGTCACACACAGGCCACGCCCATCCCATTTCTGCAAAGGCAAAAAGGTCTTGATATGTCACAATGCATCACATGATGCAATCGAGTTTGACACCCGTGTTATATGCTAATGTGTAAAAGTAAGAAGTTGAGGTTGTAATGTTGTTATCTTCAGGGATTCAAAATTTTTAACAACCTGTGGGTTCTGTGGGTGTAGCTTAGGTGGTAGGCATGGCTTAGGTGGTCATGTGACTCGGTGGACATGGCTTGGTAGTCATGATATTGGCTGTGTGTGGCCAACTCAATATCACTCACATCGAGGCACGCATCTCCTCGCCTGGCCTCTCATGACTGTGGGGATGCTGCAACAGTTGTAAGTGTGAAAAATGATCATAAGTCACTTTTTTCAGTGCCATTGTAACTTTGAATGGTCACTCCACACAAGCAAAGTACCAGCAAAGGAAGGGAAAAAAACTCCAGAGATGTTCCTGAGACAGGAAATCTAGTCCTGCCAAGAATGTAATAAGGGTTAACGGAGAGGCAGTTTCTGTAAGCAACACCAGAATGTTTCCTTCCTGCCTTCCTTACAGGATTAGGCCAGTAATTTCTTCTAACAACTGGTTCTCTGAACTGCTTAGAATGTGAACAACCGGTTCTAGTGAACAGGTGCGAACTGGTAGAATCCCACCCCTGGTTATCTTGTACTATGCTAAAAAGAGTCGGAAGTCAATTACTTTTTCTTTCTTCCCTTGTACCTCATATCTTTTTGGCCCCCTTTCTTTTTTTCTTCCCTTAATTTCCTACTTTTATTTTTCTGTGTAGTATATACATTGATAAAAACAATAAAAGTTATATATTAAAAAAACATGATTGACCCATTTGATGACTGTTATGACGTACAACTGGAAAGGACAGTCTCCACAGGGGTAGGCTTCAAAAATTTTAGCAAAGGGTTCTCTGCCCGGTTGCTGGGTGGGCATGGCCATGGTGGGCGTGGCCTAGCTGTCCTCCTGCACCACAGCAGGGGGGCATTTTTGCCCTCCCTAGGCTCCAGAAGCTTTCCTCGAGCCTTCGGGAGGGTGAAAATGGCCTCCCCGGGCTCCAGAGGCTCTCTGAAAGCTGGAGACAGGCCAATTTCTGGCCTTCCCGAACTTTCAGGAGGGCCATTTTTCACCTTCCCTGAGCCTCTATGTGCACCCTGCACTTACCTGTATCCAAGATGGGCCACATGGGGACTTCTGGGGTGGGCGGGTGGACAGGGCCAGCCAGGAGTGGGAATTGGGGGTTCACTGAACTGCACAGAATCTTAGCTAGGGGTCTCTCCCTGCGAACCCCCAGCAGCCCACCCCTGGGTCTCCATGATAGTTATCCACCAAAGACTATTTTGTAGAATGTCCTGATGCCTAAAACTAAAGTCCATTAGCATCTATGAAGAGAGGGATGGCACAAGGAAATACAGTTATGAAAGCTGTGTTGGAGAATTGTGGTGCAAGCCCAACCCTTTTGTACATGCATTGTGATGTCACACACATGTATGAAAGGGACAGCTTACAGCAGGAGGCTGCTGTTATCGTGTTAATGAAAGCAGTAAAATCCCAAAGGTACCCATGCTAACATCGCTTGCTTGCTTTACCAGATTTTTTTTTAAAACTCGTTACCAATTTTTCATTGATCAGAGACTCAGGAGAACATTACGCTCCATTTCCTAGCTCTGTACCCAGTTTCTACCTAAAGTTCAAAATATTCTGTCGAGTGAAATGTGAGGGATTTGTGGATAATCTCTCAAGCTGTGTGATTCCAAGCCAAACCTCATTTAGGGAGATCCAGCCTGGGCCAAAGTTATAGTTATATATGTATGTATTATGCTGTCAATCTCTATCATTTTTGTGAGTCCTGATGACATCACCCCTCGACAAAACTATCTCTGATTTTTGCAACATACTGGGTTATCATCTTATCAAGTCCTTTTTGGCAGAAATGCAAGCATCAGAAAAAACTAAATGTCCGGAAGATTTTGAATTAGAATTGATGTCCTAGCTTGCAAATTTCATAACATGGAGAAGCTCTGCAAGGAAAGCTGGAATTGGGTTAATGTAATGGGGATCTACAAGATTTATACATTTTTTCCTAGCTGTATTTCTTTTCATGTTGGGCATTATATAAAATGGTTCAGTTTGGTTTTATACATGTTAAAATCTATAAAAGCAAAACCCAGAACTAGTTTTGTCATTGAAAACCAGTTTTATATTAGAGATTTCCATTTCTCTGATCAACTTCCTTCCTTTCAAATCAAAGCCAGAAAAAAATTATGCTCTGTTATATTACTTGTTTCCCCCTGTTATGAGTTTCCCATGCAGTGTGACAGGACACTGCAAAAGTAGCGAGCATCACAACAAAGATGAAAGTAAGTATGTAGTAACCTATATTTGCATATAAAGGGATGTGCTATAAATTATGGTCATTATCATTTTTTACCCCTGTAAAGAAAGATCTGCACTGGCAGCGCATTTGTCATGACGAAAGCAATATGCAAATGCCACCTAATTAGGATCCCCTGAGACCTATTTCAAGAAAGTAAACAGTAGCACTTGGAACTGCTGTAACACTAAGGAGTAATTTCGGGCCTGTTTAAACTAACAGAAACATCATAATTAGCTTCAGTGGCCTGTGGATCAGGTTTGAAGGATTCCCATATGACAGGCGCACTTTTAAAAGAAATTGGGATAAAAGAAAGGGCTGACCCTTTAATGTCAAAGACCAACATCTGCAAGGCCATTTGCAGCGGCTCCAGAATTGCTCCCAACGTGCAGCAATCCAAGGCAGCGTCTTCATAGCTTACTAAAGTCACGTCAAGCGGGGGTTTTTTATACAGGCAATTATCTCTGAAAACTTTGGCCTGCTTTAGAGAACGTTTCTAGCCTGACTTCTCCGCTCATCAAAATGCTCTGCAGTGTATTTGATGTGGAAGACAGCAGGACAATCAAAGCTTTGCAGGGACCTCGTGTTTGAAAATAAGGAAATTCACTGTTACAAGCCATGCTCTGCCAAAGTCTGCCTTGTAGTTTCTCCAAAAAAAATGTGTTGTGTTGCAAAAGGGGTTTCTGTTTTTTCCCCTGTCTTATTCTCAGGATGTTTGAGGAATTCTGACACAAAAATGTCCAAAAAAAAAATCACCCAAAACCTGGTGTGTTTTTTTTAACTTATTTTGTAAAGGATGCTGCTGTTGTTAGTTTCTGTTACAATTTTATTATTCCATCATTCTGAAGTATCTCTGGCTGCTCATATTTTGAAGATAAATAGCATTCTTGGGGAAACTTTCCCTTTAACTAATGGGTTGTAAGTCATGCAGGCTATCTCAGCCACCAAACAAATCATTATACCATGAAAGGAAACAATTGACAAATACCTCTTGGCCACCATGGAGCTAAATAAGTGCATAAATATCCCACTCCATCCATGAGAATTCATCAAAATCTTTTTTGAAATGAAATGTGTATAGAAATTATATTTCTTCAAATTGAAGGCAGAACGTTCAAATGTCCAATTTCTTTTGCAGTCCAGGCCCAAATAGTTATGGATTGCAGTACCCACTGATGGGGGTGGGGCAGAGGTGGTATTCAGCAGGTCCTGATCAATTCTGGAGAACCAGTAGCAGAAATTTTGAGTAGTTTGAAGAACCAGTAGTGGAAATTTTGAGTAGTTCGGAGAACCGACAAATACCACTTCTGACTGGCCCCGCCCCCATCTATTCTCTGCCTCCCTAGTTCCATCTGATTGGCTGGCTCTTCTTTTGTTGCCCTGCACAGGAGAATGGAGCTGGAAAGCAGGTTAGTGGGGTGGGGATGGAATGGGATTTTACAGTAACCTTCTCCCAGGAGTGGGGAGGGAATGGGGATTTTACAGTATCCTTCTCCTGCCACACACACCAAGCAATGCCTATCAAGCAATGCCATGCCCACCAAGCCATGCCCACAGAACCTGTAGTAAAATTTTTGAATCCCACCACTGGGGTGGGGAGTAGAGGGGCTGGGGTAGAGGGGCTACAGCAAACAAAATGGGCCAATGGGAGCAGGGCAGATCTTAGCCCTAGATCACCTCATCAGTGAAACATGCTAGATCAGGTCAATGAAATTGTAGTAGAAAAAAGTAATATCTACATTAAATTTGGAACAGTTGCCTTTACTGTGGTCTGGAGATGAGGTATGAAGGCAACATCACTAGGATATGTTGTATAAAAATGCTTTTCGGGTTATGTCTATGTCAGAGGGGAGATGTAACAATGAGCTCTTGAAGGTGCGATTCTGCCAGAGTACTTTGAGTGACTAGTTTGAAGGGGTGCTTCACTCCCTAAAACACCTCTCCAAAGAATACTCACAGTTTTAAAACACATACAATTCAGCTGTAACTATTGGAAAATCACATCTCTACTCAGGATTTGTTTATTAAGTAGACTTGTAAGGGCACCCAACTCAAACAACATCACTGAGTGGCACACCACAACCCAAAAGAAATAATAAACTCATAATATTGAAACATATGCAATATACAAATATAAGATACAAAGCATAAAATGGCAAAGCAAAGCAGACTCCACCTAACTGGTCTCTAATGCCTGGGAGAAAATCCAAATCTTAATGGCTTTCCTAAAGCTGAGGAGAATTGGGGCCCATCATATACTAGGTGTGGGAAAGAGATTATTCAGAGATAGCCACAGAAAAGACACATTTCTAAAGTACCATAAAATAACCAAGTATAAAAGAAGAAACCTGGAGCACTCTGTCCGAATGGGAGTGTGTGGGATGGGCAGATATTCTTGGGAAAAGGGATCCTCACAACTAACCTGGTCCTATGCCACATCTTTTGAACCTCAGACTGATGCGTAAACCTATGGGAGATGGCAGCATGATTCATTTTTCATTGCATGTTGTTCATAAGATTTGAGAAGAATGTTATGCTTCCAAAATATCTCTTGACTTTAATAGGGCACTTTAGATGAGGATCTTTAGTTGGCAAACTTGCCTGATTCCTAAATGTGCCTCTTTACTAATACTATATATAGTATACACAGTATACAAACCCTTAGTGTTAAGGCTTACTTGGGGAAGGAAAAGAAATGGGATGATAGAGGAAACAAAAACAAACCAGCAAAAGCTCTTAGAAAGCAAGGACATTTTAACAAAACGTAATATTGCAGTTCCAATGCAAACAGCGCATAAATGCAAAAAAAAAAAAACAACCCTTTATTAAAATCCAGAATTTTATTCTTTCCTGTAAGAGCCCTATCAGCTCGCCTACAAAATCCAGGGGATTAAACTTCCAAAACTGCAGTGATCTGATGTATGTATCTTTCTTTGAAATACTGACCTTTTTTATCATTATTTATCTTCTCTGATACTTTCACTTTATTGCACTTTCCCAAGCAGTTTGTAGTAACAATTTCAAAATCCCTTCTTTAAAAAAAATGTTTCTTAGCAAATGACAGTAGATCTTTTACTGTGTTAGAGCTTTGTTCCTGTTCTTTCTCTTACTCTCTCTCTCTCTCTCCTTCCCCCCTTCCCTTCCAATCTCACATTTGCATCTAGCAGACATTTTGGAGAGGCTAGTAAATATCAAGCAAATGGTTTTAAAATTATGTGTCCTTCTAATTATGGGGTGTGCATGGCTCTCCAGCTCAACTGCCATGTGCACACCCATATGCTAGCATTTTGCAAAAACGCAAGCATGATTAAGGATTGACGCTGCTACTGAACATTCTACTCTTCTGTCACAGGCAACATCTTTAGATCAAGTCCTAAGTGTTTGCTAAATGAACACACACACACACACACACACACACAGAGTCTGTGTGCTGCAAATACCGTGACAGACAGTTGACTAATATAAGTTTGAAATATAAAAGTTTTGCAGCTATCTGATGAGGGGGACAAGGAAGATGGTGATCTTTGCCTCCCTATTAGAGCAATATGACAAAAGAGAGCATACGGCAGATAAGTCCAGAGAATAACAGATTTCTTCACTGGCGCTAAAAAGAATGGACAAAGTTGAAAGGGAAATTATTGTTGGCATGGTGTCAAGGTGTCCCCAGCTCTGCAGAAACTCAAGGGAAAGGTGCAAACAAAAGTAATGCAATTGCAAAAAGCATTATTTTCTACCAATAGTGGCTTTAAAAAACAGTATAATACAAGTGCTTGAATATCCTTGGTCCTGCCAGTTAATGACAATTTGTTTGTACCAATAAAAATTTTAAAAAAAGTTTTGATGAGATGGGGAAAAAGTCAACTAGTTAAAATGCCACAGGATGACTAATATTTAGCCTACAAAAATGACACAAAGCTTAACTATTATATCCTATTTTTACTATTCCCCAAAAAAGCTTGGAGCAGATACGGCAGTTCCAGCTATGCACTAATAATTCTCCCAGCTAGTAGGGTTCTCATCTTGTGTGGCCATAAAGGAAACATAGAATTCCTTCTCCCTTTGAATCAAAAGTGATGGGATGGGTACATGCCAGAGCTCCTATGTAGCACTTGGGCTTTACAGCCCTCTCTAAACAGTTTACAGAGTCAGCATATTGCCCTCAACAATCTGAGCCCTCATTTTACCCACCTCAGAAGGATGGAAGGATAGAACCTTGAGCCGGTCAGGATTGAACTGCTGGCAGATGACAGATTTAGCCTGCAATACTGCATCCTAACCATTGCACCACCATGGCTCCTGTACATCAGAACATGCATGGGATTTTGCCATAGTTCCTATGAATGGTATTGAAGAAAGCCTTCATCATCTAGTTTACAACACATTGCCTTTCATTGCAATGTTATTGTTCCTCAGATTAATCTGTTTCACAGAAAGTTTTTCAGTTCTTGGCAGATTTCCCAAATGGATGCTGTCAAGATGTGTTGGACAGCACTCATGTGTAATAGTGCCTGGAGGATATTGGAATGTAGGTGAGATTTTAATACTAATCCACATCCAAACTCAATAGGTTTAAATAAATATAGGGTATTCCTAAACTAAAGTAAAATTTCTCTGAAGCAACCCAAATCTAAATCTAATCTTGCATAGGAACTCCATGCAATCATGCCCCACCCACCCCCACCATTCCAAATCTACACCCCACCCCCCAAAATGTACAAGTTCAGGTAAAACTTATGACCACAATTGAGCCCAACTTTTCTCTTGTTCAGTGAGACATTTGTTAAATGAGTTTTGCCCTATTTTATTACCTTTCTTGCCACCACTGTTAAGTGAATCGCTGCAATTGATAAGTTAGTAACATGGTTGTTAAGTGAATCTGGTTTCCCCCTTGACTTTGTTTGTCAGAAGTTTGTAAAAGGGGAACCCAGGACCTTGGGACACTGCAATCGTCATAAATATGAACCAGTTGCCAAGCATCTGGATTTCAATCACATGATTATGGGGATGCTGCAAAAATCATAACTGGAAAATGATCATAAGTTTTTCAGCCATTTTAGCTTTGAACAGTCACTAAAGGAACTGCTGTAAATCGAGGGCTACTTGTAAAGTGTCCAATCTCTTTTGCAGCTGTGGCCAAAATAGGCCCAGCAGCCCACAAAGAGGAGACTGTCCCAGAGCAGAACATCAGGACTCACTACAGCCAAGCAAAATCACAAGCCCCAATTGCATCACCCACCCCAATGCTCTTGCGTCACCCACCCCAAATGGATTGTCTTCTTGGGAAGTTTTATTTTGGGAAAATAAGAAAAGAATGCCACAAAAACAAACTTCAGATTGCCTCCTGTTTATATACATGTCCTCTTCAAACACAGTAGCAATTTCATGCCATGACAAACAGGACCTCTGAATGAGCTTTACCATATATACTTTTTTAGACAAATAACCCTCACTTATTGAATGGAGAAGTGCAAAATATATTTCTAATTGTTCCTATCTAGCTGTAAATTATCCATTAAGACAACTGAGCACCAGCTTCAAACACCGATGGAAGGTCAGCATTACAGAGGTTTTCCCTTAGCCATCATGCCTGTTAGGTTTGCATGAAGAGACAGACGCGGAGTGCTTCAAGCTCTTTGTTTATTAGTGACTACAGCTCAGAACGAACCCACTTTGGCTGAGCTGAGGCTGCTACTTATAGCCAGTAGCCGCAGTTGCCAGCCAATCAGAGTGCAGGGTTTTCCCACACTTTTTAAACCAATCATTTCTTACATTTTACAAGAACAGTTCAAACTAAACCAATGACTTTAAACCTGCATACATAACAATGCCCTTAACTCTTTTGTGCTCATCTTTAATGATTTATTTTGTAATTGTTTTATCCACCATGCTAGACATTAATCTATATCATTAAAAATGTTTTCTGTGGCATGATGAGTGCCTAAAAGTTTGGTTTGAAGGTATCATCAGATATCATAACTGTTTCCATCTCATGGCATGAGAGGTTGACTTCTATCAAGGTACACTTTTGTCAGGCTGTGCTTACAGTAGGTGTTAGAGGTTAGGATTAGGGGTTAGGGGCTAGGGCTAGGGTTAGGGCTAGGGCTAGGGCTAGCAAGCTGGCTGCAGAATTCTGTGATTTGAAGTCCAAAAGTTTTAAAGTTGCCAAGATTGGACACCCCCCGCTTGAGGCATCAGTTAGCTTCAATCCAGCTTTGTTCTCATCACACAGGGAAAAAAAAGACTTTTTTCTAACAAAACACACTGCCACTTCATTTTTTTTCTCTCTCCATCCAGAATATTTTGCATTCTTCCTTTGTCATTGGGTAAATATGCCTATAAACTCTTTGTTTATGAGACACGACATGTATTTGTTTATTGGAGAGAGGGTCATAGGTACAGTATTTATATTAGGCGCATTGTTCCATTTGATAATAGCATAATTTTGTTCATTGTTAAAAGCCCACATCTCGGTTAGTGAATGATTATTTACGACAAGTGAAGAGAGCAGTTCAATAATGAAATAAGCTATCAGATGATCTGTCCTATCAAATAACAAAATAAACTACTGAGTAGGAAAAGTGCAGCTTGATAATAATTACAGGTTCTGTGCTTTCAGCCTTCTCTGCAGTTTTATTTCAGTCTTGAGTCTAGCAACCATCCTTTGAAGCACATATCACAATTCTTCCTAGGTATCTTTTTTTTTCCTTTTCCAAAACTAGAAGGCTTGCAAGGAATTTGTTAAGTTTGCATGAAGAGTCAGACGCGAGGAGTTCCAGCAAAAGACTTTATTAGTGACTACAGCTCGAATAGACCCGTCCTGGCAGCACGGCTGCTTCTTATAGCCTGCAGCCATAGCTGCCAGCCAATGGGAGTGCAGGGATTCTTCCCGCACTATTTAAACCAATACCATTTGACATTTTACAAGAACAGTTCAAATAAACCAATAACATTCAAACCTACATACATAACAGAATTCATCTGAAGTTTCAAAGTTGACATGAAACATCTGGGACCATGATGGCAAACCTATGCCACACATGCTGGAAGCAGCACGCAGAGCCATCTCTTCGGGCATGCCAGCTGTCGCCCATTGCTCTTCCAGGTTCCAACGTGCATATGCGCACCAGACAGCTGGTTTTCACACGTGCGTGGGAGCGTCAGAAACCGGAAGAGCAGCTCTCCGGAGCACATGCACGCACCAGCCAATTGGTCTTCACATGCGCATGCATGTTAGAAACCGGAAGACCAGGTGTCTGGTGCACATATGCGTGCCGGAAAGCTAAGCTTCCAGTTTCTGGCGCTCCTGCGTGCACATGTCGGGGAGCTGCTCTTCCAGTTTCTAGCACATGTGCACACACAAAGTCCCATTTTGGCACTCAGTGCCAAAAAGGTTAACCACCACTGATCTAGGATATAGACTGCAGTTCTGGCTGGCTCATTGTGGAAAGGTATTGGATAGAGAATTTCTGCACTCACCAAAACACCCTGTGGGTGATTTGCTTGATGGCCATGGCAAAAAGGTTGTAAAATTGGGGTGGCCGCACGATGCCCCTCTTAACGACTACACCACTTAATGAATTTTCCAGTCTCTATTGTGGTGGTAAGTTAAGGACTACCTGTATCAAATCTAACTCTGTTTAGCTTTTGAAAGTCACACAAGGTTAGCTAGACAATGTTACTCTAATTAATTTAAACTCATTCAGGGCTGAATTATTCTTCATGGCATGATAGATGCCTAATCTTCCCAGGCCTTTAACAAATGTAAATCTGCATGAAAATGAGTATGTGTTTCCAAACAAATACACTGAAGGATTAGTTATATCTCTGGAATGAACTACCATCTCTTCACATTTTTTTTAAAGGTAAATTGGAACACTATTATTTACAATATCTCTATATCTCTGTCTCTGTTTCTATCTATCTATCATCTATCTATCTATCTATCTATCTAGCTACCTACCTATCATCTATCTATCTATCTACCTACCTACCTATCATCTATCATCTATCATCTATCTATCTATCATCTATCACCTACTTCCATTCCTAAACTTTAAAATCTGTATTTTAAAGCTCAAAATTGGGGCTCAAATTTTCTTCCGTTTTTCCTGATTTTTCATTTTGGAACCTTATCATTACTTTTATACTTAAAATGTTTTTGTATCTGTGCCTATGGTACCTAGAAATTTGTTGTTTTGTGGCAATTTACAGAGAGAGATGGAAGGAGACACACAACTGTCATTTTCAAGAGTAGCATCCTATTTCTTATAGCAGCAGTGGCTACATGAAAAACAACAACACTCTTTATTTCAACTTTCCACCAACTCTAAAGCTCACTCTGGCTTTGCTGATTATAGCATGTCCAAAAGTACCCTGTTGGTGTTTTGTTTTTAAATTTGTTTCTTGGATTCTGTGTTAATTCCTGATAACTGCCTAGATTAGTCCCTGTAATTTTCTTGGTAAGGATTTGTGGAAATGATTTGCCTTTGCTTGCTGTTTAGGATTAAAAGAGAATGACTGACCTAGATCATTCAGCTTTGTGCTCTAGGCAGGACTAAAACTCATAGTCTCCTGGTTTTTGTCCTGATGCCTTAACCACTACTCCAATAACCATAGCACTTAGACTTATGTACCGCTTTGCAGTGCTTTACAGTTCTCTCTAAAAGGTTTACAGAGTCACCATATTGCCCCCCAACAATCTGTGTCCATATTTTACTGTCTTCAGAAGGATGGAAGGTTGCATCAACCTTGAGCCAGTGAGAATCGAACTGCTGGCAGTCGGCAGAATTATCCTGCAATACTGCATTCTAACCACTGTGCCACCATAGCTCATAACCTAGTAAGGCAACAAGATAGAACTTGGATGCATTCTCAAGTAATGTATGAGTCTGCGTTTCAAAACTAGATAGCATGATTCTCTACATATGTTTTCCAATGCGATTTAGTTAAATGCAGGAGCAAGTGTTTACCAAAATGTTTGCTGCCTATCAAAGATGGTTTATATATCTATGATCTCCTATAACCAAATGTTTAATCTTCCTACAAACTGTTACTAAAGCAATTCATTCAAAGCATTTTCATTTGTAAAAAAACCAAAAAAGTAGAGTGGAGGAGTCATGTCTCCAATACCTAATCCTTGCCATTTTCACTTTCCATATGTTAAACCTAGGACTGTTCCAAATTTTTAAACAAACGTTTTAAGCAAACAGGGCTGATTTTTAATTCCTGTGCTAAAAACACAGCTTGGTACGTAGTCATTGTTTAGTTTAAATTTTGCAATAAAATGAAATTTTAACATGCATGTAAAAGGCATCAGAGGTTGACGTGCTTTTGAAAAGCTTTGAGAAAACTGTATTTTGATAATATTCATTCTGCATCCCCTATCAGAAATCACAGCACCATACAATAGGCATATATCTACAGTCATTATTGATTCAATTAGGATTGTAGATTCAATTCAATTAGAATTGGCAATGAGACCCATACAATTAAGTCAATTTGATTCAGATCTATAAACAACATAAAAAGGGGCTTTTGCTCATATGCAAATGTTCTTCCAAATTGTTGAACTGATTCACAGGCATCTCATTCTGATCATCAATCCTGACACCTGGTTTATTTCGGAAAGTTAAGCTATTAATTTTCAAATCAAATCTTGGATTTCAGCTTCACATATGGATAATAAAGTACGTGCAGATAAAATAGATAAGCAAGCTCGTCTTAAAAGGAAACTTTCCTGTGGTTTCAATAAAAAGGAAACATGCATCAAAAAGAAGTAAACCTAATGTTTCCCAACTATTTCCTTTCTTCAATGCTCCATATTTTACTTTTGGTACCAAAGACACAGACCAAGTTGGGGAGGACAGAGAGAGAAGACACTGATGATACAAATCCAGGTAACTTGCATAAAACATCATTTAGCTATTATGCTTGATTACAGTGGAAATGGTAATTGTGTTAGCCCCTAGATGTTCAACAGGCTATATCTGAAAATTGTTGAAGAAAATGTATTCTGAAGAATCCAAATTTTTCTCCCAATCAACTGTGCTCCTATGTACCACCATATCTCGTCTCAGCTTTTTTTAAAAATTGTATTGTACTTTGCATACAAATAATCCCACATTTATATCTTGGGGTCTCCTAGTTCCATCTCCTGTCTTGGGAAGCTACTCATAGTAAGCTCAGGTCAGGCTTTGCACTGTTATTTCTTCCAAAGATTTGGAACAGATCAGATATTAGTTGTAGTGTAAAACATCTGGAGGATACCAGCTGACTTTGTAAAAATGCCACTTAGTAATAAGCAGGCATATACAATGGAAGGAAGGCTATTGCTGAGCACATTGGGTTGTATCCCAAAAAATTGTAAGCCGCCCTGAGTCTTCGGAGAAGGGTGGGATATAAGTATGAATAAAAAATTTTTAAAAAATTAAAAATTACCAAAATAGTTGATGGCTAACCTGGGACGTGGTGGCTCAGTGGCTAAGACCCTGAGCTTGTCGATCACAAAGGTCGGCAGTTCGGCGGTTCAAATCCCTAGCACCGTGTAATGGAGTGAGCTCCCGTTACTGGTCCCAGCTTCTGCCAACCTAGCAACTCAAAAGCATGTAAAAATGCAAGTAGAAAAAGTGGGACCACTGGGAAGGTAACAACGCTCCATGTGCCTTCGGCGTTTAGTCATGCCGGCCACATGACCATGGAGATGTCTTCAGACAGCGCTGACTCTTCGGCTTTGTAACGGAGATGAGCACTGCCCCCTAGAGCCGGAAATAACTAGCACGTATATGCAAGGGGAACCTTTACCCTTACCTTTAACCTGGTATAAAACATCTTATTTACATTCTGGACATTCTCAGTAAGTGGCATGTCATATCATGAAGCCATTCTAAAATAGGATTCCATCTGGGGGAAGATAAGTTATAGAATGAGGGGATTGTTAATTAGCACTGAATCAAGAAAGCTGCCCATGTGATATTAGGAAAAATACATAAATGTTATTGCTATTTTTTTTATTTCCTTCTGAAAGCAATCTCAATCAGTTAGCTGCTAGAAACCTCCATGCTGCCATAAAGTACAGCTGGAACACTTCCAGACATTCAGATATAATCTTGAATAGTTCTTGAACCTCAGAAAAAGATGACCTACATGAAACCAGTCCAAGGAGTGTCTTTTTGTTTCCATCTTTCTTCCTTCCACAAGTTTTCAGCCCAGCAGCTTTCGGGAACTACAAAGCACAGGTATAAATGTTGAGCAAATTACACATCCGTTTTTATGACAACAAGCTCCCCTTCTTTTTTTGGCTTCTGTCCATTAAAAGCAATTTGGAAGGATCATCAGAACTTGAAAGGGCAGATCAAACAGCAGTGAAAATTGCAGCTGCATTGGCCCCAATTCAGAGCAAACTCTAAGCAAAGAGCTGATATTTATTCCATTTGAGACATATAGATACTTTACAAGACTCCCTTTCTGCACGTGGGTCTCCCTGCTTTTCTTTATGGTGCAAGAATTCAACATGTCTTTAATTTCAAAAAAGTATTTTATACATTAGTTGCGGAGGACATTTATTACAAATGTTGTACATATGTTTACATACATAAAGATGTATTGTTCAAAATTTGGCTTTCATTTTAAATTGCATTTTACTTAGCAATTTCCATAACCATCAGGAGCAGTCAACTTCGAGAAGGTAAATTATCTTCCATAATTTCAGGCCTTTTCATTTTGCAGGTGGAGGGCAGCTGGGATGAGGTTGGAAAGAAAACAACATTTAGACAAGAGTATTGGCTCTGTACTTTGGCGTCTGTGATGCTCCAGCTGTAACCTGATGTTTCAAAATGGAGGGCAGGCTGAAGCAACTGAATTTAAGAGACTGAGGGCATCAGCAATTGCTACTCCAAAGTAACCAAGGAAATGGCTACCAAGAGGAACACTGAACCCCAACACCTGACTTTTACAAATACAAGAAAAATAATTGGCCTCCCACTTCAGTTGATACAATCACCACATATACATTCAGCTTTCATATATATTGTGATTTTTTTCTTTTGCTCAGCTTTCTTATTTTTCTTTTTCTTTTTAATCAAAGTATTTTAGGAATGTCCAATAGAGATATAAAATTCTGAAGAATATCATCTCCATATGTAGCTGCTTTGCAAAGATTAAAAAAAGGAACAAGTAGAATGGCACGCATACAAAACTTCTGGTACAAATGCTTTGATTATATATGAGCAAAAGATGGGGGCTATTTTAAGTAACTGGGTTTTTTGACATGACTGCTAGTAGTGGAGAAGACATCTGCTGACAGTTGAAGGTCATCTTTAACATTAGATTAGGAATAAATTTTCAGAGATGATTTATCTCTACGAATGGTCTCCTGCTTCTGGCCTTATGTTATGTTATATCCCCCACACAGACAAATGCACAGAAGCATGCACCAAAATATATTCTGTCTTGTTTTTCTTAAGCATTAAAGTAGATGTTGTTGCATTGGTTAGGTGGCAGTCCTCTTAAAAACCCATGATTTTTTTCCTGATTTTTTTCTGACTTTCACAACTATTGAAATGTATAAAAAATCTATATTGTGATTGGTGTCATTTAACTTATTCATAAATGAGCTAGCATTGGGAATGAGTATATGGTGATTTCAACAAATTATTTAGAATAATAAAGTCCCAAAGGAGCTTGAAACTTGTAGAATGGTAGCAAAATGACAATTCTATATAGTTAAAGCAGATATAAAGAGCAAACTATTTATATGCTCAGGCTCCAATTACTCCTTATCAGTGATCCACAAAGGGAGAATACTTGTATTTACAACATGGATTTCACAGCTTCAAGAGCAAATTTGGTGCAGTGGTGAAGGTGCCAGCTGAGGACCCAGGAGATTGGGAGTTGTAGTCCTGCCTTAGGCATAAGAGCCAGCTGGGTGACTTGTGGCCAATCACTTACTCTCAGTTCAAACTCACCTCACAGGGTTTGCTGTGGGGAAAATAGGAGGAGGAAGGAGTATTAGGTGTGTTCACTACCTTGAGTTACTTATCTAATATGTAATAAAGGTGGGATAATAAGAAAGGAAGGAAGAGAAAGAAGGTAGAAGAAAGAAAGAAAGAAAGAAAGAAAGAAAGAAAGAAAGAAAGAGCAAGCAAGCAAGCAAGCAAGCAAGCAAGCAAGCAAGAAAGAAAGAAAGAAAGAAAGAAAGAAAGAAAGAAAGAAAGAAAGAAAGAAAGCCAAATAGGAAACACAACCGTGCTCTCACTACAAACCTTCAGTATACAAACCATCTCTTAATGCTATTGTTAGAAATTGAGTGGGATAAGACACATTGTGCATGGTAGGACATGCTAAAATACTGTTTCATGTTTCTGTGGGTCTCTTGCAGTCCGTATCCAGTGTTTTGGTCCATCTCATGCAGTCCATGGGGAGAACAACTCTCTGTCTGAAGTACCAGAGCTCTTTCATTAAAAAAAAAGCTGGCCAATGGAAAGTTCATGTAAAAAGTATACAGGATGTAGGGAAAGTGGATACTTAGATGTTTGGGGCCACTCAATGAAGCTGAGTGATAGAAAATTCAGGGCAAGAAAAAATGGAAGAAAGCATTTCTTCCCACAGACAGTGATCTGTTGGAATCACAATCAGATATTGGAGTAATAGGACTCAAAAAGGGATTTACATCTTCATCAAGCCTAGGTAAGGTTACTAACCATGATGAAACAATTATTACTTTTCAATACCATTTACTATAAAATGTGATCTGAAGAATGTTTTGATGTTTATGTCCTACTTGTGGACTTCTCAGAGACTTAAACTGAGCACTGAAGGTGTAATTAGCATCATACAGCATCGATTTCTATAGATTCTTTCAAGTTGAGACAGCCAGTTTAGAGAAGTAGACAAGGCACACCAGTCTAGAAACTGGAAGGTTGTGAATTCTAATCTTGTCTTAGGAACAAAAACAGTTGGGTGACTTTGGGCCAGTCCTAGAAAGGAGGCCATGGCAAACCACTTCCCAAAATGTTGTCAAGAAACCTGCAGGAACTTGTCCAAGCAGATATCAGGAGTCAACACTGATTCAAAGGCACACACACACACACGCACACCAAAAATCATGTTAAATTCCTTAATCCTGTTCCTCAGAAATACTCCTTGTGGATGGATGGATGGATGGATGGATGGATGGATGGATGGATGGATGGATGGGAAGGTGGATGGATGGATGGGAAGGTGGATGGATAGATGGAGGGGCAGACAATTCTCTTAAAAAAAATTCTGTGACAGACTATAAAAAGGCTAAGACATCTTAAAAGATCAATCTCTTTGAGAAATTATTTTGCTACAATGGTTGGAAATGATGGTAAATCTAGCCAGTAAATTTTTATAAGAAATGTGTTAAGATAAGCGTAGTAATTTTAAAACATGTAATGTTGTTCTTGATTATTGTTATGTATGTAGGTTTGAATGTCATTGGTTTAGTTTGAATTGTTCTTGTAAAATGTCAAATAAGATTGGTTTAAGTAGTGCGGGAAAACTCTGCACTCTGATTGGCTGGCAACTACGGCTCCTGGCTATAAGAAGCAGCTGTAGCCCAGCCAAGACGGGTACATTCGAGCTGTAGACACTTAATAAACTCTTCACTTAAGCTCTTCGCGTCTGACTCTTCATGCAACATAACAATTATTATTCCTGATTATCTGATATTTCTGTTACACTTAATTGGATTTTTTTAAAAAAAGAACCACCTTAAGCATGGCAGATGCAATGGTAAAAACAGGAAATAGCTATTTCTAATACAAAATAATTGGAAACCTGTCTAAGTTGGAAAATCTTTGATCATCTGTGAATTCGATTAATGCTTTTCTTAGTAATGTTGTAGAACTTTCCAAAGATTAGAAAAACAACTTAAAGCTCACACCATTAATGGCTATAGAGCATCTCAAAACATTTAGAATCCAGTTTCATTTTTAGTTAAACCTGTATAAAATGGGGTGATTTTAAGCAAGACATAATATAATACAGGTAGTTTCTCCTACTGAATCCTACTAACAACTGGTGCCTTCCATATATGCCAGTTATTTTTTTAAGTTCAGAAATATAAAACTGGAAAGTATGTGCAAGGGTGCACTATTTGCAAAACGCATTCTTGTCAGCTCTGTGAAGCAGTAATCCATGAAATACAGTTGGTATCTCAGGGGCACAGTACTCTTTGCCTGCAAACATTTAAAATTGCACTTGTGTAACATAAAGTATTTATAATGATCTCACCCTCGTATATAAACTTTATTCCACATCAGAGAGGGAAGTGGGGGAGAAGAGAGGCAGAAACAGTGAACAGCTGAATGTGAGTACAGCATCATAAATTCATAACATTTACAACTTTTTAACCACTAGTCATAAATTTGACTGATTTAATTTACAAGCCTTTGTGCTGGCATCAAGAATATCTATTTTTAAATACTTTCTTCATTCCGAACAGGTTGGTGTCACCAAAGGCAGAGCTAGAGTTTAGGTGAAGAGAAGACATTCTGCACCACATTTCACCTTGCTTATGAAAGAATGGCTGGGTGAAAGAAAACACATTTTACACACTCACTAAGGCTAAAAGGAAGAACAGCATGTAAGAGAACAGAGGATACACCTGGCCAAAATGACACACTTTCAAATCCCATTTAATTTAATATAAACTTTAAATGATGATTCAGGACTGGAAGCAATTGGAATTATGCATGGTTATCTTTGACCACATCTTGCTTCAAGCAATCCTCTTTCGTTCCTAACATCACTTTCCTGGAAGTAAAAAAAAATCAGGAGGAGTTTGGCTCCTTCTGATTTTTGAACTTTGACTTTTCCCAGCAAACATATATCATTAAAAGGCATAAGTTTATAGGCCCATACTTCCATACAGATAACCAGCCAACCTAAAGCAGATTTTCACAACCAATAATGAATAACAGGATAATGATGACAACATGAGAATCAGGTCTTGCAACCTACCCAGATGTCTACTTTGCTCCCACATCTACACCAATATACCATTACAGGCCCCGATAACTTCACACACAAGATTACTGTAGAGGAATCTTCATGTACTCTTCCTCTGATATATGCCACTATGAGCCACGATGGTGCAGTGGTTAGAGTGCAGTACTGCAGGCTACTTCTGCTGACTGCCAGCTGCCTACAATTTGGCAGCTCAAATTTCACCAGGCTCAAGGTTGACTCAGCCTTCCATCTTTCGAGGTGGGTAAAATGAGGACCCAAATTGTTGTGGGCAATAGGTTGACTCTGTAAACCTCTTAGAGAGGGCTGTAAAGCACTGTAAAGTGGTATATAAGTCTAAATCCTATTGCTATCTGCCATCAATGCCCTTGGGATTCTACATAGATTCTACATAGAACAAACTGGCCAAACTTTTCACAAAATAATTAATGGAAGCATTAATTGATATCAGGACTCAAAACAAGTCCTCAAAGCAATAATCAAAGCACCTCAACTTCCCAGGATACTCTGTAGCAGACCTCAAAGTTGTCATGAAAAAAGAGAACTTTAATAGCTCCATCAAGCAAGAAACTTGTTAAGAAACTCACATTCATCTAAAGCAGTGGTTCCCAAAGTGGGCGGTACCACACCCCCTGAGGGGTGGTGGGATGCCTTAGGGGGGCGCTAAGAGGCAAGAGAGCCAGCAGGGGGTACTAAGAGGCTGCAGGGGGGTGCTGGAGGTGGGCCCCTCACAGGGCGCAATTCAGGGGTGGGTTTCTACCAGTTCATTACCATTCCTGGTAGTTCGGAGAACCGGTAAAACAGGCCCCTGGCTGATCCTGCTCCTCTCCGCCCACTCCTCTGTTCCCTGCCCAGTCAGTCCTTATTGCGCATGTGTGACATCACGCACATGCACAACAATCGTGGAAGGCCACAGCGGCACATTGGAGAAGCGGAGCAAGCAAAGCCAGAGGTCGGTAACTTTCGATGCAAAAAGCATCCAGATGCCACGTGTTTTTTTCGGTGCAGGTAGAGTCCAACCGCACTGAAAAAAATGCGGCAGCTGGAGGTTTTTTGCAGTGAAAATTACTGACCTCCGGCTTTGCTCTGCTTCTCCAATGCGCCACCGCCGCCACGTTCTAGGCAACAGCCATACAGGCTCACCCCATTGACTGCTGCACCACTCTGCTCGGACTTGCTTGGGCAAGTTCCTCTGGTGCAGCAGGCTCAATGGAGTGGACCTGCAGGGTGCCTAGAATGCAGCCACAGCGGTGCGTTGGAGTAGCAGAGCAAAGCTGGAGGTCGGTAATTTTCACTGCAAAAAACCTCCAGCCGCTCCAAAAAAACCATGCAGCAGCTTCAGGCATTCATGACAAGGGCGATGTGGGCTGGCAGGGAGCCCAGCAACAACAATGGCTCAGCCCTGGCTTGCCTTCCCTGGCAGCCAGCCGTGGGAGGAAGGTAGAGTCATGGCCATAGGACGAAGAAAGAGGCAGTCGTGGGGGAGGAAACGGGGAGATTAAGGGCCGGGGCCTCTGAAAGAGGAAATGGGGTAATGCAGGATTAGCCCAGGCCTTTGACAGATTAGGCCACGCCTGCCTGGGCAGAAAATAGGTAGATAGGTTAAGGAAGGGATAGAGAGAGAGGGAAAGAGAGAGGGAACGAGAGAGAGAAAAAGAAAAGAAAGAAAGAAAGAAAGAGGGAGGGAGGGAGGGAGGAGAAAGTGAATGAGATATCTAGTCCAACCACCTGCTCCAGCAGGGTTAGAAGCGTGTGTTCATGACTGTCAAAACTCCAAAAACAGGTCAAGTAGCTCTGGGGAGGTCAATCATAAATTAGAACACTTACTAAGCAACTGGCCACAAGGACCACTTATATTTGGTTTGCCTGTCACATGGCCACCTGGCCACGCCCACCCAGTCACATAACCACCAAAACATGCCCATCCGGTCACATGACCACCAAGCCACGCCCAGCCAGCAAGCCACGCCAGCCAGTCATATGACCACCAAGCCACGCCTGCAAATTAGGCCACACCCACAGAACCCGTTAAGAAATTTGAATCCCACCTCTGGGTGGGGGGCACTGAGGATGAGTTTGTAGCACCAAGGGGGCGGTGGACTGAAAAAGTTTGAGAACCACTGATTTAAAGGTTTCAGGCAATCTTAGAAGTCTCAACAAAAATGTTGAGTTTTTTTTAACACATTACAGTTGTTAATTGCTAAAGTAATTGTAATCTATCACATATAATCTGCATTTACATAACCAACCTGTCTTCTCTTCTTTCTCACCTCAGTTTATATCAGTCAGTTTATATCAGTCTAGCCACTCTATGTATTTGATAAAGTGAGCTGCAGCCAATGAAAACAGTTTTTAATTCAATAAAATTAGCCAAAAAAAGAAGTGCTACCAGACTCCTGGGGTTTTTTTTTTGCCATTATAGACTAACATAGTTCTCCTCCTACAGATACCTGGAAGTAAATCCATTAAAACTGACTGGAGTTATATCTCTATAAAATCACCTTAGTTTAGTTACAATAATTTGACCAGCACTTGGGGTGGAAGGGTAGAATTGGGGAATGAAATAACAAATGTAGCAGAAGAGTTCAAACTAAAGAGAAGACAGGTTTTACCGTTCCAAATGTAACCTGTGAAATTGTAAAATGGGCTAAATAGAGATTTGTATCATAGTTAATGTGCTTTCATGGGTTTAAATCCAAACTAATGAAATTCAAGCCTTCTCATTGGTTTCTTTCATTAAAACTAAGAAAACATGCCCTTTGTCATTGGTTTTTTGGCTCATGGTGCTATTGGAAAGTCTTAAAACAAATGGTATTCACAATCCATCATCCTGATCCAATGAAGCACATCACAATTAAATACAAGTCTACTCAGAAGTAAAATCTTTTCTGTTGAAAGTGGCTTACTCTCTGTAGGTCAGTTTTGAAATATAATCCCAATATATTTCAATTGGAAAGAGAAACATGCATTTATGTGCCTATAATATCTCATGTGATGCATAAATTTACCTGCTTTGCTTGCTCTTTGGGTCTCCGCACTTTACTCAGTTTACTACTTATTATACTAATACAGTCATGAAGGATAAACTGACATCTGTGTGATTTTGGGATATGCACTATCTCAATTCCAAAGCCTCCAACCAAGAAAATCTCTATCTCCTGCCATCAAAATAAAGCTCAAATGTAGATTCCCCCTTAAATGATAAGCTGCAGTGCCCATTTACCTGACTCAGACTAATCCCTGCTTAACTGAGTTCGTGGTTCTCTTCCTGATAGCTTAAAGGAGAACAGCAGTTGCAGAATCTTTCTGGAGAGCTTAACCTGCAAAATGAATGTGAATAATAGCTATGGAATAAGGAGGAAAGAAAACATATTTTAAGAAGACAGTGGATAACCATTGTCTGAAATGGTATAGGAATTTTGAGGGCTTGAGCACAAGTTTGGATTAGAAGACCTCCAAGCCGTGGGGATTCAAATAATTTAACAACCGTTCTCCACCCTAATGTTTTCTTCCAACAACCAGTTCACCAAACTGCTCAGGAAGTTAACAACCTGTTCTCCTAACTGGTGAGAACTGGCTGAATCTCACCACTGCCTCCAAGGTCTCTTCCAACTCAATTCTGTTATTTGGAACATTCAACCTGTTTCAAATATCTATATGTATCAAAGG